>JARHVA010000200.1:3752500-4217500 GCA_037957365.1 Torreya grandis | reverse complement strand
GCAACTAATTACTCACAATTTACTAAAAGATCCCATCTGTATTATAGATAGCTTCAACTTGGGTGAGAAACTGTATAACTTATATCCATGCTCACCTCTCAATGACAATAAATTTGAATAGGTGTTTTTTTACCATGGACATCCCCTCGAAACCAACTGAAAGGGTGCAAAAATGCCTCAAAAAATAAGTCTTTGCCCGTCTATGAATTTCACTTGGTAATATGTTTGTGCATAGTAGGGGAGACCTCAAAGGCTTTTGTTTTGATCCAAGTGGTTTGAGTCTCATGTTTGTATATTGTATATATTAGAATAGATTAGTTCATAGTTTATTTCCCTAAGTGCTTGCGAGCACATGCAAATAGTCATAGTTTAGTTGTTTTACTTTCCTTTTAGTGTGTTTCATACCTATTGTTGTTATTTTCCCTTTATTTTTTTGGAGCTAGGTCTCAATTCATTTTATTTAGTGGAGGGATAAGCATTAATCATGCACTTGGTGTGCATGTCAAGATGAGTTAACTCATTGCATGTATGAGAGTTACATTTTCAAAAGATAATTTCTTAGGCTTCTATGAGTCCATGCCCAATGGATTGATTTGAAGGCTATTGGTTCCTACTCAATATGAAAGCAACTCATAAAGGTTGTCAAAAATGTTAACTCTTTAAGTCACCATCTACCTTAAACCCTTTTTCATAGGAGCATGCATATAAAGGTGTGTGCACAAGAGGGAGGCTATCATTCAGCCTAAATTAGTACCCAAGATCATGAGTTTATCAAATATATAATGAAAGAATGAAGGAATGCATAGGATAATATAATTTTCATATGTAGGTATAAGCATGTCCTATTGGGCATGGAAATTTGAGTGCAAAAGGTCACATTTGATCAAAATCAACTTGCACAGTATTGTATTTCTCAATAAGCTTGCATGTAGATATTATTTCAAGAACCTAAAATTAGTCTTCGATGTATATTTAAACATAAATTAAGCACCAATGTGAACCTTGTGTAATTATTATTATTATTATTATTATTATTATTACTTTACAAAAAATAGAGAAAAACTTTAGGTGCATAGATCATGCGCACTGGTTTCCCAACAACTGGTAGAGGTAAAGGGAGAGTGTGTAGAGCACAAGTTCTAACTATAAGTGCACACTTGAGATCTTAATTTTTTTTGTACATTTATATCTAGGATAATCCTCTTGTCTTAGTGATGAATTTCCATTCCCAATCATAGAGATCCACATCTACAATCTCATGCTTTATAGGCTATAATTTGTGTTGTGTACCACTTCCTTCACAAACTAATGTAAGCTCCTAGATGTGAGGCTCAGACTTGAAAAATCACAAAAATAGATAAGTACAAGAGGGAATAAATATTATGTCTTTCATATTGAATTATCCTCTATTTCATTTCATAGGTTTGCAATTTCTTAACATCTCTACATCACTATGCTGTAGCACCCAACCTTCTATATGCATCCCTTGTGCATGATACCTCCAAGTATCAAGTCACACACATGTCAAACATGAATTAAGTGTGAATTTAAATGTATGTATTCAGAGTGATAAAGTTAATAAGGCATGGATCATGTACAAAGGTTAGCCAAGACTATCAAAATTATGAAAGGTGCACTCTCCTTCCATGAAGATTCTCCACACACAACTGTGGGTAGAACTCAATAAATTCTAAAGTGCACATGATCCTTGAGAGAGACATATATAAAGTTATATTGAGTGTGTAAGGAGTACATGGACAAATCTAAAGAAATCCCACATAGCTTCCATGTCAACAAATTAGATCTAAGAGGATTGACAAATGACAGTCATAGGCAAAGGTGGTAGTTGGGATTAATAAAAGATGTCAAGAGAAGTTGAGTTAGATCTGAATTAAGTGCAAATGTGGAAGGCTATTGGTAGAACATGAAACAACTATTGCATGGGTGTTTGGCCCTCTTGATTAATTTGGAGTTTTGAACACCAACTTTCAAATTTAAATTTCCTATCTACCATCCCAAATGGTGAATTAATTATGTAGGGTCTTTCCTATCTCTATGTAAACCCTAATTTTTATTATAAAAGGAGGCTTCTCCTTGGTATAAAAAATATATTCCCATTTGAGTTTTAATATTGGCTTATGCTTTGAAATTAATTAGAATTTAATTACCTTTCTTCATAATCTATGTTCTGTGTGTATTAATGGTTATTGATATTTGTCTATGGATGTTCATGCCTTTAATTGTTGTCCTCCCTTCATACCTACACATGGAATAAAAATATTTTATAAGTCACATGTTGTGTATAAATGGGTTTGAATATGCATTATATATGGATCTATATCATCCCTATTAACACTATGTTGTGTTCCCATACCTCTATGTGAAACACTTATGTGGTGGGTGTCTAGTTTGAATACTATGTGAATTTAGTTCCTTAGTTTTATTATGCCATTAAACAGGTGAGGGTTATGCTCTATTCTTGGTGCATCTACAATTTACCTTTTATCATCTCTCTTATCCTCTCTCCTCCTTACCTTTGTTGAGATTAGGTTTAGTATTAGCCGTAGATTTCCTTCCTACTCTTTATAGGTTTTTATGCTACTCCTAAAATAGGTGCACTTAGATTAAAAGGAAGTCAACCTTCTTTAGAGGTTCATCCCAAGGAGTGCAAGAGTCCTAGACCTTGGGGGATGTTCCCATTTTTACATCAAAACACTAAATTACTCTTAGGAATTGAGGTCTAAGGCACTTAAACTGGAAGTGTTATGCTTTAATGCACATGAGAGTCATTCTTGCATGGGTGTACATTTCAATAAATAACTATAACATTTGAATTAGCATTATGGAAATCCATTTGCATTTAAATTATAGAGATTTAATTTTGAAGATTCCCAATAGTACTCATTAAAGACATAATGTATTCCATAGGAATGGTGGTACTTGGTAAAGGTGTTATCATTGGTTCTAATCTACCACCCCTATTTAATTTAGGCATATGGGTATCATCATCCTCATGGATAACAAGTGCAAGTTCATAATCACTAATTTAGGATACTTTTGTGATGGTATTGGATCTCTAAATTTTGGATCCCTTGGTATATCAATTTAAGATCTTGGATCATTTGAATAACTTGGTTACCTCCCCCTTATTATAGCAATTATAACTTGAGTAATATTTGTTAAAGGTACCTCTTTATTTATAGTAGGAACTTTTGGTATAAATACATATTTTGGAAGATAAAGATCCTTTAAATTAGAGACCTTGGTTGATATTGGTAATAGTGCATTATTTGGAGCATTTAGAGTCTTTGACACCTTAGGTTTATAACACTTCTATCTTCTTGGATCCTTGATGTTACTTTGTAAAAATGTCATGATGTCTTGATTAACTTTGAAAAAAATTTCAATATAAAATGAAGGTAGGAGAGAATCATCCCCTTGATAAAGGGGATATTATTTAGAAATGAAGGAATTATAGGGGTTTGAATCAATTTACTTAAAGGCATATCCCCCTTATGACTAATTTGAAAATAATCCATAATGTCCTTATAGATTTGATGAAAGTTATCACTTTCAAATGAAGAATCACTTTTTCCATGTGAAATCAATTTTGGTGTAGATTGTAAAGGTAAGCATTTTTATATTCCTTGAGATGGACCAACTCATCTCTTGAAGTGGTGGGAACATGGACCTAATTATAGGGATAACAACTACCACCATTCCAATATTTGATATTATAGGCTTTAACACTTGGAAGAATACAAGAGTAATCAATTTTTACCCCTTACTTGATATAAATTTTGAGAGTTTCATAATCATAATCATCGTAGCAATCAATATCATCCATGATGAAAGAGATAAAAACATGGATTAGGATAAAGTAGGTAGAAAACATCTAAAATAGAATGCTTTTTTCAGCAATTATTCTCAAAGGTTAGGTTCAACAAATGTTTAACCCTAAATTGGATATGGATATTAATGAGATATATAGGGTTTAGAAAATAGAAATGAATAAGAACAAGGGTGATCAATAAATCTATAACAGGATAATTAATTATAAAACTTAGATAACATATACTAATTTTTTTATGTTAAGATATGATAAAAATAAGGAAACACAACTATGCTAGATATTACAATAATAATGAAAACAATATACTTAGTTGGTTCTGATGCTAATATAGATCTAGATTTGGAATAGCTAGGAAGTAAACTAGACTAATATTCTAGAACAATCACCAAATTATAGATTAAGTGCCTCTATGGCCTCAAAAACATGAATTAGCTTAGGACAGTTTCATCGATAATATTGTCTAGATCAGACGTAGGTGTATAATATTGAATACTATTGAAATGAGATGCGAATGCCTAAATGATTATGGGTTATATGTCCCCTTTACTCTGGTGCTTTGAGATATGGGTCATGGACTATCATTCCTTTCCAAATGATAAAACCCTAGCTCTCCATCTTAATAGTGACATTGGGAAAAATGGTTTAGTGGGCTTATGATGTTGATATAACCACAAATATCCCTCAGAGCTAGCTCTTCCAAACCACATCCACATATAAATTGAGTCATTGCAATAGATATTTTGGGGTAGGATTAAGGGGATTTTATCATTGTTTTTAATTATATGATTGTAACCACTAGGAGTGGCCATCATGGCTCAGAATGGGAATCTCATGCTAATTGTAGGTGAATCCCATACTTATCTATAAAAATGTAATCGTATTGTAATTTGAAGGTAGATAATTTTTAGCTCAAAAGTGTTGTCAGAATCAAGCCAAGATTTCACCTATGGTTTACTTCATCCTTTTTGAATTTTAAAGAGTTATCCAAGATTGATCTTTGTAATAGAACTAGTTATATTAGTGAATGTTATTACAACTCTTTTAAGTGACATATGTTCTATTTACCAAAGTGTCTTTCATTTTAGTTTAGGTGAATGTTAATGCCTAGGTAATTTATTTGAGACTCTATTACTTTATGAATGCAATGTTTATGATGTGCTTGCCTATTATAAACTTGTGAATTCCTTTTGTTTTCCTAACAATAATGATAACTATTGTGATAACTTCAAAGTTATTTTGGAAGTTTATGTGTGATTTGTTATAGACTTCTAGTATTGCTTTTTAGTGAGGATTCACAAGTTAAGAATTCTTAAGCTACTTCCCTAGACTCTTCCCATTGTGTGGAATCAGACTTGAAGCCTTTGGTGAGACTTAGTACATAGTTGCACAAATATGGTGGATGTGCTCAGATTAATTATTTAAGTATTAATTTTACATGGTTTTGAAATCTTTCTTTACTACCTTAGCCTTCTCCCTATTTTGTGTTTGTTTTGGAAATTGAACTACCCTTTCCCATTTTTTTAATAATGTTGGATAAGAGTACCAATATAACAATAAAATATCTAAGTAATTCACTCATTGCACTCTCAGTTATCAAGATTGAACCATCGATGGTGATTATTACATCTCTTAGAGGTTATTCTAGGTACGCTCCATTATGAAGCTAAATATACACAATCATGCCTCATGATGATTCCAAATTAGTCTTAAAATGGAGGATGAAATTCCATCAGTGTTCCCCACTATTCTCTTTGAAAAATCCCAATATAATGGGAATTTTTGTATAAGGATCTTGGATCGAACAACAATATGTAGTCTAAGCTTGTCCATATCCATACTTGTCAACCAATCATCTCTAATCCTATCGAGTTTGAAATCATTGCTGATCACCAAAAAAATTAAAAATACACTTAACTCAGTCCACATAGGCAACATCATCTCTAATCCTATAAAGTCTGAAATCATCCTCGATCACTAACCAAATTAAAAATACACTTGACTTAATCTACATAGGTAACAACCCCTTTACATGTCATAGTCACCATCATAAGCTTCTTTTCATCTAAAACCTAATTAAGTTTGAATCATACACTCAATCAAATCAAATAATCCACTCAGTCTAAATCATCCATGTCATTTAAGTCAACTTGAGCAAACCTGATCGAGATCATTTAGTCACTTGAGCTAGCCTAGTCAAACCCATCCAACATCATCTCAAGTAATTTATGACCTATTCAAACTTAGCAACTTATAAAACATCCTTAATCTAGTCAAACCTAGCCCCCATCTTAGTAAAATATAAGAGCTTTATTCTTAGCTCATCGTCTAAGTCAAATATCAAGGTTATCATACCTTAACCCCATCTGAATCAAGATAACTCCTATCTAAACCTAAGTGTTCAAGCTCATCCACTTGACACATACTGAATCATGTCAACCACATCACATCATATCAATCCAAAGTCAAACTTGGAATTAAACAAAAACAAGCCTTCATCAAATGGTCCAAAATCCAAATCTTTTCAACCTCATCCAAATATCTCACCTTCAACTCTCAATATTTTTTGTTCAGTCGCCCACACTTATTTATTAGGGATGGTGAATCACATCATCCATATTTTATACCATATTTATCCATGGCCTCCTAAATAGATTTGGATATTGCCTTAATTAATTAATACATATTTTCCAATAAAGACATCATGCTTTTGTTGCTCCTAGAAAAGGGTGCTCAACTTATTGTGCATTATGACCCCATAAACCTAAATTCAATCATAAACAAGATTCATCTAGTTATTTCACCTCAACATCAGTATAATTATATCCTCCATGCCATCTTGTCATAATAAAACCTTTTATTTATTGGATATAGCCTTGATGACAATGTCCCCCATCATATTAGCAAAGGGAATCCTATCCTAGCAACCCTATCCCCTAAACCACATCAAATGCTATCATCCCACTATGTCCTACCATCACTACACCAAAAAAAACCATATGATTCAAATTAAAGTGCCTTCACATCCAAATAAGGTAGTGAAAAAAGATAATATACACCTCTCACTAAATCTTTGGAAGCCATCTTTTATTAACTAGCTACAACCAATATGATCATCTACCCACATGCTAAGCCTCTTGATCCAAATATACCCAAGCCCTATTGGTATAGAGAAGGAAAATATTATCAATACCACAAAATATAGGGGCACTATAATAATAGATGCCTCAATTTCAAAAAATATATCCATGACCGGTGACATGGAAATCATGAACGAATTATATGAACACACATCTAAGAGTGAGAAAAAAGGGATATGCTGAGTTTTCTTTCCTGATCATGATCAAAATATTTTAATTCCAATATAATCCCAAGATAATAAATCCATATTTAATGAACCCATATTTTATGATCCCCACTTTGATGAGCCTTCCTACAATCATTCACATACCCTCCAAGATCCTATTTTTGATAAGCTTAGTCCACCCATATTTGATGAGCCCATCTTTGATGAGACCATATTTCAAGAACCCATCAGTCACAAACCATCCATATTTTATCCATCATTAAAAATCCCTCACTTCTAAAATTCCATTTGTCCCAAAGCCTCCATCACCGAGTGAATAGTGAAGAAGGTACTTTTGGACAACACTATCCAATAGGGCCTCATTGATACCATAATACAAACATCACCTATCAATAATATCATAACATTAACATCATTCACATTAGGATCATCATCACCATCAAGATCAACATCAACATAAGAATTATAATCAGAATCACTATCAATGTCATCAATATTAGAATTAGAGTCATCATCAACATATCAATATCAGTGTTAGTGGAACCATCACAATCAAGATCAATGTCAACATCCTCTACTAGTAGTATCATAACATCAAAACCATCATTGGCATATAAATAAATATTGGATTCAACATCAAAATTATCATAAACATCTACATCTGAATTAGGAATACATGACCTCAACTACATGCCTCTTATAGATCAATATGATGACCTCAATGATCCTTTCATGAACTTGAAGAAGTTTTCTCTGATATTGAAATAAGTCCTCCTAGTAAACTCTACGGGGATCATGCTACCAATAATGCATTCATAAACATCACTAATCATTTCATTGATATTCCCCATCCTTTTTACTTTACCAATAATTTTGATTACTTCAATTGTCAATCTCTCTCAACCATAAATTAAGACCAATAAAATCACACACTGTTAAACTCTTTCCATAGAAACACATTAGATACTGAATTCATGGGAAACCAAAACAACATATAATAAACATAACATGAAATTGAAATAAACTATGATCTAATAGTAAATAATAATAAAAATAAGTCAAATAACCAGCCAAATCAAAATTCAAGTAACCTAGCAAAAACCTCCTTGAGGCACTATGGGACAATCAAGATCAAATAAAATCAACAAGTCAAGAAGAGTATATTGGTGAAAACCTCAAAGAGGCAACAAAAGATAAATAAATAAGCTATGAATTATTTGATTAAGACATCATTAAAATCAATATTTGTTATCCCTCAAACCTCACCAACTTATGAAATTCGGGGTACCCCATTCAAATTTTCCTTAAAATCAAGTTCAAGTCAAAAAAATCCAAAAGGAGTGTGTTTGACAGACAAAAGTCAAACATTTTATTTTTCATCAAATTTAGGACCCTAACAGTTACAATGCAATCATCAAACCCTGACAATTGAATTACAACTCTCTTCCCTTGCCTCGACCCTTATTAATGAGGGATGAGTCCTAAAGGTGTGGGGGTATTATCGACCCCAACTATTTAATGAAGTCTTCTTCCACTCATTTTGAAACATTTAGACAATGGATTTGGAGTTCCATGTTTGTATTTCTTCACTCTTGAGGATTTTTCATTGTTCCTTGGTAGATGTAGATTACTTTTATTAGGATATCTTCTAGTTTATTCATGATTTAGACATTTAGGGTTTGGAATTTGTTTTTGGAGGTATTTCTTATAGGTGGTACATTTTTTAGTCAATTACTTTGCATCGACTTGCTATTGTCGTTAGAACCTCCTATCTCATCATATTTTCACCAACACTTGAACACCTTGCATATTTACTCTTCCAAACATTGAATTTTTTCTTCCTCTCTACATCATATTTTTTAAATACATTACAACCATAAAACCTTGACATTATAATTAATTTTATTATTTGCATTAGAGTTTTTTGATTGCATCGTAGTCCCAAAACTTTGATGTTGGAGTTGATCCCTTCCTTGAATCAAAGTTTTTTGACTATTGTGTAGTCCCAAATCCTCAATGCTATAACTTCTTGATTGCAATTTAGTCCTTTACTTCTACCTCCCCTCCCTTTGCTTCTCTTCTTTATATTTTCTTGTTACCATTCACACCCCACTTCCCTTCTCCTACTCGCCCACACTAGTGGCAGTCAACAAATGTCTAGAACTCTAAATAAGAAAGGAAAGGAAGAATCTAATGAAATGAAGTGCCAATTTAAAAGGGTTACTCACCCCTCCAACATTAATTCTAACATCGACCAAGTCACTGACATAGACTTAGGCCACATTGACATGGATGACATCTAGAGGAGAATAAATGTTTCTTTCAAGAATGATTGGATGAAACGTATTTATGATAGTGGCCTTCTTCAAGATGCTACATTTATAATTTCTGTGTAGTGCCTAGAACTTGTCATGAACATGGAAAGTAATTATGATAGAGATAGAAGGGACTTTCATACTCCTAAAGAAGGGGTCATATTGAGACTTAGACCCGAGTACATTGAAGAGATGTTGAAGATTATAGACCATGAGGTTTTTATAGAAATCACTCCTAAAATAACCCAATATTTTCATGAATAAAGTAAAGATGATTGTCTCAAATCTTTAAATTAACACTAGTTTATTAAACCTAAACCCTAAATGTATAGGGTTCCAAAAGTGATTTTCATACAAGACTTCAAGCTTTAAATTAATGACATTATCATTATTCTAAATAGGGTGGTAGGCAATCCCATGGTAAGGGACTACAATGAATGAATGTTTTAATATATCCAGATTATGCATGCCAACAAATGACATATCAATTGGGCTAAATTGATTAGTGATTCAATTCATAAATAGTTGTACGAAGTGATCACTACCTATAAGTTATATATGATGCCATACCTCATTTATAAAATTACACAGAAGATATTCTATAATGGATTGACCACAATAGGACTAATGTTCACCTCTCGTATATATGACTATTATCCTCAATTTATGATGAAAGAGAGTGATTTTTTTTTCGATACAACATCATTTTTAATCATTTTATTATTAATATGTTCAAGGTATATTATTATAATCAACATTTATCAATTGTTGTTATTATAAATATTTTAAGATGGGGTGGCTGGTTTATATAGTTTCCTACTTTCTCATACATCAAGGTATGTAGGTGTGCTTCTTCCCCTTATATGATTCCAAAGTTTGTGGATGATAAATGGTCACTCATGGAACTAGTGTGGAAAATAATGGAGACACACAAACTTTTGGTTTTAAAGCATAAGTTTGTTGGCATTCACTTTCATATGAATATTGATAGGTACACCTATGCCACATTACTTAAGGCTAAATGTGTAAGATCAAAAATGGCACATGTCACACTATGATCATTTCATAGTCATCCCACATTTGATATATGAGGAGTGATATAGATTTATTTGAGTGATCCAAAAGGATCTCTATTTTTAAGTCATTAAAATACAGGTTGATCATTATCATGATGACAAGCTCATAAAGAGTTTACTAGTGCATTTCATAGTTTGAAAAATCAAGTTTGTATGCACTAAATATCACATGTTGAAGATTGAACAAGGCAGAAATATGATTTGGAAAGAATCTCCAGTAGGACAACAACAAGTGGTAAATGGTGAGTGGACCACATGGTGGGTCCTCAAGCCACCATGTGGCTTGCCACCACATTATTCCTCTATAAGCTATTTTTTTTGTCAACCTGAGTCCAAGTTGGAATACAGACTTGATTTGGTTAGAAAGTTGATTTTTAATACAAACTCGAGTAAGGATAGAGAGCCCAAATTCCAAATAGGATAGAGTTGGCATGATGATCGAGTTGAGATGCTAGTCCAAGTGGAGGTGAGTTGGGATGAATAAGCCTGAGCCTGAGCTAACCAAACTGGATGTGATCCAAGTTAACATGGACCAAGTTCAAGATTTACCCAGATGGAAACCCAAATGAAACATGATGGTTTGGGACTATATTTTTCCCAATGATGAAACCTGAGCATAAAGCTTAAACACAGAACTTGAGCATGATTACCATGAGACTTCCATGGGTTCTAACAAAAATTTCATATGCCTCCACAAGTTTCCATGATGGATCAAACAACATGGGATTCAACATGACCTAAGGTTCCAAAACCATAGTTTTCCAATGCACGTGGATGGGTAAACATCCAAAGTGGCCTGAGGACCAAGCACGATGGTGAATGAGAATCTATTTTAAGACTCATAGTGAAAGCCCATGGGAAATGTGGGACTAAAAACTTAGCCAAAAAACATAGTCAGGAGGATTCAAACCCTCCAATTTTGGGTAAAAGGATAGTGACTAAACCATAACCCTCAGGAGCCTAAGAAATATATAAAGGGCTCGGGGTTCATTTTATAACCAAGTTTTGTTCATTCTGTGAAGCAAAGAGTGGAGATTCGAACCGTGGTCACCAAGTAAAAGGTTAAGGTGCCCAACTGATATACCATAGAGATTATAAAAAATGTTAAATGATTTTTTTTATATTTAAATAGATTTCAAAATCCAACAACCATTGAAAAGGCTAAGAGCTAGAAAGCTATTTTGAGTTACAAAAGGAGTTTGGAGTAGAATTTAGAGAAAGTTTAAAAAGAGACTAGCAGTATTTTTGCCTGAGGAACAACTTTGTAGTTTTTCATTTTTCATTTTAGAAATGTTTGTAAGTAATTTTTGAATTTTTTTCCCTAATATATATCAAATGATATAGGACCCAAAGATGTAGGCCATAATGTTGAACTCCGTTATCAATTGGGTGTTGAATTTTCTTGATTTCCTTTAGTAAATTGTTGTTACAATTTAATTAGTAAGTCAAATATATTTTTATTTCATAATTTATTGTAAAAGCATACTTATATTACACAAGCGTAATATTTCTTAAGCTTACGGATCATTGATTACTTCATTCAAACACATTCCTTATTATGAAGACTTCTATATGGATTGTGATGACAAGAGGGAGGTTAGAATCCTTGATCATACTTGTTCCATGTTCCATCAGGTAATCAAGTATAATATTATAGATATCCTTGATGATTTAGAGATCGAATATGATTTCAAGGTGGTGGATGAGAATTATTTCTCATAAGGCATCAAGATTGCACCTTTCCTTAGGGTTGACTGAAGTCACTTAAAGGTAACATCATTGGAGAATTGAACTCAAGGAGTATTTAAGAGAACTTTGGCATGGATTAGTAGTAAATAAGTAGATGTGAAAGATGCCATACTTCTTCCACCTTTAAAAGATACATATATACCTCTTCTTGAGCTAATAAATCAGAAGGAAATAAAAGATCAAGCAACACCTTATGACACTATAGCTACTACTATTGTAATAGAAGAGACTAAGGAATCTTAGCCTCAACTTGAAAGGACACCTTTGAAGTTTAAACTCAAGAAGTAAACTAGTGGGAAAGGAACCCTTGGGATATCAACCATGTTAAGTAAGATATCTAAAAAGGTGGTTTATTCATAATGGTTGATCAAGAACACCACATTGTAGTTCATGACTGTAGATCCTCCATTATTGGATCGTAAAGTATCTCCCTCAATAATAGTAGTTATTATACCTTTTATTAAACTACAAGAGGCTCCTACTTAGGCCATATCCAAAGAAGTCATTTAATCTATTCTTGAAGAAGGAAAATCTATTTCTAACATAGTAGAAACTTATTCTAAGGTGGTGGAATGCTTACTTGTTATTTAAGAAGAAGAGTTAAATAATTAGAAGGATTTGGAGGTAGAAGTCATGATTCCTCCCCAGATAGAAGAAAGAATGAACATGGTGATGGATCATGCTCTTGTTGTCAAGGGCAGATAAAAATAGGATCATCATTATGAAACTAATATTGAAGTACCCAAATGGATGAGTAAAATGGTAAAAAAAAAAGAAGATGGTTCCTCCATTGGAAATAGACTTCAATACTCTTATTCTCCCACATCCTCAAGCCACAAAGAAACCCAAAAAGGTTTCTCATATTGTTATTGATGGACAAGGAGAAAGATATGCTAAATTTTTTGTTACTCCTTCAAAAAAGTCAAAGGATGAAGTTACATCTACATATTACCAGGTTTCATGCGTCTACCTAGGAAAGGCTACTCATGAAGGTTTTAAAGAAGATGCATAAACAAATATTGGTTCCTTGATCAAGATATTCAATCATGATATATCCACAAAAGACCAATTGGAGGCCAAAGTGGACCAACTTACATTATTAATATAGATACTGGTCAACCCAACCTAACCATGAATTCAATATTATACTCTGGATACCAAGACTCTCCAAGTAGCTAAAACAATATGAAATATAGGGAGAGATACTAAATAATGGTCCAAAAATCTGTTGGAACAAGGAAATAAAATGATAGCCTCAATTTTCAAAGTCTACTCCATAATGGAAGAGGTAAATTAATATGCCTATAAAAAATAGGTTGAATATAGAGAAGAGTTGGGTAAGTTAAAAAATTGGTTACCACAAATGTAAAACTTGACAAGGGTAGATGAGGATATTTTGGTTGATGAAGGATTTTTGAGTGAAGAAGACTTAGGAGAAAAATTTGAGTTTTTGGGTTTGACAAGATACTGGATCAAAACTATAAAAGAATCATTGCATAAGCTTAAGGAAACCATAATCTTGGTAGATAGCTATACATGTGATATTTAAGAGGTAATTGAAAAACTCCCATTCTCCTTCTTGGGAAATTAAGGGAAAGTAATCTCTTGGAAGATATACAAGGAACATTTAAATAATTACTTGGTTGAGAAACCAGTCTTGCTTCATCATTCAATTAAAAATTGATTTAGAGGTTTGTGCACTTCCAGAACTCATTTGATAGGTTGGACAAATATTTGAAGAATTTTAAAATAATTCCTAAATAAATGATAAATCCACAAGTAGATGTTGAGATTCCTTATAAATATTTTGAACGTCTAAGCCATGATAAGTTGGAGAAAATATTACAAAAGTTTGAGGAATATGAAGAGAAATGACAACGAGCTGTGTAATTAGAAGTCCTCATAGTGGATGATGAGGAAGGAGATGAAGAGAAGGCAAAAAAGAAGACACCCTAAATTTAAAATTGGAAGTGATTTTTGTCATGACCTTATTCATAGGGTGAGGGTTGCATTTTAGTTTAGAGGCTTTTGTAGTTTTATATGCAATTTAAATGAGTCAACACACACCTTGAAACGTGCAACCAAATTCTATTTTTAGAGTTCCCTAGATTTTAGGGATATGATTTCTTACAAATAGGAGGATTTTTTACCTCTTAAAGGGCTGTCAATCTTTGTAATTTTTTAAAGAAGAGAACTTTTATAAATAGGAGAAAAAGAAAAGAACTTTGTGTTTTTGTAAAGAATCAATAAAGCTAAGTGATTTCAAGACTTTGAGCTTGGCCTTAGTTGTGGATGAATGTTATTATATTCATTAATAAAAATCTCAATTGATAGTAATTTTATCTTGAGTTAAAAAATGTAATACATAAGTAAAATCTATGTTTGATCACTTATTTGCATTGTTTCTTCCCCTCTCTCATAGTTAATCTTTTCATTTCTCTTGAACTCACTCTCATTATCATACTTCCTTTCTCATATATATGAAAAATACCCAAATAGTTTAGTATATATATTTGTGAATATATTAGGTTTGTGTTTTTATTTTATTTTGAATAAAGGTAGCTTCACCTAAAAATAGAAGAGGGACTCTATCCCATTACATTGTTAACTATGACACATGCGTTGAATTGTTGTACACTTTTTTTAGCCAATAATATAGAAGTGATTAATAATCCTAAAAAATTATCATATCCACTTATTGGGTTCCTATTGAGAGAAGTTTCAAAAGTCTTTGCAATATCCAAAATCATGTCATGTAAAGCAAAATCAAAACATCTAGAATCAACAATGATGTGTGTGACTATTAGTCCCAATGTATGGTCTCCTAAAAATTATACCTCCCATAATGATCATACCATCCATTCAAGTCCTATAAACTAACATCAAATCAAATCCATACCATACATTATCTTTGAGGGTGGCATTGTCTCTCGTAGGAGCTACAAAGACACCTAGTTGAGATGTTAGAGGAATATGAATCAACAATCAATGAAGATCTCAATGACATCGGTATAATCAACATCAACAACATGATCCTAGTAGAACAACTATCTATACTATGTATTAGCTGAAGATAAAAAGGCATAAGGATCATGCATCTTGAACACATCAAATAAATTGAGATGCTATGAAGAATACAAAATAGAAACATAAAAAATAAAAAAATGGTAAAAAATAAAAATAAATAAAAAATAATAAAAAAATTCATTCGTGCAATGGTGAAAAAATATTTTTTGTCACCTTTGGAAAGTACATGATGAAAATAAATTTCTAGCATCATGTGTAAATAATCCATTGTCTGTAGGTACCTTGACACTTGGGGGAAAAATCCACTTCAACTCTCCGTCCCTTTTCAACCTTATATGCATCACATTCCTCAAGTTCAAACCATCCTTATCTATCCTATCCTTATTCTCACCATCATTTCCCATCCTAAACATATTGCACCATCCTATTCTTCCCATCCTTTCTTCTTGTGTTGAACTTAGTAAGGAAACATAAGAAGTCTTGAGACATATTCTAGAAGCATCTTTGCATATCCTCCAAGTGACATTTGGGCAACTAGACATTTGGTTCCCATGAGTTCTTGGAGATTCCTAGTCCATTCCTTATCATTCTTCATCCCCTTTGAGCATAATCCAAATCCTTTCATCATTCCAGCCACCATTATTTCCCATCTTGGTTGCTAGGCTTGGGTTCTCACTTTGCTAGTGACCCCTTTTTTGTACATACCTATCCAAAAGACCTAAAAATTAAAATAGTCCCGAAATCAAATAAATCATAAAATCCAAAAAATACAAAATTATCCCAATTATTTTATCCCAAGTCCTAAGAAAAATCCATGTGCTTACCCAATGAGTCATTGCGACTATCCCTTTAATCAATCATTTATAAAATACAACCTCATGGAAAATATCATTGTCTAGGGAAAAATAAAATAAGGAAATTTGAATCATGATTCATTCACCCATCCTTAGGATTTTTAACAAGATAATAGATATATAATGCGTACATAAATATCACATATAATTAGCATATAAATACTTGTATGTTCATTTTGTGTGTTGATTGTGTAATATTCTTTGTTATTATCATGTAGATATCTTTGTTCAATCCTTAAACATCTTAACTGTATTTTATCAAATGTTTAATTCATATTTTTATCAATTCGTAATTGTGCATATACGTGTCTTTCATTAAACATTTTATAAATATATTTATCAAATCATCACTGCCCATATTTTTTTATCTTATCTTCTTTATCTTATCTTGTGTTAGTGTAATATCATAAATCAAATATGTCATCTTGGTTCCTTATACCAATGGTTCTTTATGTTACATGCTACTTGGACACTTTATTTTCAATCTTGCATCTATTACATCAGTCCAATATGCATTATGGGAAAATGTCATCATGGTTATACATATCAAGATCCATGTTGCTTAGTGATACATTAAACATTATTGCTCAAAATAAATGGCTCAAGACCCTGATAACACAAATCCACAATCATCCATCTAAAATTTAATCATCTATCATCTATCTAACAACTAATTCATCTAACAATCATTACTAACATCTCATATAACACTCATAATCCTCAACAATCCAATCCAATCCTGATTAGTTACCTCAGGGCATCCATGGGGCATCATCATCATCTAATTTATCCTATCATCTATCATCACATAAATCCATTCTAGGGAGAATTACATCACCCTGAGGTCCATACAAACTATATAAGCAATGATCAGTCATATGGGGTGTTTAAGATTGGCTCGATAACTATCATGTCACTCCCATTATTATCCATCCTCTTCATAATCACATTATTATCCCTAATCAATTTTCAATCTATCAATATGTGAGCTATAATTAATCAGTCAAGAAATCAATCAACCATCCACTCAATCATTTGCTTGATATTTCCATCAAAATCCTACACTTGTTGATTGGGATCGATAAAATCATGACATCCATCATTTATCCATCAATAAATCATCAATAAATCATGTAGGGACACATAAATCCCCATCTATTAATTAATCATATAATTAAAGCTCAAAACTCTCCTCAACATGTATCCTTTCCTGGGATACCTCCAAAGCTCTTGATATCACTTACTCAGTCATCAAATCCAAACTTGCAACTCTCCCCATCAAGCATCCTTTCCTGGGATACATCCAAAGCTCAATAATTTACTTGTTCATTATAACCATAAGTTATGGTTTCCCCATTCATATTTCATTGACTAAGGCACATCCAGGGTCATAAATTTATCATCTTTCACTCCCCCACATATGTCTTTTCTTGGGGCATCATCAATCAAAATCATGATCAATTTTTAACTCATCGAGTGGCAACATTGAATCATATCCATCACATATATCTTATTTATCATTTCTATCCCAACCCCTCTTTTTCCCATCCATGTATCTCACTCTTTATTTTCTTCGAATGACCATTCATATTATTTCTCCTTGCATGCCCCTTGAGGTGGCATCACCCATCCTAACTTACTAGTTTCATGATAATTTTCTTCCTTAAAATACCATTACTCTTCTAGTTATAATGCCCTTTCAAAGAGGGTCAAAATGTATACATCTAAAATTTACCACTCTGTCACTTGTTACTAATATTCTCATTCCATGCTAATTTCATGTATTAATCACTTCTATATCATTATAAATAATTTATTCTAATATACCATCCTAATATCACCCTTATACATTTCCCACACCATAATAACCTTATAACATCCCTTGCATCAATTAATTATTTTATTAACACTTCATTTGTCCTTAATCACCACTTACACAATATATTTAAAATTTTATATTCTTACTCACCTACCATCAACTACCCCCACTCTGTATCCTATAAATCACCTCCTTAGTCCTCTATAATCATCATTAACTAATCCTAATAAACTATAGAAATATATAAGATTCCTAGAGCCCCTCACCCATTCTTCTCTATAAAATTCTATGAATTTTTAATTTGTATTCTCAACTACCAAATCCTCACAACAATTTCTAGCCATTGATCTTCATATCACATTGATGAAATTTTAGCTTTTTCTTTCCTCCATCACCTTCTATATAATAATCTACACTCCCATGCAAAAACTTATAAATTTTCTATCATCTTTCCATCACCTTACCAATAATCAAACATCCATTAATCATATATTGCTGCAATATCAAGCCTTATAGGAACAATCCAACAATTCCAACAACATACCAATTCAATCAGGTCATTTTAAGCACATCCAACCTTGTCAAGGAGGAAAAATTCATCAAAATTAGAGGTATAATTTTTATTTATATTTCATTTTAATTTACATGTGAATTTCTTGTTCCTTTAGCTCAATCAGAGGTGCTTGTGAATGGGTTTAGAGTAGGAATTTTGAATTTATTTCACTGTTCCATTGAATTTTTCTCTAACACTTATTTTCATGTCACAATATAAATGAATCTCACAATATGTGATCAAAAAAATCCCTAAGATGCATGATATGGATCATGGTAATGTCTAAAAATTTATAATACAAGCTAAACAAATAATCAAGCACACATAAGAGCACAAATGTCATATAAAGGGGGTCTAAGGAGACCATAAACAAGGGTGTTGGAAATATTGTCATCGATGTCAAAGGTCTAGCATTGGTGATAAAGGCCCCATTGCATTTAATGTTATTTTTAATATTCATATATTGGCTAATGTGTGTTAATATTTATTTAATATTAATAAATATATTTTTGGTTGCATATAAGTTAAAAGAGGGCCCATGAAAAAGTCAAAGAGTCATGGGGTAAAGACAAAAGAGGAATGGAATGCATTTTCTCATGAAGAGTCATCTTGAGGAATTACAAGAGTCACCATGTGAAGACAAAAGAGGGCATGGTGCATTTTTCCATGAAGGGACACTTTGAGGAATATGAAAAGTCACCAAGATAAAGACAAAAGAGGAAATGACACATTTGCCTATGAAGGGTTACCATGTAAATTTTTAAATGAAAGGATATGAAGGGTCATACAAGTTTGGCACCATTTTCCATAAGGATTAAAGGGTCATAAAGGGTGAATGCCAAAGGTCATTTGGAAAGCTATAAATAAAGGCTTGAAAATCCATTTGTTATATGCAAGAGAGTGCATGGTTTTATAATTATTTTATATAAGAAAAGAGAAGAGAAAAGAAAGAGATATTATAGAGTTCTATCATTTATTGAGAAAACAACATTAAGAGATAGTTATGCTTTATACAAAAGAGGGGTTGGTGCTCCTACAAGTTGGTGCTTGCAAAATTTGTAATTTGAGTTAGTGTTCATTCATATACTTGAGATTATTCTCCAAGTTTTTTCCCACTTTGGATTTCTATGTAAAAATTTGGTGTTTCTCTCTCTTGTGTGGTGCATGTTATTGTTCCAGTTTTATTGCATATCTTGAATGTGTGATTAAGTGGTTAAAGAAAATAAATCAGATTAAGAAAAGATATATAATATAATGATTCACCCCCCCTCAGTATATTTTATGCTTAACAATTGGTATCAGAGCAAGTTCCTTTTGAAAAGTTTTACATCTTGAAGGTAGATCGGGGAAAGCACGATGGCTAGATCATGTGAAGGTTTTTCTAAAAATAAGGCACCTTTGTTTGATGGGAAAAATTATGCTTTTTGGAGCATAAAGATGAGGACTTATTTTATGGCTCTTGGATTCAACATTTGGCAAGCAATGGTGGAAGAATATGAAGAACCATAAACACTTGTAACTACTCTGGTAGAAAAGAAGGCAAGTGAAAATAATGCTAAAACTTTAAATGCTATTTTATGTGGTTTATGTGAATCAGAATTTGTTAAAGTTATGCAATATAAATCTACTCATGAAACTTGGGTAAAGCTTGAGAATATTTACAAAGGTGATGGAAAAGTTCAACAAGCTAAGATTTAGACTTTTAAAAGATAGTTTGAGAGTTTAAAGATGGAAGAGGAAGAAAATATAACAAGTTACATTTTGCGGGTTGATAAAATAGTTAATCAAATTTAGGGTCTTGGAGAAAAGTTAGAAGAATCAATCATGGTACAAAAAGTTTTGAGATCTCTACCATTGAGATATGATGGAAAAGTTTTGGCAATTGAAGAGATGAATAATTTAACCAAGCTAAAGATGGATGAGCTATATGGTATTTTTATGGCATATGAGATGTAGATCAAACAAGAGAAACCCTCAAAGAGAAAAGCTAATTTCAAGACATCAAAGAAAGAGAAGGCTGAGATTCAAGAATCAAGTGATAGTTCTAGCGATGATGAAGATGACAACAATGGAGCTCTATTAATTCACAAGCTAAAAAAGGGCATAGGTAAATATCAAAGAAAAATACCTTTTAAATGTTTTAATTGTGGAAAGATTGGACATTTTATAGCTAAGTGCCTAGATAAGGATAATGGTGACAATGAAGAAGGAAAGTCTACATACAAGAATAATTTCAAAATAAAATTTAAGAAGGGATTCAATAAGAAGAGTTTGTTTTCTAAAGATCATAGCTCAGCTGAAGTTAGTGGAGTTAGTGATTCAGAAGAAGAGATTATATTCATGGCCATACATGAGGATGCCTCCACAAGAAAAAGTATAGATGATCAAGAAGAAGAATAGGATGAAGTTGAAGTGAATCTAGAAGGATAACTCAATTGTGCCTTACAAGAGTTAAAAACTCTTGAGAAGAAGAATAAAATATTAAAGCTCCAAATCGAGAAAAATGAAAAGGAGTCAAAGGAAACAATTGAAGATATATAAACACACTTTGAAGAAGCCAAGAAGAATGCAAAAGATCTAATGACATAGCTATAAAAGTAAGTGAAGAATGTGAAAGGTATGTTATTAAAATTGATTCTTTAAAATTAGATCTTGAGAAATTAAATAAAGCAATCAATTATAGAGCTACTAATGATTTAAAATTTGAAAATAACACTAATATGTTGAATAAGATATTAAAAAGTCAAAGATCAGTGTCAGATAAGATAGGTATTAGATTTGAAAAAGAGAAAGGGGAGACCACTAATTTCATAGATAAGGTTAACATAAAAAAAGGAAAGAGCTATGTTGAAGCTCTTACAAAAGAGGAAATAAAAAGGGAAGAAATTAAGAATACAGAGGACATCTCAAACAAAGAAGACTAGAAGGAATAGAACTACAAAAGGCAATCATGTTAGAGATACACAAACATGTCCTATTTTTATGGTTACTATTTTTATTGTAATGGATACAGTCATAAGAAAATATAATTTTGAAAAAGGGCTAACAATTTTAGAAATAAGGAGAAGGAAACTCATGCAAAATCAAATAGAAGCCACAACTCTTTTGTTCCTATATTAGGCTTTAATGAAGAGGCCATAATATGTTACAAGTGCAATAACTTTGAACACATAGCCTGGTATTTTAGAAGCATGTTTGAGTCAGTCAAGAAGGACCAGAGTTTCAAGTCTCCATTCATCAAGAAGAAAGTTTAGATAGGTTCATGGCAGAAGAAACAACATGAAAAGTGTATGTTGGTACAAATAGCTTTGTATGCAATAAATGAAGAAAATCCATGGTTCATTAACAGTGGATGTTCAAGGCACATGACAGGAGACAAGAGCAAGTTCATAACCTTGAATAAGATCAATAGTGGCATAGTAGAGATAATACGACTGCTAGAATTGTTAGAAAAGGTACACTAAGTTTGGATAATGGTAGAACTAAAACTAAAAATGTTTTGTATGTAGAAGGTCTTAAACATAATATTTTGAGTGTAAGTTAAATGTGTGATCAAGGGCACACACTAAAGTTTTATGTGGAAGGTCGTGAAATTAGGATAAAATATTCAGATGTGTTAGTTGCAAATGCTCAAAGAATAGATAATAATTTGTATAGGTTATCAGTCATCAAAGGTCAAAGATGTTTGATTTAGATTAAATAAAGTTGGCTATGGCATAGGAGAATGGGACACATAAATTTTGAAAATCTTGTCAACATCAAAAAAAAATAGTAGTTAAAAATCTTCCAAAGATTACAAAGCCATCCAACACACTTTGTGAACCTTGCCAGCATGGGAAGCAGGCTAGAAGGTGATTCAAAATAATAGAATACTTGACCACTCAAATGTTAGAGCTTGTTCACACTGATTTGTGTGGACCTATGAGAACTCAAAGTACTCAAAGTGAGAAATATTTCATGTTTCTTATTGATGATTTTTCATGTATAACTTGGGTAATGTTTTTAAAGAAAAAATTAGAAGCTTTCAGATCTTTTAAAGCATTCAAAGCATTAGTTGAGAATGAGACTAGTTTGAAGATTAAGTGCCTAAGATCAGATTGAAGAGGAAAATTCATGTCAGATCAATTTATTGAATTTTGTGAAGACCATATATTAAAGAGACATTATTCAATAGCCAAAACTCTACAACAAAATGGAGTAGTTGAACAGAGAAATAGAATAGTTCAGGAGATGGCAATGACAATGCTAGAATCTAAGATACTAGATAAATATTGAAGAGAGGCAGTTGGTACAACAATGCATATTTAGAACATAGAATTATTGAGATTCAATAGTGACAAGACTCCTTATGAGCTACGGAAAGACAAACTAGCTACAATTAATTATTTTAGATTTTTTGGAAGCAGATGCTTCATAAAAGGAACCAATGAAAAACTAGGTAAGTTTGAATCTAGAGCAGATGAAAGTATATTTATAGGTTATTCTTTAAAAAGTAAAGCTTATAAATGTTATAACAAAAGAAATAATACAATTGTTGAAAGTGCAAGTGTCAGGATAGAAGAAGATGGAGCACAAATAATTAGTGATCTGATAGACATTCTTGAAATCATTGAAGAGGAATATTTTGAAGAATCAAATGAAGATGAGAAGGAGAAAAAGGACAGCAAAACCCCATCCAAATATGTCTATAGAAATCATAATGAAAGTGACATCATCATAGATATAAATGAAGGAATTCACACTAGAAGAATGATAGTAAGTGAATTTGAGCAAGTTAATTTCTCTTTGTTATCCAAAATTTAGCCTAGAACATTTTTCAAAGCTAGAAATGATAAGCATTGGGTTAAGGCAATGGATGAAGAATTAAATCAAATAGAAAAAAATGATACTTGGGAATTAGTGCCTAGACCAAAAGATCACAATGTGATAGGAACAAAATGGGTTTATAGAAATAAGTTGAATGAAAATGGAGAAGTGACCATGAATAAAGAAAGATTAGTATGTAAAGGATATAATTACATTGAGGGAATATATTTTGAAGAAAATTTTGCACCAGTGGCAAGGCTAGAGGCTTTTATAATGTTTCTTGCATATGAAGTGTTTAAAAATTTCAAAGTGTTTCAGATGGATGCCAAATCTGCCTTCCCAAACGGGAATCTAGAAGAAGAGGTATACATTGAGAAACATGAGGAATTTATTCTTTAAAATATTAGTAGTCATGTATATAGATTGAAGAAAACACTATATGGATTGAAACAAGATCCTAGATCTTGGTATGCAAGACTTGATAAGTACCTATAGGATCAAGGTTTCAAGACATGATTTGTTGATAATAATCTCTACATCAAAACAAAAGGTAAGCATCAATTGATTATTGTGGTATATGTTGATGACATCATTTTTTAAGGAAACATTAAAAAGATGATAAAATAATTTTTTGATAATATGCAAAAATAATTTGAGATGTATATACTTGGAGAATTGTCATTTTTCTTAAGGTTGTAAATATTTCAGTTAGACAAAAGAATTTTCATATCTCAAAGTAAATATGCTAAAGAAATGTTGAGAAAATTTGGTTTTGAGGATTGTGCACCAGTTAACACACCAATGAGTATAGGAAATAAGGTGAACAAGGATGAATATTTACATGTAGATTAATATTTGTATAGATCTATGATTGGTAGTCTTTTATATTTGACAACATTGAGTCTGGACATCATGCATAGTAGATATGGTTGCAAGATATCAGTCAGATCCAAAAGATAGTCATGTTTAATTAGTGAAGAGAATATTTAGATATATCAAGGGGACATTGGATTATGGATTGTGGTATCCCACAAGCAAAGATTTCACTTTGGTTGCTTATACAGATTCAGATTGGGTAGGTTGTTTGGATGACAAAAAGAGTACAAATGGAGGAGCTTTCTTCCTTGGTGATAGCTTAGTATCATGGCTAAGCAAGAAATATAACTCGGTATCACTTTCTATAGTTGAATCAGAATATATTGCAATAGTGTTGTGTTATACTCAAGTGATTTGGATGAAGCAAACTTTGGAAGATATCAAGGTAAAATATGATGAACCTATTTCTATTTTTTGTGACAATACAAGTGCTATTAATATTTTGAAGAATCCATTGATGTACTTAAGAACAAAACATATTCCCATCAGATATCACTTCTTGAGAGAGCAAGTTGTAGATCAACAGGTTAAGATAAAATATATCAATAATATAGAGAATATTGCAGATATTTTCACAAAGGTACTACCAAAAGACACATTTGAGTATCTATGGGAGAAGTTGGGAGTAATTTATTTTACTTCCTACCATTTAGGATCAACATCAGTTGAGGAGGAGCTACGTGTTAGCTCCAAGATAGGCCCTTTGCCATTGATGCCAAAGGGGGAGAAGAATAAAAATAGGTATAGGTGCATAAATAGGTATAGGGAACAGGTATAGGTTACTACAGTAAGGGGGATTTACTATATATTTTTCAAATAGAAATATGTGTAGGTTGACATGTGCAATACAAGTTTTAGGATGTGGCAGTTTCAATGTGAGGTTTCCATCAATGACAAAGGGGGAGATTGTTGGAAATATTGTCATTAATGTCAAAGGTCTAGCATTGGTGATAAAGGCCCCATTATATTTAATGGTGTTTTTAATATTCATATCTTGGATAATGTGTGTTAATATTTATTTTATATTAATGAATATATTTTTGGTTTCATATAAGTCAAAATAGGGCCCATGGAGAATTCAAAGAGTCATGGGGTAAAGACAAAAGAGGAATGGGATGCATTTTCTAATGAAGAGTCATCTTGAGGAATTTTAAGAGTCACCATGTGAAGATAAAAGAGGGTATGGCATATTTTTCCATGAAGGGAAACTTTGAGGAATACGAAAAGTCACCAAGATAAAGACAAAAGAGGAAAGGATGCATTTGCTTATGAAGGGTCACCATGTGACTTTTCAAATGAAAGGATACGAAGGGTCATACAAATTTGGCACCATTTTCCATGAGGATTGAAGGGTCACAAAGGGTGAATGCCAAAGGTTATTTGAAAAGCTATAAATAAAGGCTTGAGAAGCCATTTTCTATATGCAAGAGAGTGCATGGTTTTGTAATTATTTTATATAAGAAAAGAGGAGAGAAAAGTAGGAGATATTATAGAGTTCTATTATTTGTTGAGTAAGCAACATTGAGAGATAGTTGTGTTTTATAAACAAGAGGGGTTGGTGCTCCTATGGGTTGGTGCTCCTATGGGTTGGTGCTCACAAATAGTTTTTGTGTTGGTGCTCGGTAAAGGGGTTGATGCTCCTACAAGTTGGTTCTTGAAAACTTTGTAATTTGAGTTAGTGCTCATTCATATACTTGAGATTATCCTCTATGGTTTTTCCCACTTTGTGTTTTCATGTAAAAATCTGGTCTCTCTACCTCTCTTGTGAGGTGCATGTTATTGTTTCAATTTTATTACATATCTTGAATGTGTGATTAAGTGGTTAAAGAAAATAAATCAGGTTAAGAAAAGATATATAATATACTAATTCAACACCCCTCTCAATATATTTCATGCTTAACAAAGGGGAATGTTAAAATGTCACATTTGAAGGAAGGTCATATTCAAATTTCCACCCAAAAATAAATAATATGCAATGGCACATGGCCCCACAAGCAAGACAATAGCAAACAAGTACACTCAAGGAAGTGACAGTGTGAATAAATGAAGTATAAGTAATCAACATAAGCATATCATATTAATTCTTGCATATAAGTCTTACCAAAAAATGTCATGTAACATAGCATATCAAGGACAAGGTATAATATGTAAGCATGAGCATAGGCATGTGTAACTATGAGTATATAAGTTCAAAATGGTAATTTAGAAGTGATCATAAAATAATATAACTTGTATTAATCACGATCAAATAGAAGTAAGATGCCCTTAACTTAGAGTGCCACACAGAAAGAGGAAAGGTCCAACATAATAGTTCAAATGTTTGCTCTGTGTTTTGACTCATATGCGGCACATTGATTAATTTCATTCTTGTCATCAAGTGTTTGGTGGCATGGTTTATATGACATATAATCCTTTCATACACAGAAAATTTTAGCAGTAAATATTAGTATTTTCTTATATTTTGGTTTTTTCAAACTAGAAATCGGCTATTTTTTTCACATTAGGACATACAATGCTTCATTAAAAAAATCAAATACATTATCATTTACTTCACAAATAACCAAATTTTTTTTAGGTGAAATGGGTTTTCTTTTTTGGATGACCCTTTCCATAGAAGAACTCCACTCATCCCTTCTGAATGTTTACATAGACGATCAATATTTCCTTTCCCCATAAGTCAGGGGGATGAGGGAGAATAGAGGGGAGATACCACCAAATTTACATATTCATAGAAATAAATAACAATCAACATAAACCTATCTCAATTTACCTATGATTATGGTCATCTCCCAAATTACAGTCACTTCTAGATTTAAAACTTTATAGGATTCAACAAAAGAAAATGACTATGAATCTAGATTCACTTTTCAAAATTGTTATGTGTTGTCCTTTGAATCAAATCTTATTTGGTTTATCCCTAATTCAAAATAATGTCCTAATAAGAATAAAATATGTGAAAGGTTAGTGGCTTAGGCTCCCTTGAGGGTTGAAACTACATATCATTCATTCCTCAAATTTGGATTATAGAAGGAGATAATTAAATGGCTTAGGATACATTTATATAGATATGATTCTTATGGACACATTCCCACATAAGCCAACCATAAAAAATAGTGATAATTGAAAATTAAGGCATGAGAAATCAACTTAGGGTGCAAGGACCCAAAAATGGAAAGTGAAAAAATTGTGGACCCACGATTGTAGTCATGCCATGTTCTGCACCAAGGAACCAAACCTTAGTGCAAAGTGCTCATTTTAGATTTTATGTAAATATAATAGATTTCATCTTGAAATTTTAAGCTATGGTTTATTATAGGGTTTATAGTTATAATAAACCCTAATATAATTGTATGTATTTATACTACAAAGAAACTGTGAAGAGATAATAATTAAATTATAAACCAAAAGCTAAAATCCCCTACCCAAAAACCATAACTATGAGACATTGTGGTGGGGATTATTAATTATATTTTCATTTATTTTTAGGGTTCATTATCAATTTCCATCACATTATTACAATGAAATGTGGGAGGTTGGTTAATAGTTAAATTGGGGTTTCTTTATAGTTTCATTGTTGTCTAGTTACATATGATTCCTATTAGGATGTATTTTAGAGTTGATGATTTCATTCCATGTTCCAAATACTCATACACATCAACTATAAATGAAGTTTTATTTATAAAAATGAAAATGAGTGATGTTAGTTTTGAGGGGTTGTATATGGGGCATTTTGGTTGAAATGTGTCCATATTATGCTTGAGAGAAATGAAAGAGAACATGATAAAGATAGTGACTAATTTTACTAAACCAAACCCAAATGAAATTATAAATAGACTCAAATCTATATGTAGTAAACACAAATTCTAACAACAAAATAGAATTTTAAAACTTTATTGAAAATTTAAAGGATAGTTGAAAAAATAAATATTTAATGAAGATTTTCTATTGAAAACATACAAGAAAACATTAGAATGATAAAAAATAGGAAAAATTGAAGAGGATGGGGAAAAAAATTCCAAACCAATGGGAAGGATACCCCATAATGTGGATTCCCTACCCACCCCAACCATATTGATGAAAGATAAATACAAAATTTCATAAAACATGATGCATTGCCAAGACTGAAAAAAAGTAATATATAAGTGTAATGAAACTATATATGCCAAAACATCACTTGGTTCTATGGAGGCATATTATTTTTAAACTATTGTATAAAAATACAACCAATATTATTCTCCCCTCTCTTTGTTGATAAATTATGACAAATGAATCATTATAATATGATACCTTTGTCATAAGTTATTAACAAGGATTTCATCTTATTTTCTAGAGTAAGTAATTGTTAAATTTTTTGTACAAAGGTTAATCACATATAAATCATACAATAGGTAAATATAATTTACAAAGGTTAATTTATCATATGCAATAAAAAATTTCAAATTTTATGTAATAACAAAGTTCAAATTTTATGAGTTTAGGTAATAGATAATTAAGGAGATGAAACTAGTAGCATGAAATTCAACAATAATAAGGTTTTCAATGGTATTTGTGACAAAAAAAAATGACAATAAAGATGGGTTTTTTCCCCACTTGTCTAGGTATTCAATGGTATTTATGAGTCGTGAAATAAATATAAATTGATTTTTGGAAGGGATATTACAACATATAAAATTTAGAATTAATTAGCATGTGCTTGGGATTATTTTTGTCAATGTATGATAGAGTGATGATGACATTAAGAGTTGATCTTACTCCCTCATGATTCTATGCTATGCTATGAGGACAATCTAAAGATTCACCATCATCCACCACACCCATACACCTTAACACATTTTTTTTTTAAACATCCATTTTTTCTTTACAATTGCATTATTGTGTGATTTCACTCAATTCTATTAGGTTTTACTATATAAATACCTATAAAAATATGACTATTAGGTTTTGAATCAAAACATTGATTTAATCTTGGGAAATCTATGAATTTTTATTAAGGTATTATGTTAGTCAAACTACATATGAAAATATAATAAGAAACATATGAACAATTACATCTGGGTTTGTTACAGTTGCATATATATAACAAGGGTTTCATTAGGATTTACTATAGTTTCACATGAAAATATATGTGCCAACATATAAATAGTTGTATTTGGGTTCATTTGGGTTTACTATAGTTTTATATGCTAATCTTACACTTGCATGATTCCATGTTATGTTATGGTGGAAAGATGGCATGTAATATTATGACTAACCTTTTCTTACACATTAGATATCATGTTGGTCATTTCCAACCATTTTAGTTAGTCTTACATTCATTCATTTACCTTCACTTTAAGTTGGCATGTACCATACTTTTACACATTGAATATAAATGACTTTTATATAACAATACATAAATGAATGATATCAACTATGGTGGGTTTTCATTTCCCCATAACTTAAAAATGCCATTTAATATATTTATTTTTATCTTTTATTTATTAATTTTTGTATTACGGAAATATAATTTATTTAACACAAGATTTGTCTATTTTGAAGGGATTTACAAAATAAACTTGAATATAATTTGTGTATTTACATGATAATGAAATTATGAATAAACTTTAATTAACATTGTGATAAAGAATTCGGGCAATCCAATTTAATATACAAAGAGCTATTAAAAGCTATCCAAATCCAAGAATCATCAAAATTTGGAGCAATAAGATAGAAATGCAAGCAAGTGAAAAGTATACATAAAATAAGTATACCATAATTATACCAACATTACAATCCTTAAGACAATGATCATGCTCCAGATTGATAGGATTTTGCCTAATGGATTCCTTGCAAACTCAGAATTTTGACAACATTTGTTGGCTTGATGTCTTTGGCAAGTAGACTCATTTGGCATGATAAAATCATAGATTTCATGGTTATTTTCTCATTTTTTGAAATGGAGGGAATTATGTATTTAAATAGGCAGAGGAGGGAGATTTTAAAATGAATTAAAAATTCATTGGAAGCCTTTAGAGAAGAAAACTCTAGAGAGAAAGGAGGGAATTCTAAGGAATTTAAACTTCCTTATAATTTTATAGAGAGAGAATTCTATAGAGAAGGGTAAGGGTGGTGGAGAGTTCTAGATTCCATTAGGGAATCTAAAGATGATTGGGGGAAGATTAAACTAGATTAAAAGAAGAGTTAGGTGAGGAGTAGGGGGTAGGCTTATAGGAAATCTTAGGAGTAGGTAGGTAGGTGGGTTATGAATTAAAAATTAACAACATAATAAATAAGTGGGTTTAGGTGATAATAAAGATAGATGAAAAGAATTAATGAAGATATGGGAAGGGGTAAGGTTGATGTATGATAAAATGAATGAAGGGGATGTTAGTAAAATTATTATAAAGAGCTAGTAAGGAGGAATTAGATGAAGTTGGGCGAGAGTAGTAATCATTAGATGAAATTAGCAATGTTAGTGTTGACTAATAATAATATTAGTGATGATAAATGAAGTGAGAAAATTTAAGTGCATACATTTCCCCCCCTTTGAAAGGACATTACGACTAGATGAAGTATAATGGTTAATGGTCTTTCAAAGAAGAAAAAAACTCATGGATGAATGTTAGTAAATGATGTTAGTAGACACATGATGCCCCCTTGAGGGACATGATGAGAATAATGATATAAATGGCCACCCAAAAGAGGAAATGAAGGGTGGGATGTGTGAAAAAATAAGGGATTGGGATTTCTATATTTGGTATTGATGATGAATAAAATGAAATTGACATGAACAATGAGATATAAAGTGAGGATTCCTATGGAAAAGACCTATGCATAGGGAATGGAAATGATGGTGTCATAGTTTTTGACACAATCCAAGGGGGAATAAAATGTAACATGATGATATCAAGATAAAAGGTCATTATATTTAGACATATCCTAGGCAAGAACACATGCTTGGGAGAGTTGCAGACCGAGATGATTGATAGATAAGGCCATGAACTATTGACATATCCCAAGTAAGGACAAATGTATGAGAGAGAATCGAGAAAAAATAAGATAATGATTTGATAAGATTAACGTTTAGTGTAGCTCAAAACTAAAGTCAAGTGATATGATGAAGGAGATGAGAGAAGAAATAATATGATCAAGTGACCAAAAGATGAAGGGAAAGATTTGGACTTCAATGCATCAAATCAATGAGCCATAATGTGATTAATAATAATGATGCCCCTATCAAAGATACATGAAAGGGAGAGAGAGATAATAATAATGTTACAATCTTGGTCATGCCCTGATCGAAGGAGGAAATTATAAACTTTAAATGATTAATTGACTAATCAATGATAATGAATTACAGACGGAAGAAAATATGGATGTTATGATTTGTTGGGCCCAATCAATAGGTGAGGGTGATTGACAAATATATTAGGGAGATGATTACAAGTATGGCGATTGATTAATAAATCAATTGATTAATGACTGATATTTTAGATCAAGAATTTGAATGATGCAAGACTTGAGGAAGATGAGGGATAAATGAGATGTGATGATGAATTAGGGAAAGAGGAGAGAGTGGTTGAGCTAATCTCAGGCACACCATGTGACTGAGTGGTGCCTACATAGTCTAGAAAGACCTTAGGCTAATATAGTTTAGACTAAATGATAGATGACAAGATATAATAGAGGAGGATGAAAATGTTAGTTATCAGATAGAGGATGTAACTTAGATATTATACATGAAGATAAAGGACAAGGAAAAATGATGGGAGAGTAGATGTTAGACATTGATGACTAGAGAGATGATAGATGAGTAACTAGAGGATATAAATAAGATGGCTTAGAGGAATGATTGGATATTAGATGAATGGATTGAGATGATTAAATTGATGATAGGATTATGATGATTATATATTATGATGGGTCTATTTTCAATCCATCATTATTGTAATAGGTCTCATCATAGTCTAAGAAATTTGATATAAATATAACACTAGGTAGTATGCCCCATGATATAAGTATGACCAATAGGACATTGTGCCAAAGTGAATGATTATAAAAGGGGGAAATATAAAAATATACATCATCGAGGGTACCTAAAAGCATTATTTTTGCTTTTATTGTCATCATAACATCCTCATTCTTTGCCCAACAGAAAAAATGATATATGCTACAAGAAAGATCAAAATAAGACAAAAAAGGTATGTATGTATGCATGTGTATATATATATATATATATATATATATATATATAAGTGAATATAAATAAAAACATATAGATCATAAAAATAACACACACAAATATATACATATCAAACAAATAGGGTCTTGTCTATTGTCTAAATGTATATGGATGAGATGAAGGGGGATTATAATTGATGCCAAAAAATGAGGATGGATAGAATTACCTTGATTAAGATTAGGATGGAATGGGGTTATGAATAGGGTTCACTTGAGAAAATTTTAACTTAATCATAGGGGTTAGTTGACTTGTGGGTTGACCATGTTTTGAACTTAGATGAGAGACTTAGGACTCATCAGGCTAAAGTGAGACTAGGTCGATGCTAGCTTAATATAGACTATGTTTGCCCCAGTTTGGAATAGGGGATGAAAGATAATAGTAGGATGGTTGGATATGAATTGGTTATGGAAATGAGAAGTGAAGGGTATAAAGATGGATGAAAATGGGAGAAAATGCATAAGACAAGACATCTTTGAATATTTTTGGATTTTTCTAGATTTTATGATTTTTTTAGTTTTTTGTAATATTTTAATTTTTTGGGCTTGTTGGAATATGAATATACACTATACAAAGGGGGTTACTAGAAAAGGGAATACCATGCCTAGAAACCAAGATGAGGATGTATGGAATAATGGATGAGATGAAAAAAGGATGAGGGTGATGTTGAAAATGGGATGAGGACCAAGGAAGAATGTACTAGGGATTGCCAATGGCTACATCATGAATGAACCATATATCTAGTTGCTCAAGTGTCCATTAGAAGATATGCCAAGATGAGTCAATAAAATTTCCTAATATATCTTCCATTCCCTTATGAAGGTCAAGACTAGAATAAAGGATGCAAAATGGCATATGATGGGTAGGTGATGGATTGAGGGAAATGATAGACAAGGATAAAATGGATGGGATTAACAAGGGATGGATTTTTCCCCTAAGTGTTGATGTGTAATGTAGATAATATAATATTTTACCATGATTTTATAAACCGGTTTTCATCATGGTTCTTGACCAAGGTGCCAAAAGTTTAGTTTTCACCACTAGATGAATGATATTTTTTTGACATTTTTAACATCTCAATTTATTAGAGGTGGGTGAGATACAAGATAAAAATGCTTTCTTGATCTTTCAACCGATACCCATTTTAGAGAATCATATTGTTAATAACATGTCATTGACACTACTATATGTATTGATGTCCTTGTCACCTTATTTAACTCTTGATTGAGATCCCTCAAGACATCTAGACCAAGTGTCTTTGTCATCCATACAAGAGATAATGGTGCTTGGGTTTGTGAGGTGTAGAATGGATGGATTTAGTATTAGGATTTGATGGTGATGTATAAGAATTGAATAGATGATGGTACCATAATAGGGAGGTATTATGGGTGTTTGAGGGTTAGGATTAATAGTCACAAAAATTATTGGAGATGTTGGACATTCTATATTTGATTGGTTCTATATGGAAAAATACTTTAAGAGATCAAAGACACTTTGACATTGTGGTTTATCTTTGATCTAATTATTTAAAGTATTAATGGTCATCTTGATATTGATTTTGACATTGTTTTGATTTTTAAACTTGATTATATCTCGACTACCACCTAATGCCTAAATTTTGTCTTCACAAGAGGAGATTGATATTTGACTTGATAGATGATGATTATTTTGATTTTAATGGTCCCCTAGTGCCTTAAAGAGGTTTTTATTAGGGGAAGACCCTTTTTGATTAGGTTGATGATTTGAATTGTATTGATTTTGAATTACTGTATCAAAGGTAATTTGATCATCATGTATGACTTTTTGAATATGATATTGGACCTTTTTATTTTCAGCACATGTTATGTTAGTCAGGGAAGAGTCCAATGATGCATGTTCCTATTCATACTTATCAAGGAAAAAGGATCTATGATGGATGAAGGTAGGGGAAATGGTATGATGAGGTCAATAAGTGGTGGTGGGAAAATGTAGTCCTCATAGGGGTTCTTATGATACCTAGTTTTGACATCGAAGAAAATCTCCTCAAGATCAATAAAAGGATCACTAAGACTATCTATAAGACATGCATCTAAGGAAAGATTAGATTCATCAATTGATAAAGCTTGTGAGAAATTTGATATGACTTCATCATATTGGTTGGGATTAAAATATATGCTTTATGATTGGTTGACATATGAAGGAGGTATTCTTAAATAGGTAGATGTCATCATGAACAACATCATCAATCAAGGATGATGATTATTACAAAAGATCCGATTCAAATATTGGTACTAAACATGATATTAATGCAAATAAGATTTGTGTTGAATCTAATGCTACCTCTGATGAGGTTGTGGGTGATGTCGATGAGGTAATACTACTAATAGAGGATTCTTTGTCCACAAGTGATCTCTCCAAATGGGGTCTTTGATGTGATGATGGGGAGATAATGGATTTAAAAAAGATAGGCCCATGGAAGGACTAATGAAAGAATGGAGGACTAGATTTATGAGAAATGGACATGTCATCAATGAATGATTTGTCAAACATGGGGGGATCATGGAGGATGGACTTGGTGTCTTGAGCTTGTCTTGAAAAAAGAAGGGCTAGATAATGATCAAGAATGGAATCTTGGAATACCTCTTCTTGTTCACCCTCAAGTATATATTCATATAATTCATTCTCTATTTTAATATCATCATGGTTGATGAAGTCTTGGACATAGTTTTTGAAATTGTGACATTGATTATTGGTATGCCCCTAAGTTCAATGATATATACAATATTGGTTGGAATTATACCAAGAGGGTTTAGGCTTGGTGAGATCAAAATGTCGTATGGGTGAATAGACCATCATTTTTGTAGCAACATGTTTGTGGAAGAGGTCTTCTTAGGATATAGAAATAGGAATATAGGGCCTCTCTTTACTTCTCGACTTGGGTGATGAAGAAATAAACATTGGATTAGATGCTTGTCAATTAGATTAGGTGGGCATACAAATATTAAAATGTGTTTCTAGGGTAGAATTACCTTTATTAGTGTAGGAAGGGGTATATGATTGGCTATGACCAGTGGATGGAGGGTTTAAATGAGATTAGGTGGTATTGAGGCTAGAAGTAGATTGATGTGAATGGGTGTGGATTGGAAGTAATGTTGGGTGGATGGGGTTGAATATGTAGGATATAAAATGCTCATCTCAAGGAGGAAAAAAAGGAGTACTTCCCTATTGGCCTTGAGGCATTTATGAATTAGGGTATTAGCCAAATCATTTTTGGATGCCATGGATCAAGATGGGATAAATTATGAATGATGTGGATTTCTATCCCTAATCAGCAGGTGTGAGGGATTGAATCAAAATATTGAAGGATGAAGATGGGATGTGTGGAACAAATTTGGACAAAGTCTTACTTTATTTTGATCTCAATTTTGATTAGATATTTTGACGTATTTTGATGTTTGTTGAGGTAAGACAAGATAAAGTAGACCAAATTAGGATGTGAGCTAGACTTTGATGATTAAGAATTAATATAACTAGGTAAGCTATGATAAGTTCTAAGACTTTATAGGGGTATACTGGCCTAAGATATTGATTTTGATTAGGGGTTTATTTGATTTTAGACTAGCTCAAGACCAAACTGATTGACTCAAATATGATGAGATGATTTGATTGATAGGTTGATAGGCTTGTGATTATGACTCAAATTTGATTAGACACAAAAAAACTAATTGTACTAAAGAAAATCTAGAAATATAATTAAACTAAGAAATTTTAATTTAAACTATCTCAAACTAAGATAGAGCTACAAAAAAAAAGAAACAACACAAACTTATATCTTAGTTGTAAAAATAATTTTCCATTGTGATATGAATTTGATAATATCTCTTTCAATTGTGGTTTCTCACTCTTCCAATGTAAGGTAAAATGGGAAGTATTTTGGTTCAAAAATGTTATTTGGTGGCTTTGATTCACTTTGGATTCACTTGTAATTTTGATAACACTTCATTAGCACAAGTCAGGATGATGAAAGTGATGGATTTCATGTTTATTTATATATTTTTGGAGGAAATATCCAATGGTGGAGGATTATTTGGATTTTTCAAATAATCCAAATAATCTATGGTCAATAATGATTCCTAATCCATGAAGATGATGACAATTTCAAATGGTTTATAGAAAAATTGAAATAGTTAACTAAGTCACCAAGAATGGGTGAAACTATTTGACAACTCAAGGGGTGACTCAAGGGAAACTAAGGAAGTTATGGAATTTTTTTGGGTGAGTCAACATGTAAGAGAGTTAAAGGTGGAAGATGTTGGTGAGGTGTAAAATATAGATTTAATAATTAAATATGGATTAAAAGTGTGCACGATTGATTAAATTTGATTTATTCAATTATTTAAGAAGAGAGAAATGCCATGAATTATAGTTTGAATGTTAGGGAGAATAACTAATATTTTTAGGTGCATTTTGACACTAAATGTAATTTAGGTGTCTACATTTTCTCCTCTTTGAAAGGGTGTTGTGAAGCAATACCATTTCGAAGAATAATAAAAAAAAGTAGAGCGTTGATTAAGAAGAAATAAAAGTTTCCCCAAATGAATGAGAATGAATGTGATGAAGGCCTCTTGATGGTTTGTGTGATAAAATGGACAACACTCAAAATGATTAAAAAGAGGAAAATTATTAAGTGGTTTAGATCATCAAGAAATAAAACTATTAGAATCAACGTTAGACTTGAAATATTAAGGTGCATGTAATGGGTCACCCCTAGTTTGTGAAAACTAGAGTATTGATCAGCAAAAAAATATTTTTACTATTCAAATATTGCATGCTTAATGGATTCTCATGACAAATGGGTCAATGGAGCAGATGTGGGAAAGATATATCCCAATGATAGTAAGTTATAGATCTAAAAATGATGAAATATAAGTTTTCAAATTGTAGTGAAAAATTTACAAGAGTGATAATTGCAAGTGATTGAAATAGATTTTGAATATGGTGATTTAGATTATTCAAAATTTTGATAGAAAATGGATGAAAAAAGAATAAAATGGAGGGATCAGGGAAAAATATTTGAAATGGGGTTACAATATAAATATAAGATTTGGTGATAATAGATTCATTTGTGTACATTTTATTTTTAGGGCCATTAGTTAGTAAAAGTTGATTTAGGAGTTTTGCTATGAGACCGTAGCAAAAAATGGATTGTATTCCACAACACCAACACTACAAAGAGCACACGAGGAGACACTAGAGACAAGAGAGGAGAGGGCCTCTAGTAAGTGAATTTTCATGCTTTAGTTTTTTCATTTAAGTACATTTATTATAGTTTAAACATGTCATAAATGAATTCACTATTGGGCCAATTGTAAATTTTCTATAATACACTTTAAATTCATTTAACTGGGTAGTGAATTCATTAAATAGGGTTGTAAAATCATTGGGGGGAAATTAGGTTAGATAATGGTGAATTTTCATTTTATTAGTTTTTAAATCATGCAAATGGGTAGCGAATTCATCAAAATGGGTCAACAAATTGTTTATAAGGAAAATAGATTGGGTTAAATGCAAAATTACATATCATAGGAATGAGATTGAAGATACGAACAAAAAAATTGCTAAAATTAGTGAAAGCATGTTAGGATGTTAAATTAAATAAATTAAGTTTAAATTCATCAAAATATATTATAGAAATGTTAATTTGATGAGTGAAAATGTGAGTGTTGAGATGAAAAGGGCAAATGAGTAAAGGATAAATAAGCAAAAAGCTGAATTGCCTAAAAATAATATGAATGGAAATGTTTTTTTTGAATTTTTGTGTTTGAATGTTTTAAATTAGTGGTAAATGAATGGTTATGCTGATAGATAGAATTAAATTTATGATAATGTGTTATGTTTATATGATTTATTTCTTTTACTTATGAAATGGGAATGTAGGCCTAGTGTGCTGGAATAGGTTGATGGATTCATCAAGTATAAGTTTGGGGTTATAGAGGCTACAAGGTTATCATACATTGATCAGATGCCAAAGATTGAATCAAATAAGGATTTATTGATGGCACTAGATGAGAGATGGCATATCAAGACCAACACTTTTCATCTACCTATAGGGGAAATGAATATGACACTAAAGGATGTGTATCAAATTTTGGGTATTCTGATATGGGAGAGATAAGTATACTAGGGTTAGGGTTCTTAGGAGATGACACTATATAAATTTTTTGGATAAAAAATGATTCTTGTTGTTATAAGAAGAGTATAAATTGATTATTGCATGTGATTAGATACTAATTCTTTGACCATGGTCATTATGACTATTATCAATGACATTATGCTACCTAATAAGAGTAGTAGACTATGCCATATTAGTTTATTAGATGTCATTAAAGATATGATGGATATGGGGGAGAGGTTTACATGGGGGCATTTCATTCTTTCACATTTATATAGGGATTTACATTATGTGGTTTACATAGATGGGAAGGAGATCGGTCCTTCTACACTATTACAGGTTTGGGGCTGGAAGCACATCGTAGTGGAGAGTCTTGTTGGTCATATGAGCACTCATCTATTCATGAGCCACTAAAATATGGATGGAATATGATTATAGGTACCTACAGACCACACTTGGGTGACCTAGAGTTATACAAGAGGGCGATAGATGAGATAGGTGATGATCAGATCACTTGGAGACCATATAGAAAGATTATGTTTTAGTGGTTGCAGGATGATTTATACATTGATTATATGATGAGATAGTGCTATGTTATTAGGATACATGATTAAATTATAGAGAGATATTGCCTTTATAGGGTGATGAGGTAGTTTGGTATTAGATAACACATTGCTATAGGTCTATATATATGTATGAGATGTTAGGGAATGGGCATAATGGGGGGCTACTATTGATCCGATGATAGTATACCATATTTGGTCACATTTACAAATAGTGATATAGAATGATATGAGGGATGATGTTGATGAAGGAGTAATATATGGGTATGCATTGGTGGGCCTAATAATGTCCTATGAGATTGATCATGCCATATGCTCTACTACATACCTGGAGGTATATATTGGGGTCAAATTTAATCAATAAGCCATGAGGCACATGCTTAGGAGCCCATATCAGGAGGGTAGTGATAGGGGACAAAGGGAATACATAAGAAAAAGGTATAGGACATGCTATGGATGAGATCTAGCTACATGATGTAGAGATTACTAAGGTGGATGATGGGGATATTCTACATGAGACAGGTATTGATGTTTGTGGAAATATTGAGATGAGGGTAGATATAATGTAGGGAGGTGGAGATGATACTCCATTGATATTTATTGAAAATGAGGGAGACATGGAGGGAAAGAACATAATGATGAGGTAGGTACATGTCATGCCTACAAATAGAGGGAATACGATTGATCCTTCACATTATAATGAGATATTAGGAGGATCAAACCCTTATTGACAAACTATATCAGGAGATCCAAGCCCGTGATAGTGAGATTTATAGTTTACATAGGGAGCTATCTAGATTATAGGGGAGATGGATAACATAAGAGGTTAATTAGTTGAGATCAAATGTTTACAGGTAGAGGTGGATAGGTTGCAAGCTGTGGTAAGGAGATTGGAGAGAGATGGTAGTGTTATAACATCAAGAGTTGTTACACATGATGTGGATATAGACTCCATATTACACAACAAATGCAAAGGTATAGATATGAGAGGGATATAATGAGGACAAAACTCTAATAGGCCATAGTTTTATTAGTAGGATAGGGGTAGATAGATACATTGAACAAGGTTTGATCCATGGAGAAGGAAACATACTACAAGAGTTTATACAAGGAAGATGTTTCATGAGCATAAAGGGCACCATCCTTTAAAGAGTACTTAGTTGGGTGGTCTATGTCGAGGAGATCAGTTCAACCTAGAGTTAGAGAGATGTATGGTTTAGGTTTCACATCATGTGATGGGTCCTCCATGGGACACACCATAATGCTATGAGTCAAGTTTGAGATTAGATGATCCATTTGAGGGGCAGGGCAAGACTTAACATAGTTTTGAGGATGGATGCATCGATATATACATATTTTTGAGATGTATATTTTTGTACATACACTCAATTTTGGTATATATATATACATGGGTTTTATGAGACTTGTACTTTTTGGATGGACATTATGAACTGTACATAGACTATATATGGATTTGGGATGACTATTATTTCATTTATACATGATTGATAGATAGATGGATAATTAAAGTATTGTTATAATTCATACATTTTGATTCACAATAGCATATATGAATTCTTTTCAACATTTTACTATGGATGCATGGATAATGGTTTTTTACATAACTACTTCGTTTTATAATTGTTCCTTACATTGGATTTCCAATAGTAATGAGTATTAAGCAACCTGATGTTTAATATAGTGTAAAACACATTACCACCAATGATATCAAATAATCATGATGAATGTTTATGTTATAGGCACATGGATTGAAAAAGAATAATTTGTCTAGAGCAAATTACATCATGATATAAACAAATCATAACCATATTATAATGTAATTCAAAAAATAATATTGACATACAAACTAGATAAAAAACACATAGAGAAAGATATGACAAAATGATTATTGGTAAAATAAATACAAACAATATATAAACAAATAAACAAACAAAGATAAAATGTTCAAAAGATAAAAAAAAAGTACACAATGATGTAAGACAATCAAAAGGACTAAAATAATAAGAAATAAATAGGATAAGTAAAGTGTAATAACCAAATTAATAGTTAAAATAAGAAACAAAATACAAGTAGGTTAATGATTAAGGATAGAAAATATAAATAACCAACTAAAAGGTTAATGCGTAATAAAGGAACAAGACAATAATTAAACAAACAAGAAATCAATCAATGAAAACCATAATCAAGTAATCAATACGTAAAAAGACTTACCATCTTAAATAAGGGGTTGAGACAATTGGAAGCCAAGAGTTAGTCTAATAACTAAACAACTGATGAGGAATTATAAGAAGAAAAACATGAAAAAAACAAGTCCATTCTTATGGAAATAGATGATAGGGAAGGCTATGGCTGAGTTGACCCTAGATACCCCATGTCTCTAAGCGTTGCTTACATAATCCACCCTAGACAAAGTCTATGTGGTGATATCAGGACATAGGCAATTCTTCTAATGCAAGAAGTGATGAGAAAAGTGGAGATTGATGAAATGTCAAGTGTTAGATGAAAATATGCATGATAGACCCACCCAAGAAATGTGAGTGAATGAGGTTTGGAGGTTTAACTAGGATGGTATATGTTTGCATTAAATTATTACACATAGTTTTGGATGTTTATTTATTGTTTTTTGATGTTTTTATTTATTTATTTATTTTTGATTATTTTGGGTCAATATATATGATAAATGATTATGACAAAGATGAATATAGAGAAGATGTTCATATATCATGAGCAAGGACAAAGGTTCAAAAGTAGAAGTACCAAACCTGAAGCTAACATGCTATAGGACAAGTGATTAATAACTGACAAAGGACAATGAAAAAATATACAATAAACTACTAAAACAAGATTCCCCCAAGTATATAGGGTGAATGTAGACAATAGATTATAAATGGTGCCATAAAATTAGTTTTCACCATGGTACTTGCCCAAAGTGCTAGTAAATTGGTTTTCACTTTGGATGATCTATGTTTTTGATTTTTTTTAATATGTTTTTTGCTTTTTTGTGGTTGTTGATTTATTTTTTATTTTATTTTTATTTTTGACACCTAGGATATCAATAACAACATATAGAAAAATTTAGGCATAGAAGCTTTTAAGGTGCATGATGTTTATAGGCTCATCAAGCTCCTCTCCACCTTCTGTAACCAATATGCAAGCACCTGATCCATACTTAACAATGATGACATATGGGCCCAACCAATTAGGTTCAAATTTTTATTTCTTTTCTCTTTTGGAATTTTATTGTGTTAGTTTTTCTTAAGAATAAGATCTCTGATTTCAAACTCCATAGTTTTTATTTGCTTATTATAGCTACAATGAAGGCGGTTGTGGTATACTTGCAAATGGTTTAAAGCATTAAGTCTTTTATCATCTAGAAGGTTGAGTTCATTAATGCATAAAGTATGATAGGATTAGTCATAAATGATTTGTTGTAAGGATATATGTAAAGATGGAACCTCAACTTCTATTGGTATAATAGACTCATTGCCATATATAAGGGAATATGGGGTTGCCCCCATGGATGTGTGGATGCTAGTGAGGTATGCCTAGAGGCTAGGATATAAATATGTATGCCATTCATGACTAAATTCATTGATAACTCATCTAAGGATGCAAAAAATATTTTTATTGGCTGCCTCAAATTGGCCATTACCTTGTGCTTAGTAGGGAGTGAACCGCTTATGATTGATGTGGTAAGTTTGAAAAAGAGCTTTAACATCTTTATTCTTGAAGGATTTTCCATTATCAAAATTGATAGTGGAAGGGATACCAAAGTGAAAAACAATGTGATTTAATATGAATTCAAAAATTTGCTTTCTAGTTACATAAGTAAGGGAAATTGCCTCAACCCACTTGGTAAAATACTCTTTTGGCGTAATGATATGATTATGACCATAAGAAGAATTGGGATTTATTTTTACAATAAGGTCTAACCCCCATGTGGAGAATGGACAAAATGTGGTAATAGGTTGTACAAATTATGATGGGATATGTATAAAATCCCTATGCTTTTAACAAGGTATGCATTTCTTAACATAGGCACATGAATTGGATTCCATGGTAGGCCAATAATAACATACTCATAAAAGCTTCTTTGATAGGACCATGCCAATGGAATGTGACACACATATTACCTCATGGACTTCCCTAATTGACAAAGCAGATTAATCAGAGTTCAAACATCACAAAAGAGTTCCATCATAGCCTCTATAGTATAGGTGTTACCAAGGATGGTGTATCGAGAGGTACATTGGATAAGGACTTGCACTGATTATGGTATAGGTTAGATGGTAAGGTGTTATTATGAAGATAGGTATATATGTTAGAGTACTAGGGAGAAGTGGGACCAACCATCTCACAAACCAATTATGAATTTGGTGTATCGTAAGCTGGTATCATAAGTATTTAACCAAGAACTTGTTGTTCTTTGTGCTTAAATCAAGTAACAAACCAATGGTATCCATGGCATCTGCAACCCTGCTATTGATTCTTGGTACTTGTTCAAATTGGATGAATTCAAAATATAACTTTAAACTATCTACCATCTACTTATAAGGGACTAAATTGTCATCATGATCTTGGAATTCATTAGTTACCTGGTTAATGATAAGCTTAGAATCATCAAAAATAAGAAGATGTTGGATTCCCCTTTAGATAACCATTTTGAGACCTGTTATAAGAACTTTGTACTCTACTATGTTATTTGTGCAAGGGAACTCAATTTTTAAAGCCTTGGGAATACAATCCCCATCTGGTGTGACCAATAACATACCTACCCTCAATCCATGATTGGTAAAGGAACCATCAAAGAATAGTTTCCAAACTAGAGACTCATTTATGGACATTATTGCTTCATCTGGAAATTCTATAATAAGAGATGCTTTATCATTAAGAGGCGATTCCACAAATGCATTTGCTAAGACCTATCATTTAATTATTTTTTGATTAACATAGTCTAGATCAAACTCACTAAGAAGCATAACTCACTTAGCCATTCTACCTGTTAAAGCTATTCTGGATAGAAGATATCTAAGAGGGTCAATCTTGGTAATGATCTTAGTTTGATTATTGAGCATGTAATGTCATAATTTTTGAGAGGCAAAAAAAACTACTAGACATGCCTTTTATATTTGAGAGTAATTGAGTTCATAATATATCAAAGCTCTTAAATAATAGTCTATTCTTTCTTTCCCATTGCCATCATGTTATGCTATCAATGCCCCTAGTGCAAATTAAGCAGCTAATACACACACACACACACACACACACACACACACACACACACACACACACACACACACACACACACACACACACACACACACACACACACACACACACACACACACACACACACACACACACACATAAGTTTTACTAGAAATAGATGGAATTAGTACAAGTGGATTGGAAATATTTTGTTTAAGATTATAAAATGCCTTTTCAAAATTCTAATTCCAAGTGAAAGGAGTGTCTTTATTAAGTAAAAATGTGAATGGGTGACAAATGCATGCAATCTATGAGATGAAATCTTGATTACTTAATTTTTCCTTGTAGAATTCTAAGTTGTTTAATATTATTTTATAGGGGAATATCAATGATAGCTCAAAATTTATAAGGATAAAACTCTATGCCATGTTATGAAAAAATGAAACCTAACAAATTTATCAATGTCACGCTAAACACACACTTCTTAGAATTCAATCTCATTTTATACTCTCTCATATGTTCAAAGATACGGTGAAATACTTGAGGATGTTATTTTTTATATTTAGATTTTGAAATAATGTTGTCAACATAACATTCCATAATATCATGAAGCATATCATGGAAGATGACAACCATTGCTCACTGACAGGTAGCTCCAGAATTTTTCAAACTATAAGGCATTACTTGGTAGCAAAATGTCGTCCATGGTGTTGTGAATATAGTTTTGTGTTGGAATTCAACAATAATTTTAATTTGATTATAGCCTAAAAAAACATCCATTAAAGATAACATCTCATGACTTATAGTTGAATCTATGATCATGTCTATATTGGGCAATGGAAAATCATCTTTCAGACATGCCATATTAATTTCATGGAAATCTATGCAAACTCTTATGCCTTTTAGTTTATTTGATACTAGTACTATGTTAGATATCCAATATGAATAGTCAATAGGGTGTATGAAACCAAATTCCAATTTATTTTTCAATCCCTTTTTCACTAGTAGTGTAATCTTATGATGCATCTTACAAAGTTTTTGTTTAATTGGTTTGGCATTTGGATGTAAAACAAGGTGATGTACCACTAGTTTTAGATCAAGCCATGGAATATACACATAAGACCATGCAAATACATCAAAGAATTCACAAAGTAGAAGTGTAACTATGTCTCTTTTTTTTGAGTAAGAAATATTGTAATTTTGACAATTTTTGGATTCTTTTCTATGCCAATGTTATAGGAATAGTTTATTCAACAAGGCGAGTTGATTCTTCTTTATAATTTGGAGGTGGTGAAGGAAGATTGAAATACTCCTCTAGGTCTATCTAAATGGAAATAGAGGCTAGATTGATATTGTGATGTAGTTTTTTCCCCCCAAAGTATGTTAAATAATCTAACTAAATTAAGAATCCTTTATTGTTATCACTTACTAGAATATGGTCCTTTGTTCTCAAGAATTTGGAAACAGATTCATCATTTTGGAAATGATCAAGTGGAGGTGTTGCATGTTGGTCCCACTTTATTAGGGATGAATATTTGAGATATAATGTAAGATCAACATTCTCATGAAAAAGGTTAGTGAGGGTAAGGTCCTCAAAGCGGCTAAGTATATAACCTATTTTATTGTCTGAAGATTCATCTTTTAACTCACTAGAAGCGTCACTTTGGAAAAGTGTGAGATATGTGATGAGTGGATTAAACCATATTCCATGTTTATCTTCATTTTATTTTATTTTTATAGGTTATATGTATCCTTTTTCATAGAGTCTGAGGTCTTTATCCTTATAATTCATTATGTTACACATGAGGGACTTAGCAATAGGATATTTTTTATTGGTAAAGCAAGTAGCTAGTTCATTGGAATAAAGCCAAGAAGGATTGGAATATTTTATATGCTCATATAAAAGGAAAACACATTATAAAAATCTTATCTTTCCAAATTTATTGACTACTCTATTATTATTTTGATGGCAGGGCCTGCCATAATTATGTGTATTTATATGGATTGTACTTGTATAGTTGAAATATTAGATTATGTACTCATTAATTCCTTTATAAATGATTTTAAAATGAGATGAGGTAGATGAGGATGCTTTTGAAGTGGGTGATTGGTTTGAATCCTTCTCAATAGATGATGATTGGAAGCTTGATCTGTAGATGGTTGATTAGAAGCTTGTCAAATGGTTGATTGGATGCTTCACTAGTGGAAACCTTTTAAATGGAAATGGAAGTGGTTGGTGTGTTAATCAATACACCAAGAGGAAGTATTTTAAATAAATTTTCTGGATGGACATAGTTTTCAAGTGAAGGATAATCCTCAATGGAAGTAAAATTGTCATTGGTGACTGGTAAATAATTGGACTTTTGGTATTTTCCTTCTAATAGCTTGTAATATTGGAAGGGTTGAGGATCTTCTTGAATAATTAATTTCATACCTTCATGGGAAAATTTAAAACATTGGTGTAGGGTGGATGGGATGACATTCATGGAATGTATCTGTGGACATCCAAGAAGTATGTTATATGGTATATCAAGATCAAGTACATGAATGAGAGTTTATTTAATAACAGACCTTGCCATCAAAGGAAGATAGATTCTACCCTTGGATTGCCACACATTATTGTCATATGCCTTTATAGTAATAATATTTGTTTCCAATGCTATTATTGGATATCCTAGGTGTTTTATAATCTATAATGTACATATATTTAATGTTTAACCATTGTCTATAAACACCATTTTCACCTTGTGCCTAAATATTATAACCTCTATATATAATAGAATATTGTGATATGAACATAAAGGAAAGACATCAGGATGATCAAACGTTACTTGATTATTAGGTGACAAAATATCTTATTAATTCTTGTAATATTACAAGATTGATGTATTGAGGGACTCTAGACTCTTGGAGAACTTTATATAAAATATCTTTATATACATGAGACATCTTGAGAAGGTCTAATATAGAAATATTTATTGGTGTCTTCTCAAGATGGGCGTTAATGTTGTACTTACATTCAACATTAAAGGATGATGCACTTAGAATAGTAAGCTATATACACCTTGTAGTAAAGATGCACTCTTGGGATGGAAAATTAATGACATCGACATGGTTATTCATAAAATTGACATTATTGACTATAGAATCAAAAGTATGACTTTCTTGATTGACATTACTAGTTCTGGCTATTCATGTTTTTAATTTCCTTTTCCTTACTCATGATTGGGGAATGGATCTTGATATATCCCCAAATTTTGGTTATTTTATGTTTTGGATGTTTGATTTTCAATTGATATGTCTCCTCTATCAAAGAGGTCTTGAACATAGTGTTTGAGGCACATATACCTATTAGTAGAATGTACTTTGATCCTATGGTATTCACAATACTCATCTTATTTATACTAGTTGGATTTAGGAAACTTTTCATTGAAGGGTTTGGTGTTAGGCCAAGTGATCATGTTAGCATGGGATAACTTTCAAAAAACATTTTCATAAGTGTCATCCAATTGAGTGAATATATGCTTAGGTCTTCCTTGTCTAGGTTATCCATCGGGAATAGTTATTTTATTGATAGGTTGGGTGTAGGTTTGTGCTTAATTTGGAGGGTTTTGAATTTGTTTTACATTAGTCACTCCATTTATAACAAGGTTATTTTTTTTACAAAGAATTTTGGTTTTTATGTTGTCTTAGAAGAATTATTGTCAAGTTTAAATATTTTGATCACACCTTTATTAATAAATGTTCTATCCAATTGAACTCCCTTTTCAATGATTCATCAAAATATTTTGGGAAAATGTGTAATAAGTGATGTCCCAAGTTTGGTTTCAAGAAATGACCATGTAAAATGACTTGTTATTGCTCACCATCTTTATAGGCAGGAAGCAAAGGTTTCACCATTTCATTATTTGGTATTATGTGAATCCAAAGCAGTCAATTTTTTTTGATGTTATAGAAAAAGTGGTGAACAAATTTATTAGATAAATCCTCAAAGGTAAAGATAGATCCTTTTGGAAGGCATGAAAACTATTCAAGGATTTGACCTCTAAGACTTCATGGGAATAATCACAACATGTATTCATTGATATAAGCAACATCCACACATGCATGATAGAATCTAGTTAAGTGTTCTTTGGGATCTCTTTTACTTTTTTATTTACCAAATTTTGGGAGTTTGAAGTATTTTGGAAAAGGTGTGGTCATTGTAATTAAATCACAAGGATATGAATGAATTTCCTCAAATTTGAACTATTTTTTTTAGAGTAAGATCCATATTTTAAGCCTCGAACCCTATATTTTATGTTTTTGAATTCTGGTATAAGATATGGAGATAATTGGTTCATTTGACTTGTAGGATTATAGAAGTTGGAGGGTTGACCAATGAATTAGTTTGTATTAGTTTGATTTTATGTAAATTGGTTAGGTTGTTGATTGAAGTTATTTGGAGGTTGGTTACTAAAGTTAACATTTTGTGGATTCAAAAAAGGATTGAAGTTAGTAATATAACCAATGTTTGTTGGTTTGGATTAGTATTGAAACCAAGGCTGGTTGGATTTGGATTAGTATTAGAACCAAAGTTTATTTTATTTGGATTGAAATTAAGGTTGGTTGGATTAGTTTCAAAGTTTACAATTGGATTTGGTTGACTTAGATTTTTGTTAAATTTTGATTTTGTTGGTGGAGGATTGTTGTTGAAGCTCATGGGATTTGGGTTAGTGTTGTAACCAAAGTTAGATTGGTTAAACAATTTGGAATTAAATTATTATGGATGCATGCTATAGTTTAGGTTGGATGGGTTGGAGCTTAGGTTTAAATTAGAATTAACTTAGTTTGTTTGAAGTAGAATTTGGTTTGGGTTTTATTAAATTTTGGTTAAGGTTATAATTAGGATTTGTGTTTAAATTTTTAGGGTTGAGGTTTTAATTAAAGTTAGGATTGTTTGAATTAGTGGGGGTTTGGTTTAAATATGTGTTAGAATTTGGGTTAGAGTTAAATGAAAGGTTTGGATTGGAGTTAACATGAGTTAGAGTTGGATTTGGATTGAGTGGAACCGGTCCAAGAATATTGGTATAAGGAAATTGATTGGGTAAACCACTATTTAAATTAAGATTATTGAGTAGGTGTGAAACAATGCTCAAACTAGGATTATATGGTTGGATTGGCAATCTAGAATGACTATTCAAGCTTTGATTTTGATTTTGATTGGTAATGATGGGTGAGCCTTGGAGACTTTGATTGGAGTTGATTTGTGATTTTGAATGAAGATTCAAACTTAGATTGATTTAACCATGACTTTGAGAACTTGGATGTACATTCAATTTAGGTGTAATCAAATTTAGATTGGTTAAACTTGAATTGGATCGGATGCCAATATTCAAGTTTGGATTGACATATTGTGTGATTAGTAAACTTGAATGAAAATTCAAGTTTTGGTTGGTTGGGTTGATGATTGGTGAATTTGAAGGCATGTTCAAACTTAGATTGGTTGGATAAATATGTGAAGGTAAACTAGGATTCATATTCACATTAGGATTAATAAAAGGATTGGTTGGTTGATGAGATTGAAAGTGTATAACATCTTGATTAACATGGGTTGCATGGATTTACATAGAGAATCCATGACTTATTTGGGATGATTTATCATGTAGGAATGATTTATTTTTTCCTTGAGAGACTTGGGGATTGGGTTGTGAGGATGTTACAAGGGCATTGATATCCTCTAAATAACCTTGAAAGGTAGATTGATTAAGATTGGAAGATGGAGATTATTTACTTGCAATCAATCATTGTAAGTTTTGCACATAAAAGTCAAGTGGGAATTTTGCTCCAAATCCCAAGGCTTGAAGCAAGACTTCATTATTTTTTGACATGATATATTGATCAAAAGAGGGTAGAGGTTGGATAGTTTTGGGGATACCTTCATATTCATAATTCCCTCTTCCTCCTTCTTCTTGTTCAATGATTTCATGTATTTTTACATGATGCTCTTGGCCTGTAAATTGAAAAGGGTCATTTCTGAATGGTTCAACCCTTGCATTTGGGTTATTAAACATGGCCATTTTCTTAGTGATAGGTGACATGACTAGGGAAAATAAACTTGACTCAAATAAATAAAAAAATTAAACTAAAAATAATAACCAAAGTGACTAAAAAATTCTCATTTTAAACTAATTACTTTTAGTTTTTATGAAAGATTTGATTTTAAGATGTTTTGATAGATTTAAAACTAAAAAAAATTTCATTTATAAAAATGGAAATTGAAGCTGTGGAAAAAACAAGTAAACAACAATCTCTAATTTATATAATCAAGAAATTAAATAAAAAGGTGAAAAACTAGGATAAAGGTCTGAACAATGTTTGGGCCTTTTGATGTCACTTACTCATCTATGATCTTATCTATGGCATAATATTTCAAGGCACCAACCATGGAGGATACTACCATTCTCATGGCCTAGTGAGTCTAGTTTCGAGGGTGTGTGGAAGGTAACTTCTTGGTGCTAACCACTAACCAATGCACCAAAGTTAAATGATAAAGAGGTTTTCCAAGGCTTAAGGTTTGAACAAGTTTATCTAAAGGGAGTCCTTCAATATACCTTTCGGTACGTTGAGGCTCAATTTTATGGAAGAAATAGATCTAATGGATGCACACTATTGGGTCTTATCCTGAAGTTCTTAACATAGTTGTAGGGGTTTCAATGTGTTGATAATTTACAATATATTTTTTCAAGGAAACTATTGAAACTCTGAGTATTTGAGCATAAAATCCCCTCACATCATGGTGTGCTTAAAACACATTACTACTTAGGCAATTGAAATAGTTGGATATCAATTTATATACCATACTATTTCATAGGGTTTGGCCTACTACATTATGGTGAAATACATGGTCAATAGATCCCCTATAAAAAGTTAGTACTTGTTTCTGATTTTCAAGTATCATCACCAATGTAATGCCAAGGAAAGATCATATGCAAACACAACTTGGGTAATACACAATTTATGAAATTGCTTTTGATTCTTGAGTACCGTCACCAATGTGATGCTAAGGGAAGAGCATACACAATTTTACAACATAAATAAAAGGTTGAAATAAAATAATTAACTACAATAAACCAAGTGTGAGCTAATTACTAGAAACTAAATATTAAAATTAAAATTAAATGTTAGTAGCAAAAACACAATTTTTTAGCCTTTTTGTAAAATTTCTTTGACAAGTGTCCTTAAAATAATTTGTTAGAGTGTTTGTTTTGGCTTAGAGTCAAGGAAACCTATAATAAAGTAAGAAAAAACACAAAAACAATATAAAAAACTAGCCTTTGTTACAAATTCATAGTTACATAGTAAATTAGAAAAGTGAAATTATCACTGGTTAGACACAAAAAATAAATAGAATGTAAGAAAATAAACATAAATGAATTTGTAGTTTCAGAACCATTTTACAAGTAAACTTACCAAATTCATAAATACAGCTACTTATTTCAACAGTTAATATGACAATTTCGTAAGTGATAACAATGATTTCACAGTGGATGATGATGTTTTCATAGTTTATGATGACAATTTCACAATTTATGATGATAATTTTGTTGTTTTAGTATAATTTCATAAATGACCTACACAAATATGAAATAGAAAATACACAAAAAAAAACAAGACAATTTTGTTGTTTTGGGATGATTTAGAGGTTGATGTCAATGATTTAAGATTTAATTTCAATGATTTTGTAGTTAAGAATAATGATTTCACTCATGAACTTGCTAAATTCACTATTCACTTGAAACAAAGAGTTATAAAAAACCAAAACATAAATAGAAGTAGAAATCAAGTAGCAAGATGCTAAGAAGAAGAAAATTAGGAAAAAGATTGTAAAAGTAGGGTAAATAATGATTTTAGAGTTTTGGGTTACAATTTTGTAGTTGATGTCTTTAAATTAATCATTATACAATAGCCATGCATAGCCAAATGGAAAATGCCAAAAAATGACTTGTAACATTAAAAAAAACTTCCAAGACCAAGATTATATGCATATGCAAAGAAAAATAGTAAAAAACAATTGAATAATACTTTCTAAATACAACTATGATGAATATGAGATGAAAAATATGAGGGATTTATCCCACTAGGCATGCCAAAATGTATTGAAGAAAATATAGAAATGTAAATTAAACTAAGAAAATTTAATCTAAACTATCTCAAACTAAGCTAGATCTACAAAAAAAATAAATGACACAAACTTATACCTTAGTTGTAAAAATATTCTTTAATTACGATATGAATTCGATCAACTATATTTGAATTGTGGTTGATCACTCTTCTAATACAAGGTAAAATGGGCAATATTTTGGTGCAAAAATGCTCTTTGATGGATTTGATTCACTTTGTATTCACTTTTGATTTTGATAGCACTTCATTAACAGAATTTCAGATGATGAAAGTGATGGATTTCATTCTTATTTATAGATTATTGGAGGAAAGATCCAATGGTGGAGAATTATTTTGATATTTCAAATAATCCAAACAATCTATGGTGGCTAATGAGTCTTCATCCATGAGGATGATGACCATTTCAAATGGCTGATAAAAACATGGAAATGGTTAACTGAGTCACCAAGAATGGGTCAAACTATTTGACAACTCAAAGGAAGTTTTGGAATTTGTTGGGGTGAGTCAATATGTGAAGGAGATAAAGGTGGCAGATGTTGCTGAGGTGTAAAATCCAAATTTAATAATTAAATATAGATTAAAAGTGTGCACAATTGATTAAATTTGATTTATTCAATTATTTAAGGAGAGTGAAATGTTATGAATTTTAATTTGAATGTTAGGGAGAATATTTAATAGGTTTTAGGTGCATTTCGACACTAAATATAATTTAGGTGTCTACACTAATGTCAAAGACCCTGATATGTAAAAAATGTTTTTCCGATGTGGATGAGGACTAATGTATGACTACATTCTTGATGATATGACTAGTATAGATAGGGGGATGATAAGGTAAGGAAGGGTTGGTCTATGCTTAGGTTAGGTTTCAAGGGATAAAGTGGTGGACAAGGTGATTAGGCTAGACAAGGCCAAGATAAGTAATAGGTTATTGAGTAAGGCAAGATGGGTTTTGTGATGGGTAATGTGGTTTGGACTAAGACTCTAAGGATAAGTAAGATAAGATAAGGTGATGTGAGGATAAGGTGATAAAAAGGACAAGGATGTGACCAATATTGGTTATAGATAAGGTGGATTAGTCTTGAAGATGTCAGTAGGGGTGATTCATGCTAAGGCTAAGTGCATAACATGATGTTAGACAATAATTGATTAATTTAAGTGATGGGAGTATGGCTAAAAAAGATGAGATGACAAGATCATGGTGGGGGATAATGATGGGGCAGGTATGTATAATATATGCAAAATTTTAATATGAATGATAAATAAAATAAGAATGCATAAGATGAATAAGACAAGGATGGTTATATAAGATGATCAAGATTATACAAAATGAGGATATATGAAGAAGCCGATATGGTATAGCTAGGAAAAAATATGATTAGGATGAGGGATTGGGTTTTTGTGGTAAGATGTAATGTAAGTTTGACTAGGGATGGGCATGATTATTCAAGCCTAGTCTTGGATATAGAGCTTGTGATAGGACTAGGACAATATTAGATTATGCTAAAAAGAATGATGTAGGGGTATGATTAATTCTAGATGGATGAGACTAGATAAGATGTGACTAAGATGAGAGGGGGAATGAGAGATTTCAAGATGAGATATGATGAAAAGGATTTACATGAAAGTACAAAGAAAATATACACAAGAGGATATTGATACAGATATATATATGATGATGATATGTGAAGGAGACATAAATAGGTGTGTATAGGCTTGGGGAAAAGGCTACATTAGCTTAAAAACATCACTGGTGTAGCACAATACTCACCAAATCAACCAAACCACAAACCTATCATTATTAAACTGATTTGGGAGTGTAACTCAATGATTGCACCATCTAATGGCTTCACGGTTGAGGTTGTAGACTAGTGCCTTGTTATAGAATATCCCAAACCCTCCCAACCCTATTTGTACATAATGGTCACTATGGGACTTGATATTGAATCCAACAATAAGTCACCTATTATGGCCAAAGGTCCTATTTTAGGTTATATGAGATCTCTAAGGACATCCCCAATATACATTAGGTACGTGAGGCCTGACTCTAAATAGGGTGATATCTGATTCTTGGGTTTGATAATTAATTCCTCACCTTCATAGGATCATGTATGGGGTCTCTCTCTTGGCCTAATGACAACTCCACCTCTTATTTAAACTTTACTAGAATACGGAGCATGGTTGAATGCATAGTGATGAAATCTACATCATAAACCCCTATGACTACGACAAGTGCGTGGGTGTCACTTCCATGTCATATTACCTCCTAAAAAATAAAAATGGGAGGGTTTATTAGTGGTTTTTGATCCTTTGAGACTCACTTTAAGAACACAGGGAGGAAAGTATACACCATTGTATCCCTCAGGTAATAGTCAAGAAGACAAGTTGATTAACTGATTATGATATATATAAAATATATACAAGATGGTTTTCAAAATGCCAAAATATTTTATAGGTAGCCTAAAAAACAAGTGATTAGTAGTTTCAATTTTGTAAACTTGATGGGCAACCTGCATGACAAGATGTTAGACCAAATGTGACAAAGTATGACTTACAAGACAAATGGTTAGTAGTATTAAGAAAGATAAAATTGCCATCAAATTTTACCCCTGTAAAAATCTAAATAAAAGATTAGCCTAATAAACCTTAATAAAAACACTAAAAAAAAATCATGATTTTTACACTATAACCCTTTGAATGAGGGGCTAGGATGTGGGGGTCTGTGGGAAACATCCCCTAGTAGGGTCAAGGGGAAGTACCCCTTAGAAGGTTAAGGGGCATTGCCCCTTATGGGGTTCAAGGGTAATGCCCCAAGTGCACTCCCTATTATGGTACAAGGTGGGTCGAGGGGAAAATCCCTTGATGTAAAAATTAATTTGAAGCTTATGGGATCCTTTGAATTTTTCAAAATTTACCAAATTTTGCCAAAATGAACACACTTAAAAAGATGATTTTGAAGGCAAATAGAGAGTTAGTAGTTTTGGGTATGGTCTTAGCCAATCACCTTGCAAGCACACTGCTAATGGTTTTGATTCATAAATAATATTAATTTCAATTGTTAGTCTTGAGAGGTGACCTCCAAAAAGTATCGTTAGTAGTTTTATAATTTATTATCTTTGATGATCATGTTCCTATAAATTAAAAAAATATCTGTATTGAAAAAAACACTTGATTTTACTATATCAAAAGATTACATTTATTCTTCAAATTTGACAAATCCTTCAAGAAGAGAAATTTTCACTATTAATGTTATTAGAAATAAAATCTATTTTTTATTTATTTTACTTGATGACACTAAATTCTATAAGATGATATACATTGACACACAAATTATTTAAGACTTATAATTTTGATAGATTGCAATACGTAATTACTTAATTAGTTTTTGATCATATCACAAAATGACCAAATATCTTATGGATATTTAAAAAAATGACATTTTAATGATATTAAAATAACTACTACCTACAAAATGATTAAATCTATCAAAGTACATTAAAAAAATGGGGGAAAGGTCCTAGTAGCCATGCACCTTAATTTTGGACAGCAAATTAAGGTTCCATAACATCACATTAGATTTTAAAATTTTTACCAATTTTAATATGTCATCTTAAGTACTTATAACTAAGGTTTCAAGGTCTAACACATTATACATTTTAAAATATAACCAATTTTATCATGAGAGGTCATAAAATGCATTTTTTAAACCTATGACCAAAACTTAACCTTTGGAGTACCAATAATTGTGCATTAAAGTATCAATACTTGAGTCTTGTTAACATGTGATTGGTTACTTTTAATTTTATAAAGTAAATATTGAAAAAATATTAGATACTACATGTTCAACTTCTAGTACTTCAATATTTCTACACACTAATATGTTCCATCAATGGAACACATGTTAACAAAATCCCTGTTAGACATTTGGAACATGCACAACTACTGGGACCTTTCCCCTAACTATGCAGGCATAATCATTCATCAAAGTATTTTTTTGTGATACATTGTATTTGATAGACTTGTACTCATAAATATAGAAGCGTACACATGATATGTGAGCTATTTGAAAAAATACCTTAATCAATCAATTACATGTGAATCTTTTGGTAAAAATTCCTCAAAGAAATGTGGTCTTGTGGATTATCATGACCAGATAGATTTAATGCTTCAAAAATTAACTAATATGATGCTAAATAAACTAGGATGCATGACTTACTTGAAAAAATGCTTCAAATAAAGGTGGTCCTATGACATCAAGATTGGTGAGATACTTATCAAAGCAAAATTGCCAGTGAACAAAGTTAGAGACAAACACAATGACAATTTAGCCACTATTTAATGTATACATAGGATTAGAAGGTTATTATGATTGTTATGAAGGTCAAAAGTTTTTCCAAAATTAGATAGAGCCTGAAAAAAAAACCTTAGCATCCTTATAATACAATGGACAAGATTCTTAATGAATTAAAAGTATGTTAAATTTTTTCTTAGCTCACCTTTTATTAGAACTAACGAAAACTGTCAATGTAAGCGCTAAAGTTTATATTTTTGCCATAGGAATAATTTTTATTTTAATTTATCCTAAAAATAGGAATATTCACTTATCTTGGAGACAAGAATATTCAAGAAAGAAAGGCCCAAGACCAACTTATGACCTTTTTATAACACCTGCCCATAAATTGGACTGTAGATTATTGTATATGAAATATTTATGCATTTTTTTGGCCCAAATTTTTGACTTATTCAAAATTCAAGATCAATAAAAACACTTCAAACATAGGGTTATACAAAAGGGGCTCCCATTGTGGTCATCAAATGTGTGATCAGAATTTATACAATCCAATTCAATATGCAAAGAGCTAATAAAATCTTTCCAAATCTAAGAATCATCAAAATTTGGAGCAATAAGGTAGAAATACAAGTAAATAAAAAGTATACTTAAAATAATTATACCAAAATTATACTAGAATTATAATCCTTTAGACAATGATCACGATCCATGTCGATAGGATTTTGCTTAATGGATTCCTTACATATTCAAAAGTTTGACAACATTTGTTGGCTAGATGTCTTTGACAAGGAGACTAGTTTGGCATGAGAAGATCATAGATTTCATGGTTATTTTCTCATTGTTTGGAATGGAGGGAGTTATGGATTTAAATAGGCAAAGGAGGGAGATTTTTTAATGAATTAAAAAATCAATCGAAGCCTCTAGAGAAGAAAACCTAAATAGAAAGGAGGGAATTCTAAATAATTTAAAATTCCTTGGAATTCTCTAGAGTGAGAATTCTCTAGAGAAGGTCAAGGGTGATGGAGAGTCCTATATTCCATTAGGGAATCTAAGGATTATTAGGGGAAGATTAGATAGAGTAGAAGAAGGGTTAGGTGAGGAATAAGGGGTAGGCTTGTAGGAAAGCCTAGGAGTATGTAGGTAGGTGGGTTGTGAAATAAAAATTCACAATATAATAGATAAGTGGGGTTTAGTGATAATCAAGATAGACTAAAAGAATTAATGAACACATGGGAAGGGGTAAGGTTGATTTATGATAAAATGAATGAAGGGGATGTTAGGGAGTTATTAAGGAGGATTTAGATAAAATTGGGCGAGATTAGTGATTATTAAATGAAATTAGTGATGTTAGTAATGACTAATAATACTATTAGTGATGATAAATAAAGTGAGCAAATTTAAGTGCATACAAACTAATAAATAAACCATATTTTAGCTATAAAACCTAGCCATAAAACTCAAACCATACATAATAATGAAACTATGTAAAAACCCTAATAAACTATAAATAAACCCTAATATAATTGTGTCCAAACCCTAATTAATTATGTCATATTGTGGTTGTTAATGATGTGACTTAATTATGAAATTACTATTGAAATTTATCAATATGTTTGTTTTGTTTGTGACTAATTTAATATTATTATTGAAGGACATCATACTAGTTTCATTTGCTTACTTATATGTTACTATTAATTGTATTCACAATTTCATTGTTGTGTAAATACAAACATTTCTATTAGGAATTATTTATAGCGTAATTAGTGTTTCTTCACAATATCAGTTATGTGTAATACATACAATTATAATAGGGTTTATTTATATGCAACTCAACTTTTTAAATTATTATTGCTTATTCAATAAGACAAGAACATGAAACCATTTTTGCTAATTGTGACATAGGTATGATTATAAGATGATTGTGGCATATTTGATGTGTATGCTTGAGACTTGAGATATTTTTAGATATATGGGACATTGTTTTTGGTTTTGTACAATTACAAATGAAGAATCATAGGAATATATGAACAATTATGATTGAATTCATTTGGGTTTGCAAAAGTTGCATGCATTTCGGTATGAAATTATAATTGGGTTCATTAGGGTTTAATATAATTGTATAAAAAAAATATAATAAGAAGCATATGGGTTCATTTATTTTGAAAATGATGAAGATTATGAACATATAAACAATTTCAATTGGGTTTATTTGGGTTCGCTATAGTTGCATATATAGAATAAGGGTTTTGTTAGTAGGGAAGTGCAAATTAGGAGTCACACACATTTTTATAATTTAAATAGGTAACAAATGTAAGGCATATCAAAATTTGTATAAAATATGGTCTCATGAAGGATAACAAAGCATATGGAAGTTGAAAGGTTCTTTCGATCTTGAAAATGAAAGTTCACGAAGACAAAGAGTCATAGTCTCTTCATAACACTATATTTACTCTACTTTTATGAAAGAAAAGGTTGAAATATGATGTAATAGAGATAAATATATTCTAATATTTGATTTAGTAATCTATTTTCAAGTTCATTCTACATAAAAAAATCTTAATCAAATTATTCACATATTCCATGTGAATGAATGTATTTTTGTTTCCTATTTATATCTTAACTTTGTAAATGGTAAAATGTTCTATTAAATTTAAAGGTGGGGTTTTTTTGAATAGGGACCCCATACCCTATAAGAGAAATAAAGTACAATGAGATACAACTAGGCCATATGATACAACAATATTAAGCAGGCTAAAACATACCAAAAACTAGCAAAACACTGCTAGAAAATGCTAAAAAAATAGCTAAAAAACTACTAGAAAGATAATACAACCAAAAAACTATAAAAATCAAACCAAAAATATACTGATTGGTAGCTCCACCATTGACTTCCTCCCAATGCTCCTTCATGAACTTTAGTGTGGTATCAATCTGATGATTCAATTGCTCTTTGATTTTATCCTTGGAAGAGGTGCTATGATTCAGACTTTTAGAAGGAAGTAGAGTCCCCAACTAGTGCCTCAATCCTTCCAAAGTTTTGATTCCATCCAAAATTTCTGCCTTCTTCCCCTCCATCATATAGCTTATTTAATAATTCATCCTACTATTCTCAGCCTCCAAAAATTTAACCCTATCTATTAGATGATGAATAGAAATAACATTGTCTTTATCAGCCTTTTTCAAATCCTCATTAATTTTTTGGAGATTCTATATCTTTTTCTTGAAACTAGTGATTTCCTTAATTAGCTAGATCATAAAAAAGTTTTTCATTTCCATATCCTCATGAAGTTTAGTATCATTACTTCGATTCACTTTATTTTATCAATATAACCTTTCCCTATAAAATTTAAAACATCCTTCTCAAACCCCTCAGATTTTGTAAATGATAAAATGTTAATAATAATGCATCTATGTAAAATAAACCACAAAAATATGAATTGTATTTAGCCTTAATTGTCTATAAATTCATGGTACCATTGTTGTAACGTTTGCAAACTACAAATACTAACATGCCATGATGAGTGATTCTAGGGACCATTGCTGTTAATAAGTAGGCATGAATTAGAAGCTACACATGTGTAATTCATACTAGATTTTGTATAAAATATGGTCTCATGAAGGATAAATAAAAAAAATAGAATTTGAATGGTTCCTTTGATCCTAATGTGATAGCTATAAATTAGAAGTTAATAATAATAATAAAAATAAACAATTGAATTATTATTCCAAAAATAATCTAAAACCTTGGATAGAGATATAATAAAATAACAAGACAAACAAATAAATTACATTCCATATCTCCTTTTATTGACTTTGATTTGATTTTTCAAGTATGTATGTGGATGCTCAATTCATTCTCTGAATACAAAGTGAATCTGATTAACATATAGATTTAATCTTATTGATTATAAATGGATGCAAAAGGTAATTTTGATAGAAATTTGATAGCTTGACGATGGATTAACAAAGTGATTTTAATATCACTTCAATAACTTAACAATGGATGATGAAAATTAAGGATGACCCTTCAATTTATAGGATTTTGAGTGAGAAGATGGACGGTTGTGAAAAATATGGATTTATTGGATTATGTTAATTTTGGACAGTTAGATTTGAGTCCTCATCCATGTGGAAGAGACCAATTATTCATGTATTTGAGAGATAAGGGGAAGTTAGTTGGTAGTTTAAAATTTATCATGACTATGTCAAGGTAGTTGGATAACTCACAATGTTGGTTGAAAGGTTCAATGATGACTCAACAATTAGTTCAGAAAGTTAGAAAGTTGAGAGAAATGTGGAAGATGTTTAGTGACTTAGAAATTCCATATTCTTAATTAGTTTTATAGAATCATATGTGCATGATTAATTAATTAATATTGATTGATTAACTGACTATTTAAAAAAGGGAGGGAAATTATGTTAGTGGACATTAGGATAGAATTCAAAAATAGGGTGATGGTTGAGTTAGTGTGTCGATATTAAGCAAAATTAATTATGACACTACATATGGAAAAATTTAGGTGTCTACATTATTCCCTTCTTTGAAATGGTGTTGTGACTATAAAAATCAATGCCTTTTAAAATAATAAATAAAAGTAAAGTCATTACATAAGCAAATTATTTGTGGTTTCTTTCTGACTAAGAGGTTGTTCGAGATTCATTATAAGTAGTGGTCAAATGAAACTTGCTCCTAATAGTTTCTCTAGCTCTTTATTAACTGAGATAACAATGATCATATGCATTTTCCATAAATTTTGTTTTATTGGTTTGGAATTTGGATGTACAATGAGCCTATGTACCACTAAATATGGGTCTAAACCTGACATGTCCACATAGGCCTAGGTAAAGATGTCAATGAAGTCCTTTAGGATAATAATAATGAATTCATGTTCCTCAGTAGTGAGGGATGTGCCTAAGTGAATCATTTTGGGATCATCATAGGTGCCAATGTCCACTTCTATGGTATCTTGTATAAGGAGTGTAGAACCATATTAAAAAATAGTTTTTAAGGAAGGAAAATTCTCTTCTTCAGTTGCTTGTGAGCCATGGGGATCAGCCATGTAAGAAGAATCATAACTGGCCATGTTCGATAGTGGCCAATTAATGAATTATCTTAGAATGTCTTGCACCAATTGTGAAAATATTCTATGTTCTTCTTCATTGATGTCAGACCCAACTCTAATGCTTCAAGTTGGAAGACACTGATCTTCCTTAGGACATAAATGAACTTGCTTATCTAAAGGTTCTTGAAACAAGTTTTAACCCATGGAATTGTATTTCTCTTAAATTTTTCCCTAATCAAAAGACACCTCAAAAAGGTTTTCACTAGAGGATATCAAAGTTTTAATTTTCATACCAAGGAAGTTCACTTATTCTCCAAATTAGGTATTAGGGTCCAAAGTGAAGTCAAATCCTTGTTTATGATCACCAATCAGAAACCCATCTCTAAGAACCATGGATCTAACAATGGAATCTTCATTATAAAATTCATCTAATGGTATAATATAATATTTTTAGTCCCAATTGATTAGGTTGGGATGATGGAGGGAAAGGGGATAATGATTAGTGATGGTAAGGATGTCTTTGGTATCTAAAAAATTGGTATTTACCAGCTCTTTATATATGATATAATGGGATGTTGTCACTACTACTAGTCTCTTCATAAATTAATGAAGTAATATTACTCTCAAAATCTATGGGGTCACCCTTAAGCAGTGTGAATCTAAGACCTCGATTCTCTATGCGTGTTTTTATAGGTACATGTTTAAGAATACCCTATGCTTTTTCCCCCAAACCTTTTCCATTATAATACAAATTATCCATGATTCTATTAGGAATGGTGTATTTAGAATTTTGATAATAATCAATAAAATTGTCACCATATATCAAACATCCTTCAGAATTGGTAGACTGATCTTGGTTTAGTGATGAGTCTTTTACAAACACTAGTGGTTTCTTTTAACAAGAATTAGTCTTATTTTTCCATATCATGTTGGGCCTACTAGGGATAAGTTTAGGCCTTATGTATGATTTAGGGGATTTAAGCAGTTTGCCGATGTGAAAAGCATCCTGAATGCAATATATGTAATCTCAGCTTATTCAATGGTAAAGTGGGAAAAGATTGATTCAAGAGGTGGATGATAAGAAGTGAACTACCATGACCAAACAAATTTAATGATTCAAGTAGTAACCAATATGATAATAACTCATCCTTATGATGCATGACCTGCTTGACAAAATGCTTCAAAGAAAGGTGGTCTTATGACATCAAGATGGGTGAGATACTTATCAATAAAACTGCCAGTGAACAAAGTTAGAGACAAACACAATGAAAATTTAGCCACTATTTAATGTATACATAGGATTAGAAGGTTATTACGACTACTATGAAGGTCACAAGTTTTTCTAAAATTAGAGAGAGATTGAAAAAAAAATAGCATCCTTATAATACAATGGACAAGACTCTTAATGAATTAAAAGTATGTTATAATTTTTCTTAACTTACCTTTTATTAGAACCAACAAAAACTAAAAATGTAAGCACCAAAGTTTATATTTGTGCCCTAGTAAGAATTTTGATTTGTAATTATCCTAGAGATAGGAATATGCACTTATCCTAGAGATAATAATATGCAAGAAACAAAGGCCCAAGATTGACTTATAACCTTTTTTTAACACCTATCCACAAATTGGATTGTAGATGATTGTAGATGAAATATTTATAATTTTTTTGGCCCAACTCTTTGACTTATTCAAACTTCAATCTCAATAAACACATTTCAAGCACAAGGTTATCAAAAATAGGCTCACACTATGGTCATCAAATGTGTGATCAGGAATATAGACAATACAATTTAATATACAAAGAGTTATTAAAATCTATCCAAATCTAAGAATCATCGAAATTTGGAACAATAAGATAGAAATGGAAGCACATGAAAAATATACATAAAATAATTATACTAGCATTACAATCCTTTAGATAATTATCATGCTCCAAGTTAATAGGATTTTGCTTAATGGATTCCTTGAAGACTTAAAAGTTTGACAATATTTTTTGGCTTGATGTCTTTGTCAAGTAGACTGGTTTGACATGAGAAGAGCATAGATTTCATGATTCTTTTCTCATTGTTTAGAATGGAGGGAGTTATGTATTTAAATAGGCAAAGGAGGGAGATTTTCCAATGAATTAAAAATTCATTGGAAGCCTCTAGAGAAGAAAAATCTAAAGAGAAAGGAGGGAATTTTAAGGAATTTAAAATTCCTTAGAATTCTCTAGAGAGAGAACTCTCTAGATAAGGATAAGGGTGGTGGAGAGTTATAGATTCCATTAGGGAATCTAAGGATGATTAGGGGAAGATTATACTAGATTAGAAGAAGGGTTAGGTGAGGAGTAGTGGGGTAGGCTTATAGGAAAGCCAAGGAGCAAGTAGGTAGGTGGGTTGTGAATTAAAAATTCACAATATAATAGATAAGAGGGGTTAGGTGATAATCAAGATAGACTAAAATAATTAATGAAGACATGGGAAGGGGTAAGGTTAATGTATGATAAAATGAATGAAGAGGATGCTAGGAAAATTATTAGGAGTTATTAAGGAGGAATTAGATGAAGTTGGGTGAGATTAGTGATTGTTAGATGAAATAAGTGATGTTAGTGTCGACTAATAATAATATTAGTGGTAATAAATGAAATGAGTAAATTTAAGTGCATACAAACATATAAATAAACCATAATTTACTTGTAAACCCTAGCCATAAAACTTAAACCATAAATAATAATGAAACTATGTACAAACCCTAATAAACTATAAATAAACCCTAATATAATTATGTACAAACCCTAATTAAAGTATAAAAAAATGATGTAACTAGTCTAATTACTGTTGAACATATGTCATATTGTGGTTGTTAATGATGTGACTTAATTATGAAATTACTATTGAAATTTATCATTATGGTTGTTTTGTTTGTGACTAATTTAATATTCTTATTGAAGGACATAATACTAGTTTCATCTGCTTACTTATTTGTTACTATTACTTGTATTCATAATTTCATTGTTGTGTAAATACAAACATTTCTATTAGGGATTATTTATAGTGTAATTAGTGTTTCTTCATATTATCATTTATGTGCGAATACACATAATTATAATAGGGTTTATTTATATGCAATTCAACTTTGTAAATTATTATTGCTTATTCAATAAAACAAGAAGATGAAACCATTTTGCTAACTTGTGACATAGGTATGATTATAAGTTGATTGTGGCATATTTGATGTGTATGCTTGATACTTGAGATCTTTTTAGATATATGGGACATATTACAAATGAATCATCATAGGGATATATGAACAAATATTATTGGATTCATTTGGGTTTGCAATAGTTGCATACATTTGGGTATGAAATTGTAATTGGGTTCATTAGGGATTAATATAGTTATATACAAAAAAATAATAAGAAACATATGGGTTCATTTATTTTGAAAATGATGAAGATTATGAACATATAAACAATTTCAATTGGGTTAATTCGTGTTCACTAAAATTGCATATATACAACAAGGGTTTTGTTATAGGGAAGTGCAATTTAGAATTCACACACATTTTTATAAGTTAAATAGGTGAAAAATGTAAATAATACCAAATTTTGTATAGAATATGGTCTCATGAAGGATAACGAAGCATTTGAAAGTTGAAAGGTTCCTTCAGTCCTGAAAATGAAAGTTCACGAAGACAAAGAGTCAGAGTCTCTTCGTAACACTATATTTACTCTAATTTTATGAAATAAAAGGTTGAACTATGATGTTATAGAGATAAATATATGTTAATATTTGATTTAGTAATCTATTTTCAAGTTTGTTCTACACAAAAATAAATCCTAATCAAATTATTCACATATTCCTTGTAAATGAATGCATATTCATTTCCTATTTATATCATAACTCTATAAATGGTAAAATGTTAATAAGCATGCATTTGTGTAAAATAAGCCATAAAAATATGCAGTTAATTTAGCCTTAATTATCTATAAATTCATGTTACCATTTAGAGTCCCATTGTAACTTTTACAGACTACAACAACTAACATGTCATGATGAGTGGTTACAGGGACCGTTGGTGTTAATAGGTAGGTGTGAATTAAAAGTCACACAAATTTTTATACGTTAAATAGGAAACAAGTGTAATTCATACTAAAATTTATATAAAATATGGTATCCTGAAGGACAAAGAAAAAAATGGAAGTTAAATGGTTCCTTTGATCATAGTATGATAACTATAAATTAGAAATTAATAATAAAAAAACAAATAAACAAATGAATTCCTTTTCTAAGACTAATATAAAACCTCAGATAGATATATAATAAAATAAAAAGATAAACAAACAAATTACCTTCCATTTCTTCTTTGATTGATTTTTATTGGATTTTGCAAGCGTGTATGTGGATGCTCAATTCATTCTCTGAATACAAAGTGAATCTCAAAAAATTAAGGATGTAATCTTGTTAAATCTCAATGGATGCATAAGGTAATTTTGATAGTAATTTGATAGCTTGATGATGCACTAATAAGGTAATTTCAATATCACTTCGATAACTTAACAATGGATGATGACAATGAAGGATGACACTTTAATTTATAGGCTTTCGAGTGAGAAGATGGATGATTATAAAAAATCTAGATTTATTGGATTATGTTAATTTTGGACAGTCACATTTAAGTCCTCATCTATGTAGAAGAGACCAACTCTTCATGTGTTTGAGAGATAAGGGGGAAGTTATTTGGTAGTTGAAAATTTCTCATGACTATGTCAAAGTAGTTCGATGACTCACCATGTTGGTTGAAAAATTTAATGATGACTCAACAATTAGTTCATAAAGTTAAGAAAATGGTTGGATGACTCAATGTTTGGTTGAGATAAATGTGGAAGATGTTTAGTGACTTAGAAATTCTAGACTTTTAATTAGTTTTATAAAATTATGTGTGCATGACTAATTAATTAATATTTATTGATTAATTAACTATTTAAAATTAGGAGGGAAATGATGTTAGTGGACCTTAGGATATAATTTCAATTTAGGGTGGTGGTTGAGTTAATGTGTTGATATTAAGAAAAAATAATTACAACACTGCATATGGAAAAATTTAGGTGTGTACATTTTTACCCTCTTTGAAAGGGTGTTGTGACTAGAAGAAGCAATACGTTCTCAAAGAATAAAGAAAAATAAAGTCATTACATAAGAAAATTCCTTGTGGTTTCTTGCTGACTAAAAGGATGTTTGAGATCCATTCTAAGTAATCTAGTGGTCGAATAAAACTTGATCCTAATAGTTTATCTAGATATTTATTAACCAAGATATCTAGATGTACAATGAGCCTATGTACCGCCGAATATAGGTCTCAACCTGACATGTCCACATAGGACTATGTGAAGATGTCGATGAAGTCCTTTAGGATAAAAATAATGAATTCATGTTCTTTAGTAGTGCGGGATGTGCCTAAGTGAATCATTTTAGGGTTATCATAAGTGTCAATGTTCACTTCTATGGTATCTTCTACAAGGAATGTAGAACAATCTTAAAACATAGTAGTTAAGGAAGGAAACTGCTCTTCTTCAGCTGCTTATGAGCCATAAGGATCACCCATGTAAGAAGAATAAAAATTGGCTATTTATAATAGTGAACAATTAGCGACTTGATCTAGAATGTCTTGCACTAATTGTGCAAATATTTTATGTTCTTCTTTACTGATGTCAAACCTAACTATAATGCTTCAACTTGGAGGACACTGAGCTTCCTTAGGAGGTAAAAAAACTTGCCTATCTAAGGGTGTTTGAAATAGGTTTTTACCCATGGGATTATATTTATCTTTACTTTTTCCATAATCCAAAGGCACCTCAAAGATGTTTTCATCAGAGGATTTTGTTGTTTTAATTTTCATACCAAGGAAGTTCACCTATTTTCCAAATTAGGCAGCAGGGTCCAAGGTGAAGTCAAAGCCTTGTTTATGATCACCAACCGACAACCCATCTCTAACACCCATGAATCTAACAATGGAATTTTCATTCTAAAATTCATCCAATGGTATAATAAAATATTCTTGGTCATAATTGAATAGGTTGGGATGATGGAGGGAAAGGGGATAATGATTAGTGATGGTAAGAATGTCTTTGGTATCTAACAAATTGGTATTGACTAAATCATTGTATGTGTTAAAATAGGATGATATGTTACTACCAGGAGTTTCTTCATCAATCAATGAAGAAATATTACTCTCAAAATCTATGGGGTTACCCCCAAGTGGTGTGAATCCAAGACCTCAATTCCCTATGTGTGTTATCATAAGTACAGGTTCAATAATACCCTATGCTTTTGCCCCAAAACCTTTTCCTTTATAGTCCAAATTATCCATGATTCTATTGGGAATGGGGTATTTATAATTTTGATAATAAGTAGTAAAACCATCACCATATAATAAACATCCTTTAGAACTAATAGGATGATCTTGGTTTGGTGATGTGTCTTTTACAAACACTAGTGGTTGATTTTAACAAGAATTGGTCTTCTTTTACCATACCATGTTGGGCCTGCTAGGGATAAGTTTAGTCCTTCTATATGATTTAGGGCATTTAGGCATTTTATCGACTTGAAAAGCATCTTGAATGTGATATATGAAAATGTCAGCGTATTCAATGGTAAAGTGGGTAGAGATTGATTTAGGAGGTGGATTAGAAGTGGATGTAAGGTCACTAGGTTCAATGTAATTAGATTTTAGAGATTCAAGAACTTTTTATTTATTATTCTTGCCTACAAATTTAGTTTTAGGACAATAATTATAGTTACCATACTCAGATTCTACATTTCTGTAATACTAGTATGATTGTAAATCACTAAGAATAATGACCACTAATCATGAATGAGGGAGTTTAATGCATTGGTGTAATGTGAAAGGGATTGCTGATACTTCATGGATCCAAGGATGAATAAGAAGTAGATTATAAGGTAGATCTATGTCAATGACATGGTAAAATGTGTCATAGGTGATAGGCCCAATTATGATAGGCAAACAAATGGTACCTATTTAATCTCTCTCTGTATTATCATAGGCTTTGATTGTAATGGTATCTTGATGCATATCCATTGTTGTGTATCCCAAATGATGGATCAAATTCAAAAAAATTATATTGAATCTTGAACCTTTATATATAAGAACTACTTGACTTTGTGTCAAGAAATGATGGCTTCAATATACAAAGGGTTATTATGGAGGGAACCAAGGGATGACATATCTCTTTTATCAAATGTAGGTTATTGACTTAGGGAAAAATGACCTACAAGTGCTTGGAACTAGGATAAATCAATGTCATTAGGTACCTTGGAATATTGGAGAAAGTCATTTAATATTGTCCTATGAACTTCAGACATACACAATAGATCTAGTATATAAATCTACACATACATTTTGATCAATTTTCACCAATATTATATGAATGTTTAGTAGAAGGGTGAGATGGTTTAGATTTTGATAGTGTAGTGTTCTGATTGGAATTGGTATTGGTATTAGAGGAAGGCAAAGGGCCCTGGAGGGTAACTTTTGGATGCCTTATTATAACTGCATAATTTTGAGTTGAGAAAGAGTTATGTGAATTATGTGAATTAGGTGGGGGTATAAGAATAATAATTAATGATAGTCAATTCACAATCAAATTGCTATGACCCATGTTGGAATTACCTATAGTCAAAAGGGGTGGTCCTAAGATAGAAGGGATAACACTTTGAGGAGTGTTAGATAATGTGCGAGGAATGACCTTGATAGTAGTGATGTAGTTACTTGTAACATGCACTACGATATTACCATAATCATATGGTACATTTTGATAACTAATTTGTTTACTTTGGGTGTAATGATATTCATTATGATTGACTTGGTTCTGATTTTAGCCTTGTCTTTGAATTTGATTATGAACCTATCCTTGGTTTTGATTGTGGCCTTGCCCTTGATTCTAATTATTTCTTTACTACTAATTATTGTGCTTGGGAAAGGGTTTTTTTTAGATACCCATATCTTGGTTGGTATTATTGGGTGATATTTTATCCAAATCAATTTCCCCATTTTCAATCAAATCTTGGATAAGATGTCTTAGTTGCATGCATCTATATATTGCATGACCAACCACGCGATAATAATCCAAATATTCATTATCTCAATACCATGTTGGCTTGGGTTGACCCTTTGGAAAGGGTTTTGGAATAGGCCAAATAATCATATTAGTTACTACTAATTTTTGGAATACTTCCTCAATGGAATCCTAGAGGTCACTAAAAACTATGGCTTGGTAGTGTCTTTGTTGTTGGGTAGCTCTTTAAAATGTGAATGGAGGATTAGGTGGGGTACTTTGGGTAGGCAGTGGCTGCACCATTTGCACATGTCTCACTTCCATGACCATGTTACTAACCATGTTTTTATTCTTAATGAAGGTCTTTGGCTTTTTAGTTGTACTTGATTGAATTGGCGATTGATTTTGGATTGATACTTGAGCTTGAGAGTATATCTTTACAAGACCATTATCATTAAGTGTTTTTCAATCTGCACCCTTTTGTCAATTATTTATTCAAATGTGTTTACACAATGAAGTCTTAGATTATGGGCCACCTCAATATTTAGGTTTCATGTAAAAATACCTGATAATTGTTTATTCAACAAATAATGTGAAATTTAACTAGCTAGGGATCTCCACCTTTGTAAATAAGTTGAGAATATTTCTCTTCCTTGCTACTTGGCATTACACAAATCAACTACCGTTAATTCATGCTCTATGTTTTAGGAGAAGTGATTGACATTTTTTTTGATAGGTCATCGAAAGTAGTTACCAACCCATTTGGAAATTTGAGGAGCCACTCCAAGGCTTGTACACCCAAATTACATGGAAAAAAGTGAATTAAATAGATGATATTGTAAGCTACCTATTGGCACACAATAAAAAATGATTGCAAATGCTCTCTTGGTTCACCTTCCCTTTGTATTTATCAAAATTTGTCAGTTCAAAATGAGGGGGGAAGGGTAATTAGAGAAAACATAGGTCAAAAGGATAAGGGCATATTTAATAAAATTTATACTTATATAGTGCTTAGTTACTTGCTTGAAGTCCAAAAATAATTTCCTTCATCATATTCCATTCTTGGATGTTGGGAGCATTTTGTGATGAAACAAAGGTATTTTACTGGGTTTGATGGCCTTGATTAGCATTGACGTAAGTAGGAATGGATCCCCTTTGCTTAGTTATATTATGGATATTCACCCTATATCTTGAATTTTGAGTTTGATAAGGGATTTGCTATTGATTCAGATTTAGATTATAATAGGTAAAGCATTATTGATTTAGAGGAAGCTATTGTTGTGAACTATAAGGTATTTGATATTGTGAATTGTAGGGAATATATTGTTGGTTCTAGGAATCTATTTCTAGTTTTGAGGAATTTGTTGTTGGTTTACAATAAGGATTTTTTTTTTTTTTTTTTTTTAATAAATTAAAAGTAGGCAATGTATGTTGGGAACCACCCAACACTTGTTGTGGTTGTGAATTATTGGCAAGTTGTTGTTGCGTATTATTTGGAACTTATTTCACATTATTTGACACTTGTTATACATTAGAAATGATATTTTCATGGTTGAAAAATGCATGTTGCATGTCAAGTGGAACTTGTTACATAACATTTGTTGGAATGACTTGTTTAGAAGGAGCTGATGAATCTACATTAGATTTAGCATTGGTTAAAGGTTATTTTGAATACTTAAGCAATTGGTTTTTCTCTATAAATGTAGCATTATCAAAAGATGTTTCAATTAAAGAAGTAGTTAAATAAATTACAAGATAATCGTCATATCATTGGCTAATCTATTTTTTGTTGAAATAATGATTTGGATATGTTGAGATGGGTCAACAAGTTGCCCCTTCCCTTTGTTGGATGATGTAATAGCTAGTTTGGCATTTTGAATAAGGGGTTGAATTTGGCTAGCAATTACTTATTGAGGTAATTATTCTATGTGGACAAGATTTCATAATTTGTCTTTGGGGAATTTAGGTGGGAGATTGGCTCCAAATTTTAATAGTCTTAGGAGTGATTCATCCTTATATTCTAAGGTTTGTTGTTCGAATTGACCTTGATTAGTTCCAATAATGGGAGGGAGGTCTTCAAACACCGTTGGGTGGTCCTCACCATTTTAAAAAATTTTAAGGTCTCTCGAGGGATTGTAGAAATTTTCATCCTTATAGCTAAGAAAATAAGAGACCCCACTAGGCATGTACCTAGGAATGAGTAAAATGGTATGTGGATGTGAAAATTATTTTATCCTTGGTTGATATTTGAATTTAATCTTGGGTTTTGAGTTTGGAATACAACCAAATGGTGTTGGAATTTTAGAATTGGTTTGAAAAGAATATCTAAGTTTGAATCCAAAATGGAATGGGCAATGTAATGGTACCAAATGAGACAATACTTTATTTTAATTGGAAAGCATAACACCACAAAATGATTAGAGATGGTTCAAAAAAGGGGGCACATAACACCTTAGTGTGTGAATGTGTAAAGACATGTTTATAGATGTTTGTTTCTAGAAATTGATGTATTTATTTTGAATGTGGTTTTAAACACAAAACTAGTTTGACAATGTGCTCAATCAATCATGAATGTAACTCATAAACTGACATGGGTTTATGGCTTAATCATCAATTCCTTTTGATATACTCAATTTTGAGAGGATTAAAAATTTAATGGTTCATTAAGTAATTAAAACAACTATGATGGTGTTTTAATTCTTCCATTATTTTAAAGGTTTGTAGGAAAAGGCAATCTTTGGGGTGGATGCTTTTGTACCCTTGCATCAATGAGAATGTCACGACAAAAGTGCTTTCTATTCTAAGTTTCTTTTTGGAAAACTAGATGGTCTCAATATTCTTTACGGTACATGGGCACACTAAATATTCATCAATTGGATGTAATATTTAATGGGCCATTTTCCAAAGGGTCTTGTCCGTTTACAACCACTTCAACTGTTGGGGTCTCAGTGAAGTACTATTGGCAGGATCAGGCTCCAAAGGACATACCAGCTAAAATATCATTGGGGTTACCTTGATTTGTATACCCCATCAGATAACAAGGTTGGTATGATGCTAGGATATGAATTCCTAGTCAATGAACCCCTAAAACTCATAGGTAGGTAATGAAGTCCACCTTACGTAGTTAAAAAAAGAAAAAAAGAAAATCATGTTTTTTTTTCTTATTCTTAGGACCCCACAGATGGGCAAAAGAAGAGCATATTTCAAAATGGTTTTTCGGGTAGACAAGCAAGCAAGTAAAGTTATGTATTTTTAGTCACCCAAGCTCCCTAAAGAAGGAAAGGGAGAACATATGCACAATGGCTTACACAAACAAGAATGGAAATAAAGAACAACTTAAAAAAATAATGAAATGCAAATGCTCTTAAGAGCATCAAGTCAAAGTAGATGTTCATTATTAAGCACCAAATAGAAAAAATGAATGAAATTTGCCTTGTGAAATTATGTAAAATAATTTTAAAGATATAAAAAACCTTCAAGACAAATGATTAAGTATTCAGACATTGATTTTGGTTATCAAGAGGAAGTTGATTTTAGAAAATTTTAAGTCTTAGGAAGATTCACATAGGTCAATCTTACCGTTCTATAGGATGATCCCATCAATTCTAAATCAATATTGCCATTATTTAGCTAGTTAAAAATATAATTTTAGTGACTCCACTAATTAGCAAGATGACTTCACCATTTACAAGATGAGTCCACTATTTTATTAAATTAAACTCACAAACAATAGATTATCTTTGCACAAGTTTAATGATAAATAGGTCAATCCTGCCATTTCCATGTCAATCCCATAGATACATGGGTCAATCCCATGGTTTTTTAGGAAACATAATGAAATAGAGGATGAAACCTCACCGTTTAATAGTCAACCCCATTGATTACCATGTCAATCCCATTGTTTTTCAAAAAACATAAATAAAATAGAGAATGCGACCTCACCATTTAGCAATCAATCTTGTCGATTACCAGGTCTATCCCATCGACCTATTGAATCACATAGAAAAACATAGAGAGTAATAAAATACAATCTCACCAATATGTAGGTGAAGTCGATTTACGAGGTCGATCTCCTGATCTATAGGGCAATCCTACTGATAACTATAAGACAAAACAAAAAAATTAGAAGAAAATAAAGAAAAATTAGTGTTAGATAATAGTCTAATTTGATAATTAGAAGACCATAAATACTTCCAAAGAGATTTATGGTTAGTCAAAAAATATTAGAAAATATGTTAGTCCATTCATTAGTGACAAAAACCAAGAATAAACATCAAGAACTAAGATACTAAGCCTTCTCCCTCGATTGGACGAGGTCTATGAAGTAAAGAAATAAATAATAAAACATAAACAAGACAAGTTGTACCTTCCCCATAGACATCTCCTTCAAATCTGGTCCATAAACATGCTCATGCCTAGATATAGAGCTCAAAATATTTAGCAATGTTTTTCAATAAGTGCCTTGAACAACTCCTTAAGCACTATTGGATTAGTTTGTGAATGAATTGGAAGAATTGGTGATGTTTTTAGAAGGATTTATGCATGGTTTCTTTGCACTGAAAAGTTTATTGGAAAAGGGTGATGGCCTTGGTATTTATAGGTTTTAAAGATTAATTGTGGCCTTTGGATCAAAAGCAAGATGTGTTGTTATAAATGGATTCAATTTTTTACATGAATGCAGTGATTATTTTGGAAAGAGGGCACATTAATAAGACATGGCTTGCCTTCATTTAGATATTTGTCACCATAAATACCTAGTGCATGACAACTTTTTGATGATATCATGATGAGGTCACAATTCAAATATTTATTGAACTTTGAATATATCATAACTAGATAATTAGCTCATTTCCATGGATTTTTCTGTTTAGCCAATTAATTTTTTTTTTAAAGTTATTTAATCATGATTAGCTTTTAGGTGCCTTGTGAAATGTCAAACTTTGAATATTTCACTTCAATTAATTTCCCCTAAACATTTCCTACAAAACAATAATTTGATACCTATTAAATTAAATGAAGCTGATAATTGATTACAATGTTGTGCCCCAATCAAGGAGCATCAATATATTTTGAAGGTTGCACGTGAGGTGTGTATATGAATTAGATCATTTTAGTGGTGTTTGGTCCAATTTATGCATTATTACGAGAAGTTATTCTGACTTACAATTTTTACACATCTACAACACCATCAATTGTTATCTTCTATCTATGTTAGACATGACTCTTTGATATGATATTCTTTTCTTTCCTTGCATAATTAATGAAATCGAAAACTATCAAGACAATAAAATTACCAATAGGCTAAGATTTGAAACAATCTCTGAATTGATTTGTATTGAATGAATTAAAATAATTACAAACCATGCATAAATAAGCCTCAACTCGAAATTAGAGTTGACATGTAAAAATTCAGAAAAACTAAAATCTAAAAAAAACCCCTTATTTTTAGCAACTGCTATTTATAGTTTCGCATGCAAGCATGTGTAGCTCTAAAAATCTCCCAAAATACTCTAAATGATAAAATTAGTCTATGGGATGAATTTAAAATAAATTTAATGTCTAGTCCTAAAAATATACAATTTCTAAAAATAGAAAAATCATGAAAAAAATAATTAAATTGCAATTTCAAACCCTCAGATGATCATGTATGGTCTCTAAAAAATATCAAAAAATAAACCTAAGTAGATAGAATCATTTAAGATAGTAATGAACTTTTTGAGATAGTCATTTTGACATGTGGAAGAGCTCAAACGAAGCTACGAGTCAAAAGTTATGACCTCCGAAAGATTGGCCTATTTTTTCTACATCAATAATCATCCATATGTTTACATTGGATAACATGTCTTTGAACATTATGGGTTCACTTAATTTGAGGAAATCATTCCAACATATGATATTTTTTCTAATTTTTAAATTTAATATAGCTAATCCATGCGGATATCATTGCCTCAAACTTTCATTCTCACGTATTGAAAATGATTTTAGTGTTCATAAAAGGTCAAAACTTGTGTTATGAATAAATGGGGGTTATGGCCTAATCATATCTAACATAATAAATTACCATTATTCCTATATGGATGAGAGAAGGGTTTTCCAAGATTAAAGCAATATAATTAAATTTGTCATTTGTCATGTTACTACAATATTATATTCAATTTACAATGTACATTTTACCCAAGACTTGGGGGTAACTTTTGGATGTTAGCCCAATAGACAGTAACAAGTTTCAAATTATATGGTTAATCTTAGATTAATGAGAAATGGCTTGCACTTAATAATATATAATATGATTTTTATTACGTTGGTTACATATACAATTTATTGGTTTTCATTTTATAAACTTCTTCTGGATTTTTAGACTCACAACTAGCCACTCTTCCACTTCTTGCTCAACGAGAAACATCCAAACGCTCTCACAACCCTCTTCAGAGGAGTGACGAGGCAAAGGAAGGAGAGTATCAGGTTGAACCTACTGTGAGGAAGCAATTTGATGACTTATTGAGTGCCAACAGTGGGCACTTTCTACAGAACTGGTATGATGCCCTAGAGGAGCTGGACTTGGAGGACATGCCCCTTAACACCCGTCATCTATGAATTACTTTTCATGGAATGTTCAGGGTCTCACAGACACAAAACATAAGTTTCTTGTGCATGATTTTAGAAGGAAGTTTCTTGAGATGGACATTCTTTGTTTGAAGGAAGTCAAGGTGGCATATTTCTTACTAACGGCTATCAGTAATTCCTTATGGCACGACAATATCATTCTTCATAGAAACCATGCCACAAGATGTAGAGGGGTGATCACTTTCATTTCTCCAAGGTGACAACCACACTCAGTGAAATATGGTGTAGACCCCACCAACCGCTTAGTATGGAATCTTTTTAGAATTAAAAGCCATTATTTTGGCTTTATTAATATTTATGCCTCAAATGATGCTTCAGAGTGTACCCGTCTATGGTGATGGATAGCAGATGATCTCCCTGATGCCTATTGGGTATTATGTGGTGACTTTAATATAGTGGTGTCTCCCAAGGGCAAGTTGGGCCACTTGCCTATGAGGTGGGTAGCTAGCAAAAGGGAGGCATGGTTTTACATGTGCACTAAATGGGGCCTTTATGACCCCAATATAACCCACCAACCTACAAATGGAGTTTGGTACACCTAGAGTAATTTCAGGGAAGGCCCCACTTGAATTGTAAAGAGTCTAAATAGGGCAATTATGTCCACCCAATCGTACTTCTCTTTTGATAATGGTTTTTTTCCTCTGGTGCAAGCACTGCCATAATTTGGGTTTTCCAATCACTCCCAAATTTGGTTATGAGTGACATGGTAGTTCATGAAACCCAAAGTTCACAAAATGTAATTCTTCCTTAACACCTCCTTGCTCAAGCATGTACCCATGGTGGTACACATAAGGAGAGTTAAGAATTTATATCCATGACCTTCCCAAGAATCTGGTTGGATTCTTTGGTAGGATGATGCCATCAGAAGAACATCTCACTTTCTACGGATCTATGGCCACCAGCTTGCCCAAATTCAGAGACACTCCTACTCTACTACTGAAGGATAATGAGTAAAATGCTTTGATACATTTTATTGAACAATAACATGTTTATATATACATTACAAAATTTGGTTAATAAAATCATAATCCTGTAACCACTATGCCACCTAAGCTCTAACTAAACATGTAAATAAATTGCATTAACTAAACACTAATCACTATTCTAACAATGTAATATAAATTTTTTCCAACATTCCCCCTTTATTACATTATTTCTACAAACATCATTTTTCCTAATAGTGGTCCCCCCTTTATTACAAACACTGTAAAAATATTTACACTCTCCGCATAGCCTGCTCACTTTCTAAGGCGGCTGCCATCTTTATGGCCTCAAGGTCTTGGTGTCACAATGATTTTTCCTTGAAGGATTACCAAAAACCTGGAAGTGACAAGAACACTTCTCTCTACTAACACCTTCAGTGGTTTCTCGGATTATCACAAACCCATATGGTTTTCTACTACAGGTTGACCACAAACCTAGATGGTTGTAGGAGGTTTCTACTATACTTCGATGGTTTTTTAGATTACCACAAACCCTTTCCAAGAACCAAGCGCTACTTTAGTGTTTTTTTCCCCCATAATGTTCTTTTTCAGGAGGTACCAAACTGAAAAATAGTGCTTAGTAGCTTATTGAAAAACACACTACAAAACATAAAACAAACACCCCAAAATTTATCACCATATCAATGATGCGACCCCCTCATAGGTGACTAATGAGAGGATGCCAAATGTTCTCTAGCGTCTGTGTATCCTCCATCCTCTAGTAATTAAAGCTGTTCACTCAACAAATATGGCTTTGAACATCAACTCTTCCGTACCATTTTTGAGGATAAAACTCTTCCACTGACATATATGACTCGGGACGTTGGATTCGCCCGATAATATATCCATACAAAAGATTTTTGACATTTTTAATAATATCGACAATAGACCCAAAAAAAATATTAACACATACTTTTGACTAAAACTCTATCTCTTAATTTTGACACTTTAGCAATTTTTTTACGACAATAAAAAAACTAATTTTAATAACTCGATAACATTAACATTTGATGATTCTAATAAAATGACCTATTAACAACCAAATCGACTTTAATATTGACAATGGACCCAAAAAAAAATTAATAAAAGACTTAGGAGTTTGACCATGTACAAATATTAAAGACTCGATGGACTTACAATAAAAGTCTTACTAACATATGAATAGGAACGACATTTACCAGATTAAATAAAAACTTAGACATGCATTGTATGTGATCAATTTTCGTAGATATGCCAAGAGCCCAACATGTGATTTGGAAGAAGATTTTAACGCTTTCATTAGCTTGCATCTGACAGTTGTAGCGTAAGGTATTTCATGGTGAAGATGGCAAGGATGATCAAAGGAGTTCCAGTTGGAGCTTAGCGTGCCGTGCTATTTGGTAGTTCATTGTAGAGACAACAGATACATGATCAGAAGATAAATGGCAATACACAACCCAGAACAGGACTGTTATTGCAGCGACAAAGAATTCAACACCAGCTTGATAGGGAGGTCTGCGGTTTGACTTATGCTAATCAGAATCTTTATAAATGCTGATAATATGAAATTTGTAGGACCGATAACATCCAAAATGTTGGGGGCAGATCTGGTAATTGTTGAAAAAGAATAGAATATGTACCTTCGTCCAGACTTGGCTCATTTCTATGTTGCATTGGATTTTAACGCTGCTCTCATGCTTTATCTGTTGGGCGTCGAGTCTTGCTTGGCCGCATTGCATAGATCATAGCTTTTCAGAATTTTGCTATACCGTGGTCTGTAAACCTATCAATCCAGGGCAATAAATAGAAGAGTATGGCTACCCCTTGATCACAAATTAGAACTCCATAGTTTTCTTAAAATCCTGTTCTGATACCAATGAAGGATAATGAGCAAAATGCTTCGATACATTTTCTTGAACAATAATAGGTTTATATATACATTACGAACTTTGGTTAATAGAACCATAACCCTGTAACCACTATGCCACCTAAGCTCTAACTAAACATGTAAATAGATTGTGCTAACTAAACACTAATCACTATGCTAATAATGTAATATCAAATTTTGCTAATAGCTACTTCCTTTGAGCTAAGCCGCACAACTCTAACCCTGGAAAAAGATCCCTTTAATGAGATCTTATAGGTGAGAGTTGCATCCTTACGATACCACATTCAGATTGTAGACAAATATAATGCTTGGGATCCCAAATCAAAACAAGCCTTCATTGGCTTAAGATAGGGGACAAAGCTTTTAAGCAGTTCTTTCAAATGATGCAAGCCAAAAACTTGAAGCGATAGATACAAGTCATTTCTGAGGCTGGCAATAGACTCATAGAGACCCCGCTAATAGTGCCAGATTTTGTCTGCCACTATCAACAACTGTTCAAAGCTCAATCATCTTTGGCTGAGCATGAATCCACCCTTCAGCAATGCCTTTCAATGGTGCCTTACAAACTCACTCCTACCCAGTGGGTAGTTTGTGATAGGCCCCTCTCTATTGACGACTTGCATGAAGAAATGTCTCACATGGCTAATGATAAAGTCCCTGGCATTGATGGCTTCCCTTGATAATTATATAAAATGCTTTGGGACCTTATGGGTAGTGACTTGCATAAGGTTTATCAAGAAGTGTTTCGCAAGCATTCTCTAGGTACAAATATAAATAAAGGAAATATCAAATTCATACCTAAGCAGGGAGATCCTGAGTTGATCTAAAACTGGTAGCCCATCATCCTCTTGAATATTTCCTATAAGATCATTACCAAGGCTTTGGTAATATGAATGCATAATATGATGCCTCTCATTGTGCATCAAAAACATATGGGTTTCATCAGAAGTCATATTTTTGATAACATCATTGTCATCTAGGAAGGCATGGATTGGGCCAGATGGTCTAAGTAATAGGCTATGTTCATCAAAACTGATTTTGAAAAAGCCTATGATCACATCGAATGGCCATTTATTCTAGCCATTTTGAGCCCTAGGCTTCGGGCCTATATTCGTCTAAACCATTCAAATGCTTTTCTTAGATTCCTCAGCTATTCTCTCCATTAATGGAGTCACCTTTGAGTAATTTGGCTTATTCCATTCTATTCATCAAGGGTGCCCCTTAGCTCCTACCTTGTATGTGCCTGCAATAAGGGTTTTGGATATCTTTTTAGCAATGCTCAAGCTATGGGCCTTGTTAAGGGAATTTATCCCTCCTGATGCTGCAAACCCACATGAAGATATGCAATTGCTAAATGGCCACTTTATGGATGACTCCTTCCTTACTCTCATTGAAGATGAAATCAATGAGGACAATTGCTTGCAGTGTCTTGACACCTTCTTCCTAGCCTCTGGTTCCAACATCAAATGGAAAAAAACTCATTGTTATAGACAATCTTACCTCCCTCCACCAACGTGGGATACTAAATTTGGTTGGAAGTGGATCCAACATGATGAAATCTTTAAATTTCTTGGCATCCCCTTTGCTTTTGATGCCTCACCACCTTTGTTGTGGCAGTATGTTGTTGATAGAGTTGCTAAGAAGCTAGAATTATGGGTGACTAAATCTCTTTTGTTGGTGAAAAATTTTAAAAATTTGCTCTAAAATTCTTGCATCCACCCATGTGTACTACTTGCCATGTTGGGTTCCTTCCAAAAAATCTTACCATAAGTTGGGAAAATTGCTTAGAGATTTCCTTTGGGCCAATTTTTCCATAGGGTAAAGAATTTCACAAGGTGGCTTGAGAATATTGTTACCTCATGTGTGATGCTGGAGGGATGGGGCTCATCGACATAGCCTGGCAAGGAACTACCTTATGTGTCAAATAGATTATGCAAGACATTGAGGGCCAAGTAGCTTGGAAGGTGTTTTTAGACACTGTATATCCTCAGGCTTGCCTAAGGACAAGAAGGCTTGGAAAAGTCTCGGCTTCACTAATTTACTCTTTAGTTAGTCTCCTATCCAAATCATATAGTCCTTTTTAGCCAAAAGCATATATAAGGCCTATGAAAAGATTAAACCATGGCTTCTTTGGAATTTCTCCAATTTTTGGATTGGGCTCTCTACTAACTCCCATTCTCTCTAGTGTTCACCCATTTTCTATTGCAATGAGATGCCCCTGGTAGAGGTCCCTTGGGTCAATGCTCTCAAACTTTACCATAGAGGAATTCATACCATCCAAGATATCTTGTGTAGGCTCTCTCACTCTTGGCTATCTTGGGAGGAGGTGAAATCTAAATTTTGATAAGTCAATACGGACCAAGAGCCCTATAAAGAGATCTTTAATGTCATCCCATCTTTCACGCTTCATAAAATCTCAGTCCATTCCACTTAGCCATGGTGGAAGGATTGAAAATGGTATGTCGAGACCCTTTTTCATAATTACATCCCTCGGCTTGGATATACATGGCTCACCCCCCATTTGCCCATAGTTGATAAGCTTAACACCTACTCGGGGCTGTAATCGTTTGTTAAAATGTGGAGCTTTCACTTTAACACTGTTGTGAAGCCCAAGCTTGCTCATTTTTCTTGGTGTATACTACACTAAGGCTTGCCTACTAGCAAAAGACTCATCCAACTTAGAGTCCACCTACCTACTTGCCCCTTCTGTGTCCACCTTGAGATGCTTCCTCATCTCTTTTGGTTCTGTTCTAAGGCTCAAAGGGTTTGGACTTGGATCCATGATCTTTTCAAACCTTTCTAGCCTAAATTCTTCCTTTGGTAGTATATCCTCCTTGGAAAGAAACTTGCAATGCACTTCACATATGCACAACTCTGGCATATTTTTAGAGTGGATATTCTCTTCTAGATTAGGAAAGAAAGAAATAATTCTATTTTTATTCATTCTTCTACTGATTGTAGTGTTTTTTGTTTTGCACAGATCTTCTATAATCTCCAATGTTCTTTTGCATATTCAAGTCCAAGTCAATAAAGAGTCTATGGAGCTTGGGCATCTTTAGGACCTCCTCTCCCATTGGGGAGATACTCCTTGTGCTATGGCTTGGGTTCTGCTTTCTTTACCCAGGGATCCCAAATTGGATGATAGAGTGCTCGATTGCCTCATGGTGGGCATCATCTTAGCCAATCCAGGCACGCTCTCATAGTGACACCCTGTGCTAATGCATTTCCCCTCTTGGGTAGCAGTGAGGGTGGTTGCCACCACCTCCTTCCCCTATTGGGTAGGATGGCTGGGGCGCTCCTCCTCCTCCTCCATGCCCAAATGCTTGGGGGGTGCTACTTGGAAGCCGAACGGATGTGTTGGATAAGTTCTCCAAGCTTTGTTTGGCCATTTTGCCCATTTAAACACAAGCAGAAGATGATGACATGAACATTACCCAAGCCTATTCTAGATGGCAATGACTTGCCAAGCTCGGGCTGGGCTCTTGATGATATGAATCCTCCACCTTCCAGCCTTGCTTTTGTTGCATAAAAGTTATCTTTTTTAATGACTTTGTGACTTGTTTCTAGGCTTTACCTAGATTATGATACTTGTGATTTTACTCCTAAGCTCTGTCTAGTGTGACGTGGCATGCTTTCATACTACCTTTATTTTTGTGTGAATTATTTATATATTTCATATATATATATATATATATATATATATATATATATATATATATATATATATATATATATTGGCTTTCTTTACATTTAATTTTTATTTTTTGAGTTTTTTTATATATTTAAAAGTATTATATAGAATCATTGAATTATATAGAATGTTAGCATCTTTGTCCATATTTCCTGAGTTTTTAAAAAAAAAATCTTTGGTTATTGTTTTACAGTTCACGTATGCCTTTCTCAATAATCACTGCTCTTCTTGTTATTCAACTTCAACATTTTGCCAATAACAGTCTTTTTAATGGGTTTTGTTTTCAATCTACATAATATGCTGCTTCCAATAATAATATTCATATTATATCTACTAACATACAAAAACATTTATATTTATCTTAATAATATTCTCATTATAAATAAAACCGTATTTAGTTAAGTCTCAATATATATAACATCCACAATCAACTACTTTGCGAAAAAAACTACTACTATAATTACAACTAAAACATAACCTTAGTCAGACTAAGTTTCAAATTGCAATTTCAAATTATCACTTTAGAAGCCCCCACTCTCTCTTTAAATATTATTAATTACTTTAAAGTTGTAATCATACTTAAAAGTAATGGAGATGTGTTTTGGATTGAAAAAGACTTTTATTAATAAGAATAATATAGTACATCACATCAAATGTGGAAGAGATCACACTTTAATATATAAAATATATTGAATTAAAAAAAGTTTTGAGAGAGCAATTATATCATAGTGTTAAAATCAAAGTTATATAGTAATAAAAGCTATAATAAAAGTGCGGTTCAATATAAAGTGTGATAAAATTATAAATAACGAATATAATGATCAAGGTCATTAGGTAATAGTAGTGAACATGATGTCAAAGGAGGTGAGGGAGGGGATTATTAGGGTTGTGCACATGAGTGATCAATGTTTGGGAGGTTTTTTGTGTTAGGTATAGGGTCCCACCTATCAGTTTACTATTTTTTTTCAGAATCTTTGGCTGATCAAGAAAAGAAAATGGCAAGAGCCAAGCAAGAAAATTTGCCCTAGGGAGGAGCTCCCCAATCGCTGTCACCATCGTATTTAAGATAGTGAACACATCATCTCATGGGGAGGCAAAGCCCATTAGAAATGGAGAGAGGAACTCCCCCTGCTCCTACAATAACAATGCCAAAAACTTTGACTCTAACTTTAAAAAGGAGAATGATGGTATAAAGGTATATAAATAATAGCGCATGAAACACTCCCCAATAATGCAAGAGGATCTAAAAGTGCTCCACCTCCAAGAAAACTTTGAAATTGAAAAAATAATATTAAAAAAAAACAGTAAAGAAAAAGAAAGGATAAGGTTCTTTAAGAAAAAGAAAGGATAAGGTTCGTAAGGGCTAGACGGTTGGAACTTATGACCTCCCCTCCAATAAAGGTAGGAAAGAAAACAAGCTAATAATGCAATGCAATGCTTGCGCCAAAGTTTACAAATGGCAAATTATCATATCTATAGACTAAAATCTCTCCATATTGGCAGCCTGCCGCTTTTTGATAGTCACATCAGAAATTGCTTGGGATGCAATTTGTTCCATCATTATTTTGCTCATTTCAATACACTTTACAATTCTTTTTTATAATGTTTTCTTGTATCACATCTCCGAATTAATTCCTTTCCTGTACTATAGTATTACATATTGCTTGCTACTGTAGTTTTCTTCAATTATTCTGCCCGGTTGAGAAGAAAAGGAATAACACACATTTATAAGTTTTGCTATCCATCATGATCTAAAGCCAAATCATTGCGTGCTTTTATTTTACCCAGGGAAGATTATCTTTGAAATACAATCGTTATTTTCTTAACTGCAACAGAGATGGGTCAAGTTTGGGTGAATTTGCTGAACACACTCAAATGTAATCCAACAGATTTATCTTCATTTTCTGACAAATTCTTTCTTACAAAATCTATTTTTATTCCATTGAAATGCAGTTACTACCTAATTATGATCTGCTAATATATATTTGTTGCTTACTATATGGTTTTAATGCAGCCAAGATACCAGAAGAGAAAGTGATAGCTATCACAGACCAAATATTTGATCGTATAATGAATGATGCAAAGAAAAGCGCTCAGGCAGAGGATCCTAAAGCATCTGTTGCAGATAAAACCACTCTCACCTTCGCTGAGATACATTCTGCAATCATTCAAGTCTTCCAGTAAATACAATCTCTGCAGTTTATTTCTTTTACAATTACAATTACAATTTGATAAACTATTTAATCCTTACTAAAATAGCTTTATATTCTATGGTTTTTGTTATTTGGATTATCAGGGAACTGAACAAACGTATTCCTGGTGCCAATTATGATCCTCCATCAAAGGAACAAGTCGAACACATGCTCAAGGTTTGTTAACATAGTCATCGATTTATTTATTAAGTTAATTTTCAATATGATCATTCATTAAGAAGAGAGATTTAATACCAAGTCTTACAGGATTTCGATACCAATGAAGATAAAGTTATCGATCGCAAGGAGTTTTCACAATTTGTGCGAATGTTCACCGTGGATCTGGGGCGTATATATGCGAAAGAGCTGCTGATTGTGACTGTAGCAGTCCCAGTGGCAGCCATGATCACCAAGATGGCCACCAGGAATGTTCCTGTGGTGGGCGATGCGCTTGCCAAAGTACCCACTATTGTTTTTGTGGCCAGTGTCACATCTGCTGCTTTGCTGTTCCAATATATATTTAAAACTCAACACTAAATTGCATTGCACATAAGCATTACTTTGATGACAATAAATAACACTGAAGATTCAGTGTATATGACTTTTTCTCATATGTAATTATAATAATATTGTTTGATTTTAGTTTGTATTAGATGAGTAATTCCTTTGTTAAATGAATATTATAATAATATTATTTGAGAAATGGTATTGTTGTAGGATTTAGATATTGAAATGAAGTTATTTATAATTGTGTTGATATAGACATCTTACAATGATAGTCTAGATGATGATGGTGATAGATTTAGTCAAGATGATGGTGGTGGATTGTATGTCTATGAAATATTAATAATTAATAGTTGATTTTAAATTTAACATCAATTTTATAATTATACAATAATTTTAATTTTAAATTTGGCATCTATTTAATTTTTATATAAAAAGTTTTCTTTTTAATTATAAAAATAGATTAAATTAAAATGTTGTTTTTAATATATAATAGGGTTTGTAATCTTTTTTAAAATCAAATTTATTTATATATTTAAATGAGGACATGTATTTTAGTTAATATAATTTGATTATTTGTTAATAAAAATTTGCTAAATATTTTATTATAAATCTATTATTTGTAGAATAATACTTACTATTTACAAGAGCAAAAGCTTATAATATACATAACAGCGTTCAAAATATTGGTTTAATTGTTGGATGTGTACAACATTTCAGGAGATGGTGTCACACAATATTATCTTGTTATGCTCAAGTTTATAAGAGTGATGAAAAATGTCATTTCTAGACATTAAAATTTTCATAGTTTAAAAAAAAAAAAATGAAAATTAAATGGTTAAAGTCTTTCAGAATAGGGTAAAAAGGATTTTAGTGATCAAGTCTCATTATTTGTTTAGTATCTTTTCAAAATATTCATTTGAGTGAATTTTGATAATGTTGTGAATTATGATGGTGTTGTAAAAGGAAATCGAGGATAGGTTGGAGGAAAGAGGTAGGGTGAATATGTGTTTAAAGATGAAATAAGTAACCAATCTTATTTTTATTATATATTAAAATAGATATAAATAATAAGATAAAAGGTTTGGTGGTATTTTAATATATAGAAATAATAATAAATTGATAGTAAAATAAGACTCTCTTAAATTTTAATAATTGATATGAAAAAAAATAAAAATTGTGTTATGCACTTGAAGATAATTATTGATGAAGCTATGAAATAGTTAATTAAAACCATGAAAAAAGTTTATTTTGTTTATATAAATTGAAAAGGAAATCAATTAGCTGACAACATTGTCAATAGAGAAGTTAGTTTATTTGTATTTAGTAAAACTCTGGATTAGTTTGAGTAAAGTATATATATATATATATATATATATATATATATATATATATATATATATAAAGAAACTTGTTGTAATTGCTACAAAGGTATTTTTTCTAAAGACTTTACGACGACATTTCGATAAAGAAATAAAAAGTACCTAAATAATTTTCATCTAAGATTGCTAAACAATAATATTAGGGTAATCATTGTATTATGTGTACATTTCATTAATTACAAGGAATGGGGTGTAGGTGTATGTGTGGCATCATCCCCTTTACTCATATGTTGGGTTGGGTAATTTATTCAGATCTTTTCCTCTCCTTGAAAGCTTCAAAGGTGTCTTTTTACTAAAAATGTAGACTATTGAGAGAAGCAAAGGTAAATAAGAAGTTATTGTGGAAATGGTAAGGAATTTTTTCATAATCTTTGTAAGATTATGAAAATTGTATTGTCTCCAATTATCCATGAAGTTTTTAAAGAATTTAGGGACATTAATTTTTAGCTATCATAATAATAAGGATCTCATTATACTTTAAAATATAAAGTTTAAATATAAACTCATATTTTTAATAAATGTTTGGACTATTTTTGTTTAAATTTTTTAATTTTATTTATATTTTTTTTTTCATATTTTTTGAATGAATTAATAAAATAAGGACAAGTTAAAATTTTAAATGAAGTTAAGGGGTTTTTTCATTTTCATTTTATTGAGTTTAGTGAGTCTTGATATGTTTTTATCTCTTCTTATTTATGTTTACAATATAAATTTATGTCCCAGAATATGGATGAACATCAATACTCGATATATATCAGGTAATGCTTTCAATATCCTTCGTGAAATGGAAACGATCCACATAGTGAACTTCCACCTCAATATCCCTCGAGAATAAACATTTATGACCATAAAATAATAATTGAACTGTAATGTCCCTTACTTAGGGGCTCCTTTTTCTAAGCAAAAGCTTTGATACCACTGTAATATCCCCTTCAAATAGGGAATATAGAAACACAAAAGCTCTGAACAAAGATACAATTTTGCAGAATAAATTCAGAAGATAAACAATAATATAGTCTCTCAATATCAAATCATAGATCTTATCACTTGTTCTTCTAGAAGATTACACAATTGAATCTCTATCATACAAATAAAATAATACGGAATATTCTATCTTAAAACCCTGAGCTTTTGTAAATCTGGCAATTGAGCTTGAATCTGGAAATTCTGTCTCAGCGTGCTGTGTCAAACACACAGTCGCCAGCGTCGGTCGATATACTACCGACGTCGGTCTCTGTCGGTCTTTCTCTGTTGACGTCGGTCTTCAGTCAGCCGATGTCGGTCACTGGGGATCTCTTTTTGTCGAGGTCGGTGTCTGAGCGAATCTGTTGATGCTTATGGATTTTTCATAGATCTGTATGGACCTGTACGGACTTCGTACGGTCGCCAATTAAGCACAACCTGTCTGTTTTCAACCCCTGATCTGAAAATATATGGCTCTACTACAGAAGATCTCTATCTATATAATTTATTGAATCAAAAACTAAATAAAGAAATACTTGAAATACTGTGATAACTTCTATGTGAAGTTATCTCTCAAATCTATAAACCTCTGTGATAACTTCTATATGAAGCTATCTCTCAATTTGGCAATAGATCAGCTAATATTTCACAGCCTCTGAATCGCACACACTGAAGAGTTGACGTTCTCTAATGCAAATGGAATCCTGGAACCCTTGGCTCAGTCTTCACAGAAGAATTCTTCAATATCAAAATCAATAATCAATGCATAATCAATAATGGCCTCCATGAGAAACCCTTATAGCCTCAAAAGATATGCTTGCCCTAATTAGGATTTCTTAAATTAGAATTAGGGTTTTCAATTAAAAATAGGCTAAATAATTAATATTTGATTAAATCAATCAAATATTATTATCTCCCTCAATACATGTCAGATCCTCAAACCGTTCGAAGCTGGTGAACTAGGGAGTGATTCCACACATGACCATACCAAAATAAAGGCGCTCTGCTGCATGCCAAATATCCATAAATAATAGGAGCTCAGGCTAAATGTGTCTGATTTAACTTGAATGAAAGCCAACTATAGGAATTCTACAAATCGAAGCCAAGCCAATCTCCATCATGACCCTCTATCCATCCTATTAGCCTATGAAGGTCACATAATAGGCTAATCATCAAGTCTGTCAATGTCCACGAAAAAGGGGACATGACAATCTACCCCTCCAAAAATTGCTTGTCCCCAAGCAATCTCGGAACAATGAACCAGTCGATCCACCTGGATCCCAAATGTAGTTATGCTCTGCACTGCTATAAATCAATGCAAGTTCCTAAAAATAACATCAAAAGTAGAACAAAGAGGAATCGATAATTAAACTGGCGAATGAAACTCAACCAAACTCCAAGATTACAAATATCATAGTCAAGAACCCATGAGAAACCAACTCTCAGAGTATTATAACCCAAGTAGAATGGACAACTCAAACTGCCAATTCCATCTACAAAAGATGGTGCCCATCCATCCCATAACTGATCCCTCTGTAAAGGTGGCACAACGAACGGTACCACACTGTCATATGTGTGAGAAGAATCAATCTGGAGACTCGACTCCACTGGTATCTCAAACTCATCAGAATCAGGTACTCCCAAATCTTGAACATGTGTGTCAGCGTCAACAACATGCTCCTCAGCAACAACTATAGGAATGTACTCACCACCAACCACCTCAATATACAAATGAACTGGGTCTGGGGCTGGTGAAGACTGCAAATGCTCTAACTCTATGGTCATCTCAGCGAAATGAAATTGTGACTCCTCATAAGCCAACTGCGTACTCTCAAGAATCTCAAAAGTCACCTCAAGCTACTGAGTAAGCTCACTCACCTTATCTTCCTTGACCAATAATGCATCATACGTTGTGCTGCCCCACTCCATAAGATAATCTCTGTCGGCTATCAACTGCATATAATCCTGTCTCAAAATCTGGATAGCCTCCCATAAAGAGTGCATCTCTGTCAAGGACAAATAACTGCCTCCCTGCTCAATGCTAGTAGGAGAACCCCATCCATAAACTGATAACAACTGATGAGCAGCATCGAAATGCTTGCAAGCAGTAGCAATGTCTTGCTCACTAACTCTCAGCTGACTAGACACATGATGGCGCTGGCTAGATTGTCTCCTACAATCCTCCTCTGATGCATGGTCCAAAAGAGTAGACTCAAAGTCACTGATCTCTGGAGTACTACCATCCATACTCTGTGAATCAACTCCAAAGCTCATATCAACATACGGAGTATCAACAACTGTAGCATCACTGTCTAACTCTTCTATATCGAAAAAAACTGCCAGTGAAACTAAGTCCTCAAAACTATCCACTGCATTCCCCTGGGTGTCATCTGCAATAATCAGATCCTGGGACTCTTCTACAATCTCTATCATAACTGAGAGATCATCAACCCTCAGTGCACTAACATCTGAGCACACCTCTACACTCTGAGTGCAAGCATCCAACTCATCATCATCTTCACTATCTCCTATCTCATAATAATCATAATAATCATGGGACATGCTGCTCTCTTGTCTAAGTGATCTGTAGTGCTCTCTCCTCAGCTTAACAAAGCGATCATAAGACAATGTCCCCTGAGCTTGCGGAGTTAATAACTCCCACTCATCCTTCGCTGTCATATACCATGTGGATTTGTCTTTGGATGTAGGATATGAAAGAGATTCATTTAACCTCTTCAAACTTAGTTTCAACTTCTTCATCTCATAGTCCCACTGTCTCTGAGTACTTGAAGACATCATGGATACTTCATTGATTCAATCTACCCAAACTACCGAACAAGTTGGCAGGACATTGGCTCTGATTTGCCCAATAGGATGGCAGGAATTTGGCTTTGATACCACTGTAATATCCCCTTCCAAGAGGGAATATAGAAACACAAAAAGTTCTAAACAAAGATACAATCTTGCAGAATAAATTCAGATAAACAATAAACCACAGTAAAGCTCTTATTTGCCAATCAAATATCTTATCACTTGTTCAGATAATTACAATTATAGTCTTCTCTCATACAAATAAAAGAATATTAAAATTTGGTCTTAAAACCCTGATCTTCTACAAATCTGGAAATGAAACCTGAATTTTGTCTCGTCTCGGCTTGCTGTGTCAAACACACAGTCACCGGCGTTGGTCGATATACTACCGATGTTGGTCTCTGTAGGTCCTTCTCTGCCGACGTCGGTCTTCAGTTGGCCGATGTCGATCACTGGGAATCTCTGTCTGTCGAGGTCGGTCTCTGTGTGGATCTGTACGGACCTGTACAGACTTTGTACGGCCGCCAATTAAGCACACCCTGTTTGTTAGACCCCTGATCTCAAGATATATGACTCCAATATAGAAGATCTCTATCTATGAATCAAAAACCTAATAACATAAATACCTAGAAAGCTCTGTGACAACTTCTGAATGAAGTTATCTCTCAAATCTGTAAACCTCTTTGATAACTTCTGTATGAAGCTATCTCTCAATTTGGCAATAGATCAGCTGATATTTCACAGCCTCTGAATCACACACACTGAAGAGTTGACATTCTCCAATGCAAATGGAATCCTGGAACCCTTGGCGTAGTCTTCACAGAAGAATTCTTCAATATCAAAATCAATAATCAATGCATAATCAATAATGGCCTCCATGAGAAACCCTTATACCCTCAAAAGATATGCTTGCCCTAATTAGGGTTTCTTAAATTAGAATTAGGGTTTCCAATTAAAAATAGGCTAAATAATTAATATTTGATTAAATCAATCAAATATTAATATCTTCCTCAATACATGTCGGATCCTCAAACCGTTTGAAGCTAGTGAACCAGGGAGTGATTCCGCACATGACCATACCAAAATAAAGGCGCTCCGCTGCATGTCAAATATCCCTAAATAATAGGAGCTCAGGCCAAATGTGTCTGAAATAACCTGAATGAAAGCCAACTATAGGAATTCTACAAATCGAAGCCAAGCCAATCTCCATCATGACCCTCTATCCATCCTATTAGCCTACGAAGGTTGCATAATAGGCTAATCATCAAGTCTGTCAATGTCCACAAAAAAGGGGACATGACATGAACTTTGGATAGTTAATGAACATGTTTCTTCATCTCATTCACCTAGAACATGAGAGAGTTTTCAAGCCTTAGTTTTGTTGTTACTTTTCCCTCCCTAAAAACACTGAAGGTGCCACATGTATATGATGATTTATTAAAAGTTACAATCTTTCCTTTGTTTTCCCGTAATGATTTATGGCATGTCATTTTTTATTGTTTATTGATTGATATATACTTGGGTGAAATGATAGGTGATTAGAATAGAGAGACTAGAAAATAATCATTTCAAAATGCAAAGGTTATATAAAGTAAATGGACATTTAAGATGAGACTACAATTTCATTTTGAATGATTATTATAGGTTATGAAAAGAAACCATGCTTAAGGCAAAAGTAAGAGACACCACAAAAGCCTCTGGATTATTGTGTTAAGACTCTGGGTTAAAGATGACAATGAGAAACATTACTACAGTCTCTAGAAGGAAATTAAGAGACATAATTTTCATACCATATATGTGGAGTAGGGGAAATTATAATGAATTATATTATTTATTCAATAATTTTAAATAAATTGAATACCCTGATCAACAATATACTCAAAACCAAAATAAAAGCACATATTTTTAGAGAGTAGTTGCTAAGCTAAATTTATTTTTCTATAGAGAAATGATTAGAGATATCTACCATTTTTGGGATATTAAGAATGGGAAAATGTGTTCCTCTAGTAGGAGAGTCGTTGCATATGTCACAAGGTTTTTCATTAGGAAAATGTTAACATTACTAGAGTCTATTTTAATTTATTCGAAAGAGTAGATTTCAAGTTGATAGGCAAGGCACAAAGTTCATGATGTTTTCAATAAATGGAGTGATAATCCAAACTCTTGGAAAAAAATAGGACATGTTCTACTTGGTGCGGCTCTTCAAGGTACCTATTAGGGAAGCCATGGTTTTTCTAAAAAAAATATTTGGAAGATCTCAAACATATCATGTTGATGTTTTTGATATACTTTTGATCCATAACTTGATGAAGGATGGAAGCCCTACTAATTGGGGCGAGTTTATTTATTTTTATCTTATTAAATAACTTAGAGAATGCAATCAATAAAATAATTTCCACATGGCTTCATATTTTGTTGATTTTTTATATTATACACTACTATTTACAACAAATATGTTCAATCATTAGCCTCCTCTAAACAAGAATCTCATTCATGTTACTTTTAGTGTTCTTTATAACCATTTACATTGGCCCATTTACATTAAATTTTTTATTGAATTCATCCATGTAATTCATGAATCCATTCATGACTCCAAGTGTGCTAGGATTTATACAACCATGAGGAAAATCATTTGTACATATGTGAATTGGTTCTATTTTCAAGATAGCACTGTACCAAGAATAATAGGAGCCCATTAACCTCCTCATGTCTTCACCATGTTTGTATTGGACCATATTATTTTTAGGGACAATGGAGATTCTAGGAAATTTTAAGACCATAGGGACTATTTTTATTTTTAAGAAAAATAATTAGGCAATGGTCCTAAAATTTCTTATATCCCTTGGAAAAGAAAAATTTCAACATTTTATTATTAGAGAAGAATTGGTCCCATATGATTTCACAAGAGCATAATTTTGACCATGAAATCCTCTCACCAAAGTTGAAAATACATAAATTCAATTTGGAATAATGCCAACATCATATATAAACACCAACTTGACCCCAAGAATAATATATTCATGTATGTGGCTAACATTCATAAAGCCATGATTAAAAAGAGAACCATTTGAGGGGATTAATAGAAATGGAAAAATTATATTTGATGGAAGCTCAGGATGCTTATACACATAAAAATTTTGACAGTGAAGAAAGATCCAAGTTTGTAGTTCATATAGAATTTAATTTATTGAGCCTTATGTTTCCATTTTAGTGCCTCAAATGTTTATTCCTATTGCAAGCACTAACAAATTTCATGTTATTGATAGTCCCCCTATTGATAATTTTTTGTGTGAAATCCTAGTGTCAAAAAGTTTGCCTATAAAAATAATTGTTGTTGCTGATGATGTTGCTTCTTCCAATCCATTTATTTTCACCCTAATTATTCAAGTCCAATTGTTACAATCTCAATCCATATTGATAATTCAATTAATTAGAGTTCATTTATTTCACCTCATTCATTTTATATTACTCTTAATGTTATAACTCATTCATTTAGCTTATTCCTAGTGTCATCCCAATCAATTATTTAATTTAAGGGTATGGTTATATGTTTAGTTGACCTTTTATCCTAATTTGATAATATATGTAAGGTCTTCCCATACCTTATCATTAAGATTAGAGACATGGAATTGAATATGATTTAAGAAATAGGATAATACGGATTGGTCATCATTGAATAACTTGTGTTGGAGCTCAAATATGAAGATTATAAGAAAATAAAAAAGTTATTAGAAGTAAGCAAAAAAGAGGAGAAGATATCGCAACTACGTAGACTTAAGTTTTGGTTAATTTAACCAATGTAAATAAGCCCTCCACTCTCTATATGCTCAAAAATTTCAATGATGTAGTGTTGATTGGGTCATATAAGACTATGAAAATTAAAATAATGAAATTATATAACTAGAAAATGAATAAAATCAAGTTAAGTGTAGCTCAGAGGATTTAATTTCTATGAATTGATCTATATGAAAAGTATTCTTTGATACCGAATCTACCTTAATTGAATTATTTTTATTTTTTTTATAAATCTACATGAATATTTATCTCAAGTGAAATCAGTGCAAAAAAATTGAAAGTAAGTTGGATAAAATTGACAAAGATGAAAAAAATGATTGAAACCATTGATGAAGCCTAGATAGAAATAAATTTAGTTGAATTCATAAAGTTTGAATTATAAATGCTTTTTAGATTTATAAATCATTATTCAGAGGGTCTTAATAAGGGTAAAATATGAGGAAATGGAAATCAAACTAAAGTCCTTTGTTGATAAAATCCGAAACTTATTTTCTCTATTTCTTATCTGTAATTTATATGATAAAGAAAAAAATTGTGTTTTTATAGAAACATTCAAGAACATGCTAGAAAAAGTATTAAATATATTTAAAGCTGACGTTACCACCTAAAAACTAATCCAAAATTAGCTAATAGATGATTATGTCATCTTTATAGCTCAAAAAGTGGAATGTGCATGTGTGCTAATATGAGATGTTGTACATTATATTTTATATATTCAAATGGGCATCCTAGAAACAAAAAGAGAGAGTTGATAAATTTTGGTTGGTGGATGTGGTTTACATTGAATAATATTATTAGAAATATGGTAGTTTAATAGCTGAAAATTTAATGGTAGAATAATACTGAAGGTTTAGTTTCTAAATTTATATGGCTTGAATGATCAAGTGATGCTCAAAGCTATAGAGGGTGTGTTAGAAATATATATATATATATATATATATATATATATATATATATATATATATATATATATATATATAAAGTCTTGGTTTGTTGTTTTAGATTGATTTATTTTTAATTTTTACAAATATTCAATAATATTTTTTCCAAGTGAAATTATTGAAAAATAAATTGAAAGGAAGTTTAATAAAATTGAAAGTGTGAAAATGATTGAAATCATTGATAAATATTGGAAAAAATTAGTTCAATAAAATGCACTAAGTTTAAATTAGAAATGGTTCTCAACTTTGTGAATTATTATTTAGAAGGATTGAATGACATAAGGATAAAATTTGAAGACATGGAAAGTGTACTGAAGTCCTTTTTTAATAAAACTTGGAACCTGTTTTGTCTATTTCTTATCCCTAATTTGTAAAATAGAGAAGAGAATTGGTTTTCCCAAAAAACATTCAAGGATGTGCTGGACAAAGTATTGAATATAGTTAAAGTTGAAGTTACCACCTGGCGATGAATCCAATATTATCTAGTAGAGGGTTATGTCATTTCCATGGCTCAAAAAGTGGAATGCATTTGTGTGATAATAAGACACGCTACACATACTATTTTGGAGATTAAACTGGGCTTTATAGAAGAAAAAAAAGAAGACATGGTAAGCGTTGGTTGATGGACATGGCTTACAATGAAGAATGTTTTTATTAAAGTGTTAGTTTAATAGTTGAAAGTTTAATTGTAGATTAAAACACTTTGATTATTTAAAAGTTTAATTTATTGTTTTATATGAAATATTAGATTTTTATTTATTCAACTTGCAAGATATTTTTGAGATTTATTTCATTTCATCTTAATATAATAACAATGGTTAAATAGTATTTATAATTTGAAATTTGGCATAATTCTTTGTTGATAAAGTTTATTTTGATATCTATTTTATTGATTCTTTTAAAATTTGAGCTACACTATTTTTGTTAAATGAATGAGTAGGTAGTGAATAAGTGAATTTCATTCTAGTAATTAATAATCATTTAAAACTTTGATATTAAATTAGCAGTTGGTAAAAAATATTCAAAATATATGGATGTTGTAAAGTTATTTTTGCTCATGCTATTTTATTAACAATGTTTAAAATTAAAAGTAGCATTGAAATTTTTAAATTTGAGCCTTTACAAAAATTTAGTTTATTTTTCAAAGAGAGCAAAGTTTTCAAGTAAATCATGTTTTGTAAAGATTAATTTTTATTTCTAGAGTGCAAGTTTAAACTATAGGTATTTAGGAGGAGCTAAAGAAAATCCTCAATGAACACATCCTTCCACATATACGTAATTATAAGAGAGGAATGCATTTACCAACAAAATCACATTGTATTACACTAACAAAATAAGGAAATAAAGAATTATCTTATGCATCTACGAGTTGAAAGAGTATGAAAAGTGTGTTGTCTCCAATTAACCCAAGTTCTTTCCAAAGAATTTGGGGACATTAATTTTGAGCCATCACAATAATAAGGACCTCATTATGGTTTAAAATATAAAGTTTAGATATAAACTCACATTTTTAATGAATACCTAAATTATTTTTATTCAAAAATTTAAGTTTTATTTATATTATTTTTCTCGTATTTTTTGAATAATTAATAAGATAAGAATGGGCTAAAATTTTAAATGAATCTAAATTTATATTTATATTTGTTTAATTCTCATATTTTTTTGTGGGCCTTGATATGTTTTTATCCCTCCTTATTTATGTCCTTGGTATGATTTTATATCCGAAAATTTGGATGAACATTGGTACTCAATATATACCAAGTAATACTTTCAATATATTCCATGAAATGGGAAGGATACACATGGTTATCTTCCACCTCAATAGTTCTCGAGGATAAACAATCACAGCCATAAAAAAATAATTGGACATTGGATAGTCAATGAACATGTTTCTCCATCTCGTTCACCTAGCACTTGAAAGAGTTTTCAAGCCTTAATTTTGTTGTTACCTTTCCTTCTCAGGAAATAATGAAAGTGCCACATGTGTATGATGATTTATTAAAATTTACAATCTTTTCCTTTGTTTATCCCTAGTGATTCATAGCTATCATTTATTATTTTTTGTTAATTGATATTTACTTGGGTGAAATGATAGGTAATTAAAATAAAGAGGATTGAATATAATAAATTCAAAATGCAAAGGTGGTATATAATAAATGAACATTTAAGGTGAGACTCCAATTTTATTTTGAATGATTATTGTAAGTTATGAAAGTAAACCACACTAAAGGCAAAAGGAAGAGACACCACATAAGCCTCTAGATTATTGTCTTAAGAGTTTAGGTTGAAGATGATAATGAGAAAAGTCATTACACTCTCTAGAAGGGAATTAAGATGCATAATATTCATAACAAATATGTGTATTAGGGGAAATTATAATGACTTATATTATTTCTTTAAAAATTGTAAAAAAATTGATTATCTTGATGAATAGTATAATTTATAAGCAAAATTAAAAAACTATAAGCACACATTTTCAAAGGGTAGTTTCTAAGCTAAAAGTAATTCTATGTAGAGAAATGATTAGAGATATAAACCATTATTTTGATATTAAGGATGAGATTTTTTTCCCTCTAATGGGAGAGTCATTGCATATGTCACAATGTTTTCCATTAGGAAAATATTAATATTACTATAGCATATTTCAATTTATTTGAAAGACTTGATTTCAAGTTGGCAGGTAAGGCACAAATTTTATGATGTTTTCAATAAATGGACTAAGAATCCTAACTCTTGAAGAAAACATAGGACATGTCTTACTCTGTGCAACTATTCAAAATACCCATTAGGGAAGCCATGTTTTTTCTAAATAAATTATTTGGAAAAATTCAAACAAGTAGATCTTTGAAATCTAGAGTTTTGGCGAAGGGGGGTGATACATACCAAAAGGTGAGTCAGAGTCCCTCTCTCCCATCCCCATCTATATAGAGAGGGAGGGCATGTAGATGTTTTTGGTATACCTCTGATCCATAACTTAATGAAGGATGGAAACCTTGCTAATTTTGGTGAGTTTATTTCTTTTTATCTTATTAAATAACTTAGATAATGTAAGTAATAAAATAATTTCCACACAGTTTCATATTTTGTTGATTGTCTATATTATACACAACTATATACAAGAAACCTATTTCATCACTAGCCTCCTGTAGAGAATAATGCCGTTCATGTTATTTTTAGTGTTATTTATAACCATTTACATTTCCCCATTCAGACCAAAATTTGTAATGAATTCATTTGTATAATTCATAAATCCATTGATGACTCCAGGTGTGCTAAGATTTTTAAAACCATGAGGAAAATCATTTATAGATATGGAAATTGGTTATATTTTCAAGAGATCACTATATAAAGAATATATTGATCTCATTAACCTCCTCATGTCTTTCCCATGTTTGTATTGGACGATGTCATTTTTAGAGAGAATGGAAATTTTAGAAAATTATAGGACCACATGAGTTATTTTTATTTTTAAGCAAAATAATTAGGCAATGGTCATAAAATTTCCTATGTCCTTTAGAAAAGAAAAATTTCAACATTTTATCAAAGAAAATAATTGGTCCCATATGATTTCACATAAGTATAATTTTGGCGATGAGATCCTCTCACCAAAGTTGAAAGATAAATAAATAAATTCCATTTGGAATAATTCTAACACCATATATAAACACCAACCTCACCCCAAGCATACTATATTCATGGATGTGGATAACATTCATAAAGCCATGTCTAAATTAGTTGAGGTTTGAAAAGTAAGCCATTTGAAAGACCTAAGAAAAATGGAAAAAATAAAGTTTGAAGGAAGCTCAAGATGCTCATACACATAAATTTTTTGACAAGAAAGCTCCAAGTCTATAGCTCATGTAGAAGTTAATATTGAGACCTATGTTTCCCTTCTAATGCCCTAATTATTTATTCCTATTTTAAGTACCAACAAATTACATGTTGTTGATAGTCCCCCTATTGATAGTTTTTTGAGTGAAATCCTAGTGTCAACAAGTTTGCCTATAAAAGTAATTATTGTTACCGATGATGTTGATTATTCTAATCCATTTTTTTTTACACTTATTATTCAAGTCCAATTGTTACAACCTCTATCACTATTGATAATTCAATTAATTATATGTCATTTATTTTACCTTGTTCATTTGATAAAACTTCTGATGTTATAACTCATTCATCTGGGCTATTCTTAGTATCATCCCAATTAATTATTTAATTTGAGGATATGGTTAGATGTTTAATTGATCTTCAATCCTAATTTGATGTTATGAAAGGTTTAACCAAACCTTGTCATTAAGACTAGAGACATGGATTTGAATGTGATTTAGGAAATAGGAGAATGTGCATATGGTCATCATTGGCGAACTTGTGTTGGAGCTCAAATATAAAGATTATAAGAAAATAACAAAAAGTTATTAGAAATAAGAAGAAAAGATGAGGAGAAGATGTATCAATTACTTATACTCATGTTTTTGCTGATTTAACTAACATAAATAATCCCTTCACTCTCTCCTCTCAAAGCATTCAATGATGTAGTTGTTGATTAGGTCATAGAAGACTGAAAAATAAAATAATAGAATTATAAAACTAGAAAATGAATTAAATAAAGTTAAGGATAGCTCAGAGGGGTGTGTGTGTATATATATATATATATATATATATATATATATATATATATATATATATATATATATATATATATATATATATATTCTTTGATACTAAGTTTACCTTAATTGAGTCATTTTTAATTTTTATAAATTTACAAAAATATTTGTTTCAAGTGAAATTAGTGCAAAAAATTGAAAAGAAGCAGGGTAAAATTTATGAGGATGATAAAAGTGATTGAAATCATTGATGAAGTCTAGACATAAATAAATTCAATAAGTTTATATTAGAAATGGTTCTTAGCTTTGTAAATCATTATTCAAAGGGCCTTAATGAGATAAGATTAACATATGAGGAAATGAAAAATATACTAAAATCTTTTATTGATAAAACTCGATATTTATTTTCTCTATTTCTTATCCTTAATTTATAGGATAAATAATTTTTTTTTGTTTTTAGAGAAATATTCAAGGACATGCTAGAAAGAGTATTGAATATAATTAAAGCTAAAGTTACCACCTAGAAACTAATCCAAGATTATCTAATAGGTTATGTAATCTTTCTAGCTTGAAAAGTGGAACATGAATGTGTGCTAATAGGAGATGTTAAATATTATATTTTAGATATTAAAATGGGCATCCTACAAACATAAAAATGACCTGGTAAATGTCGGTTGGTGGATGTGGTTTACCTTGAAGAATGTTCTTAGAAATATGGTAATCTAACAACTAAAAATTTCATTGTAGAATAATATTGAATTTTTAGTTTCTAAATTTATGTGGCTTGAATAACCAATTGAAATTCAAGAGTAGAAATGTGTTAGGACTAGAACACTATGGTTATTTAAAGCCTTGATTTTTGTTGTAGATCAAGTTATTTTTAATTTTTACAAATTTTCATTTATATTTTTCCCAATTTAAATTAATGCAAAATAAATCGAAAGGAAGCTTGATAAATTTAAAGGTGTGAAAATGATTGAAATTATTATAAATATAGGAAAAAAAGGTAGTTCAATAGAATTCACTAAGTTCAAATCAGAAATGGTTCTCAACTTTGTGAATTATTATTCAGAGGGCTTGAATGACATAATGGAAAATTTTGAGGAAGTGAAAATTATATTGGAGTCCTTTTCCGATAAAACTTAGGATTGTTTTCTTTATTTCTTATCCCTAATTTTTAGGATTTTTAGGGTAGAGAAGGTGAAAATATTTTAACTCAAGAAAAATCATTAATGGCAAGCATGAAATTAAGTGAAACAAAAATGCATGAAAGACTAAGTTACCTCTCAAACGAAAACCATAGAGATAAGAGTTTTAAAGTAATAAATCAAACATATCGAAGAAAAATCCATGTGATCTTATTAGAATGCTTGCAACAAATATATTCACAAGTACAAGATTGATCAAAATCACAAGAAAAGAATAGAGAGAGATATAATTTTTCTTAGTGAAGGAGGAGAGGAATAGAGAGAGGTTTGTAAGAAATCCAAATTAGTCATTTCAAAGGTATTCTTCAAAGAATTTTTAGTGTAAAAAATCATTAAACTATTACTATCAGTTATGATTAAGTCAACAACATATAAAACAATGATAAATATGCCATTTGAAGTACTTTTGAGAAAAATATTAAGATAATTAGAACTACGATTAAAGCCTTGAGTTATAAATAATTGATAAATTTTAGAGTACCATTCTCTAGGAGATTATTTTAGACCAAAAATAACTTTGTTTAACTTGCATACAAGATGTTTATTGCCTTTATTAATAAAACTAAGAGGTTGAGACATGTAAATTTCTTCATGCAAATCACCATTTAAGAAAGCACTCTTAACATCCATTTGATAAACAAGCCAATGCATATGAACAACTAAAGCTAAAAAAACTTTAATAATAGACATTTTAGAAATAAGTGTACAAGTTTCATTATAGTCAATTTCAATTTGAGAAAAACTTATAGAAAATAATCTAACTTTATATTTTTTAATTTGATCGTCAGAATTGAACTTAGTTTTAAACAAACATTTACAACTTACCAAATTATACCCTTTAGGTAAAGGAACTAAGTCCCAAATGTTATTAGAAATCAAAGAATTGTATTCATAATGCATAGATTTTTCACAATGAAGGTGACCTTGAGCTTGTTTTAAAATTTGAGGATCATTATTATGCATAATTTTAGACATCAAAGCATAATTATAAAATTTTTGTCTAGTTCTATGGATATTATTAAGATCAACATTAATTTTTAAATATTTTATAGTAGTCTTGGCCTATTTAGGCATAGTTTTAGGTGGAACAAGAATATAATAAGGAAAAGGAATTTGAGGAACAACATCATTATGTAACACATCATTATGATCATTACTAGATTTAAAATGAAAAGAAGTATAAACAATTTTAAAAGAATCTGAATTAAAAGCACAATCAAACACATTATTTTTAATAATATCAACATCCCTTTTAATCTTGATTTTTTTAGTTTGAGGATCATAAACCTTATAGGATTTAGATATCATAACCAACAAATATAAATATGTCTATTTTAAGATCTAACTTTTGATACTTTCAATTGGAATATGAACAAATATATTACAACTAAAAATACGTAAATATTTTAAATTAGGTTTTCTACCACTCCAAGCTTCTTCAGGTGTAATATTTAAAATAACTTTAGTGGGAGTCATATTAATGAGATAAACAACACAATGCATGGTTTCAACCCAAAATTTATAATGCATATTTTTAACATACAACATACACCTAGCCATTTCAGTGATAATCCTATGTTTACGTTCAGTAACACCATTTTGCTCAGGTGTGTAGGAAACAATTTTTTCATGCTTAATTTTATGTTAATTGCAATATGAAATAAAATTATTGTTAACATATTTGGTACCATTATTAGTGCATAATATGCATAAAGAACAATGAGATTATTTTTCAATAAAGGCATGAAAATTGATATAACTGTCTAAAACTTGATCTTTAGTTTTCAAAAAATAAATTCAAACTCGCCTAATGCAATCATCAACAAAAGTTAAAGCATACATAGCACCATTAATAGAAAGAGTTTGCATAGGGCCTAAAAAATTACTATGAATTAAATGAAGCTTTTCAGTAGCATGTCAAGAGTGATTTTTAAGAAAAAAATTTCTATAAATTTTACCAGTCATACAACTATTATAAGTAGAAGTAATAGGAGAAATGTTAGACAAACCTTGCACCATATTAAGTTTATTCATTAATGTAATAATTTGGTAATTAATATATCTTAATATTTCATGCCACAAGTAAGCATCATAAAAAAAAAAGTTAAGCATAAAAAAATGAGGGAGAAGAGAATCCAATAAATTTGAACAAATTATCATTGTCTAAGAAAAAAGTAGCAGCTACTTGAAAATCTTGCTTATTAAATTTAACATAACAAGTATCATTAATAAATTATACCTTGTAGTCTTATTTACATAATTGAGGTATGAAGAGTAAATTTAATTCAAATCAACAAGCAAGACATCATGCAATTAATCATTAGGTATTTTGACATTTCTTACGGCTTCAACATTGTAAGAAACATGATTTGCAAGAATTAAATAATTGTTAAAAAGATCTAGTTATAAAAAAGTAAATAATTGAGCATTAGATATCATATGTTGAGTAGCATTAGAATCAATAATCTATTCAACATGAGAAGCATATAAAGAACAAGTAAAAGCAGTTATAGTATTAGACTTTTGTTTTACTTGAGTCTTATTATTAGTAGTGCTAGTAGTGTCTTTGACTTTAAGCTTTCTAAGTTTGATGTCACATTTATTTTTGAAACGATGGTCTTCATCATGACTTTTTTTATCACAATAATTATACTCTTAACTTTTTTTTAGGTTTAGAGTTAAATTTTGTATTATTTTTATCATGATTATTATTGGACTTAGCATGATCTTTGCTATTTTTATGTTGATGTTTAGAAATAAAAGTATGTTCATTAGTCTTAAGACTACTAAATTAAATCAACTTTTATTATTTTTGATGCAACTAAATACAAAATAATTCAAATTTCAACATAATAGATAGAGTAGAAAAAGCTAGTAGCGAATGAATATTAATAAAAAACTGTTAAAAAGGTCGAGATAAATACTTTTTTATAATAATATAAATTAGATTTAAATTAAAAAATTTAATTCCTAAAACAACTAGTTGAGAATGTAAAGAATGAACTTTAATCAAGAAATCATTTATAGATTTGAAATCATTGTATTTTGAATCAAACAATTGATCTTGAATTTGAATTTTATGAAATTCATTCACAACATCATAAATAGATTTAAGTTTATACCAAGCAGTGGAGGTAATAGAACAATAATTAATATGGATATGCAATTTAGGGGTCATGGTCATGTCAATCAATCGTGAGGCTTCATCATTTTTTGCTTTCTATTTCTCTTGAATTTTAATAGAAATAGTCTTAGTGGTCGATTGAAGATTTGTACCATTTATTATGTGTACCAAATATTTAAAAGTAAAAATATATTGCATATACGATTTCCATAAATGATAATTGATGGACGCGGGTTTAAATTTAGGTAAAAATTGAGTCAAAGCTCACCCAAGAACCATAAAGTGAATAGGCAAAAAATCATTTAAACACAAAGGACATAGGAGGGAAAAGAAACCAAAGGATGACTTGTTAGAATGCAAAATAAATAACTTAAAATTAAAAAAAAAGAGTTGAAAAGAAGATAAATGAATTACGAAACAAAATAGTTTTACAAATTAATTTGCTCCAAAGATCTAAATTTAAATTTAAAACAAAAATGAAAGATTTCATTTCTTTTTTGAAAACTTTAATCAATTAAATTGTTTTGAAAAACAAATTTTGGAAATGCCTTTGAAAAAAAATTGAAGAAAGTGAAAATTGATTTTTTTTTAATTTTTATGAAAAGTTCATAATAATTTAAATAGGAAACTTTTTATTTAGTTTAGTTTATTTATTTTTTAAATAGAGAAAATAACTTTCATAATTAAAAAAGCGACCTGGAAAAGTAAATTTAAAAAAAAAAAACAAAAAAAAAAAAAAACAAAAAAACTTTGGATAACAAACACTAAAAAAGGAAGATAGAAATAAAAATGTACTTTTACTAAGAGTAAGGCACCACTTGTCATGTAGAAGGAAAAATTTCAAAAAAATGCTATAGTGAAAAGAGCCAAACTTATAGAGAAAAAATGAAAAAATTATAGAAGTGACACTTTGAAAAATCACATTGGAATGAGCAAATAAAAAACCCAACAAGGAGAAACAAACTCAATGTAGATTTCACAGATGTTGTACGACAGGGGAAGAAGGAAGGAAAAAAAAAAAAAAAAAACTGTTAAGACTGGAGAGGGGTAACACCTAAGACTGTTAAGACACCTCAAGGAAATCACAGCTAGGGAGAAAAGGAAATCACAGCTAGGAGAAAAATAAAATAAAAAGTATGCCAAACCAAAAATAGAGGAAGGCAGAATGGCAACGAAGTTGGGAAAAAAATGCAGACTTGCAATAAAAAATCAAGATCTCTTTCTCAAGAGTATTAGTTGAGCATTTGATTTGTATTTTTTGATTTAAAAAAAAAGCAGCGACAAAATTTATACAGAGACCATAAATATGAATGTATTTTTGTTTTTAAATTATGTTCAATAGAAGAAAAAAACTAAAACAATGAAACAAATATTGGAGATATTATTTTTTTTAATCTCTGAAATATATTTGCTTGGAAATACTTCTTCTAAAAAATAGAGTTAAAAGAAGGAAAAAAATATTAAACACAAATGTATTAAATTTTATTAACGCTAAATTTTTTTGAAAGAAAAAGATATGAGAAAAATAACTTTTTGAATGTGGTTACGACAGTGTTGCAAGAAAGTTTAAGAGCCACTCTTTAACAAAATCAAAGAAAACAATTTTTTTTGAGAAAGTTGAGCAGTGATTAGAATACTTGCAAAAAAAAATCTTGAATTCTTCTTAGAAAATCTATACACTTTCAAGAAAATATCATTAAAATTATAATGATTCTATATGCCATGAAATGATTTTAACCCAATAAATATCATTAATGACAAGCATGAAAGTAAGAGAAACAAAAATGCATAAAAGACTAAGTTACCTCTCAAAAGTAAATCATAGAGACAAGAGTTTTAAAGTGGGAAAACGAACGTATAAAAAAAAACTCACATAATCTTATTAGAAGGTTTGCAACAAAATATCTCTACAAGTACAAGATTGATCAAAAGCACAAGCGAAGAATAGAGAGAGATAGAATGATTTTTAGTGAAAGAGGAGAGGAAGAACTCTTTTATAGAGTTAGAGGAGAAAACTGAGAGTTACATAAAACCCCATTATGACCTTACAAACCCTATAAGTGTGTGACACTTGTGTTCTAATCTTTTACAAAGAAAAGGTAGATATGTGCCAAGTGGAGAGAAGGGTTACTCATGCAAGTAACTCCAAAATCTTAAGAGATAACTAAGGAGAGAGTGACACCTTAAGGAATCCAAATTTATGTGATTTAAAAATTCACATAAATATATACTCTTCACACATGAAAAAACTATTTAAGATAAAATTATTTATCCTAAATAACAGGTAATCCTAACATAAAGTAATTGGGTTTCCCAAGAATCAATCAAAGACATGATGGACAAAGTATTGAATAAATTTAAATTTGAATTTACCCACTGATGGTGAATCCAATATTATTTAGTAGAGAGCTATGCCATTTTTATAGCTCAAAAAGTTGAATATGTGCATGTGCTAATAGGAGATGTTACACACAGTATTTTAGAGAGTAAAATGGGCCTTATATAATGTTAAAAAAAAAGACATGGTAAGCATTGGTTTATGTACATGGATTATAATGAAGAATGTTTTTAGAAATGTGTTAGTTTAATAGTTGAAAGTTTATTGGTAGAATAATATTGAAGTTTTAAGTGCTAAATATTAGTGGCTTAAATAACCAAATGGAATTTGGGACTAAAGAAGATGTATTAATATTAAAATGATTTGGTTATTTAAAGGTATAATTTATTGTGATATTTAGATAAATATTAGATTTTCATTGTGTTTTTATTTAGAAAATTTTAATTTGCAAGATCTTTTTGAGATTTATTTAATTTTATGTCAATGTAATAATAATGGTTAAATATAAATATACAACTATTTATTCAAATGGTATTTATAATTTGAAATTTGGCATAACTTTTTCTTGATAAAGTTTTGTTTGATATTTATCTTATTGCTTCTTTTAAAATTTAATCTACATTATTTTTGGTAAATGAATGAGTGGATAGTCAGAAAGTGAATTTCAATCTATTAACTAATAGTTATTTATAACTTTGATATTAAATTAATAGTTGGTAATGTAGAAAGGATTACATAACACGATTAGTCAAGCATTAGTCTAATAAATCAGAGGAAGAATGCATAAGAACAAACTGAATTAAATGTATTTATTCCTGTAAAAATTATAAAAGATAACATGAAACAATTGAAAGAAATCAATATCATATTACCTTCTCAAATAGATTCACCATACCAATGTGGCTCAAAAATATTTTCTCCCTTGATCAAGAGCTCTTGTCTTAAATAACAATGGTGGACAACTCCTCCAATGTCTCAAGAACTCCTTATAAAACCGAAGCTCATGATTTAGAATCACTAAACTAGCCTATCAACGAAGCTTGCATATAAAATCAATGATCAAATTAAAAGATTGTAGATATTATTAATCATAATAACTTTGCATAAATCAAGCTTAAAAGTCATGTTCATGGCCTCTCTATGTTATAGATTTTTAAGATTAATCAAGATTGACAATAACTGTCCATCTCAAGATTGAGATGTGTGGTCATGGATTAATTGAATTGTATAATAAAAATCTATAAATATCTCTCATAATTATTTTGGAAGAAAGGGCAGTGAATATGCATGGAGAGTCATTAATGAGGCATGGGAGACTCATAATCTTGATATTTTATGCATTTATGGCTTATGGATGCCACCCCATATGATGATGTCACCTAATGATGCAATTAATAAAAATAAATTTTAAATAAAGATTTATTTCAAAAGTTCCATAGAAAATTAACTTAAGGACTTAATTTAGTTTAATTAGTCTAAAACATGATTAGTCAACTTTGGTGCAAATTTTGGCACTTGGTGCATAAATTAATCAAATTGGTCAAAATGTTTTGTTATTGGCTCAAAATTTGATTGGATTGGATTGGAATTGAAAGTTGATGTTAGATGCATTGAAACTATATTCTAATTTAAGATGTTGTAAATACAAAATAATAAAGGTACGTGCCACATACAATAATTTTGATAGACAAAAGCAATCTAGAATACCCAGGTGCAAAATTCGTATTTTGACTTGAAATAATCTGATCAAAGTTAGTTGGTCCATAAAATACATTGCCCCATTTAAGGATATTTTGACCTAAACTAACACTTGTAAATGACAAGTTTGAACCATTTAGGGTGTTTTATGGATTTTAGCCTAAAATGTGTATTTGAATGCAATTCAAGTAAGATTGACAATTTCATCACAGATGGTGTTATAAATTGGATGTCTATATTTTGCCCATATTTGAGGAGGCATAGTGAGACATTCAGACAAATCAATGTCTTTTCAAAGAAAAGAATTGTTAAAAATAAATTGGAATAGACCCATGATGCCCCTTGATATGACATACTAAGATGAAAGATAAGGATGGACTCTCAAAAAGAGAGAGAAAGTGAGATTAACCTATGGAATAAATCACACCTAGATGAGCTAATACTTGCACATGTGATTACAATCAATGACCAAAATATAATTAGAGGTATAAGTCCCTAGTAGATGGGGGAATAGGAAGGATGAAATCCATAAATTTAAGGGACACACTTTAAATGTACCCAATTGGAGAGTACAAGCTACATGCATATGTCATTGATCAATTCACAGACAAGTTACACACTAAATATTGCCATCATGGGTATTAGTGTGGAGATCTTGTAATGAGAGTAAAAGAGAATGTTCTACTTTAGGAAGGGAAGCACCACTAGAGCATGGTCTCGAAAGAGAATATAATAAGAGGTGCCCTAATAGAATAAATATGATTGTGATAAAATAGTTTTGCCCCAGTAGGGCTAATTTTGATCATTGATAAATAATAAATAATGGTTTGCCCCTATAGAGTTGATTTGATTCTGACATTGTTCATATGTTTCACCCTAGTGTGGGCAATTGGCAAGAAAAATAACTCAAGGATATAACCCAAAAGATAGGTTAAAGTGAGCGAGTGCAAACATACATGCGATGGTTGAATGACTTAGAAACCATAAGAAACTAAGCATATGAGAATGCACAAAGTGATGAGAGAGATAAAAAGAAGAATAGAGATGGTTGAGTTGAATTCAAATGTATAATACAAGTGGATGTTGCCTACATAATTTTATGGACTCATGTTCTAACATAAACTTCAGGCCAATATAGTTCACCCAAGTTTGAGAGAGAATAGAATGGGGAATGATGAAAACTAACTAAGAATTGATTAGACTCAAAATGTATGCAAAGAGATGCACATATAAGCATAGAGTTGAGTGCTAAAATTCATGTTACCTAGATGCCTAATTCCATATCATGAGCCTAGATTATGCAAAGTGTTATTCAGAATCATTTATTGGAGATGTGTTGACATTTAAGACATTGAAACTTGAGCATAAAGTGTTTGCTATAGAAAAATAAATTAGGCATCATAAGTATTAATAATTTAAAATGAAATAATATTCTAATTACGCTAAGTTAGTTCAAATATGAATACCTATAACTAAGGATAATGGTAAAATAATGACCAAAAATAGAGTTACAACTATTTACATTTAAACAAAAAAGCAAAGACAAAGAAAAAAGATAAACATAAATGAACCTAACTTGAAATCAAGATATGATCAATCGAGACTTAAGTAGGAACATAAATGTTTAAAAATGAAAAACAAGAACATTTAACAACACGAGATTAAGATATAAATAATCAAGATCCATGTGGTCCATGAAGACATTCTTGAACACAAAAGAGAAGCAAAATCAAACAGAAAAACAAGACACCATCAACAATCAAATAAATAAAAAAGTCTAAAAATAACTTAATAACATAGGATCAAGATATAAATAATCAAAATCCATGAAAATCATCAAGATGTTATGAAACACAAAAAAGATAAACAAAAACATACAGGGAAACACAAGACCAAGATGAAATAAGAAGTAATAAAAAGAGAAAAGGAGAATAAATGAAAGGAGAGGTGTGAAAGCACAACAAAACATTAAGAAGACACAAATAAATACATATAAACAAAAAATAAATTTAATGCGGTTTGAAGACAACTATTCATGCACATGCAGTAGATGCATTAATTTTCACCATAATATAACAAAGAATAATGACACACTAATTTTTACCTAATTAAAGAGAAACAATGATAGAAGAAATGGGGGAAGAGAAGAGAAGAAAGGGGTTGGCTAAGCTAACTCTAGATGCACAAGACAAGTGGATGCTACCTACATAGTTCCATGGACTCATGTTCCAACATGAACTTTAGGTCAAATGTAGTTCTCCCGAAAAATGGGATAGAAGAAAAATGTTGATTAGACTAGTATGATTGATGTTATAGAAGAAATGGAAGATAAATAAATATGAATGGTCTTACAAAAAATAAGATTATGGGATGAGAAAAAATGATCTTGAAAAATGGAAAGTACGTGGGACAAGATGAATTGGTATTTCTTTGCTTACAAAATGGCAAGAACATAACATGGTGGGATGAGAATGCACAAATGTATAGAAGAATGAGACAATATTTTTATTCTTTTATGGATCATGTTATTATAATTTAGGTATTTTCAAAGTATTTCTAATGTTTTTTGGTGTTTTTAAGATTAAATATGTACAAGGTGGGGCCACCTAGTTAAGGAGATGCATGCTCGAGAGTAGAGGTTCCAATAAAATAGTTAAGCTAGATACAAAAACCCATGCTCATAAATTGATGAGAGCAAGGATCCTAATAAGACAACAAATGCCTAAAAAGAACAAAAAATGTAATATAGAACAATGTGTAACATGAAATAGCTTCAAAAAATTATCTGTCTTCACTTATTTGTAGAAGAATATACAAATACTGTCCTAGCTGAATTGCTTTGTAGAACTAGTGGTGAAGATGATCATAATGTTCATGAGAAATAATCAAGATCATAATTGGTCGAGGGATAAAAATTATTCAAGATGAGAACATGCCCAGGATATAACAAAGAATATGAATCTCAGGGAAAATGGTCCAAATAATAGGGTCTAATAGATAGACGCTCCAGAGTGGGATAAAGAATATGGTTCTCAAAGAAAATAGTCCAAGATAGTATAAAATGTGTTCAGAGTGCCAAAAATTCAAAGCCTTCACTGTCTTGAGTTGTGAAGAGTAGGCCAAGGTAGTATAAAATGTGTTCAGGGTAGGATAAACTGGTGGAATAAAATTACTTTAGCATAAGTTACCCCTAAGTTAGGGTTTTTGTAGACAATGGTTCAAAGTTGCTCATGCATAGAACATCTTAAGGTGTACGATGTTCATGGGATCTAGGATTTCTTCAACGTTAGGTTTATCTAGTCAATATGCCTTTGATCCATAGTTCACCATGACAACATATGGTCCCAACCAATTAGACTAAAACTCAACTTTCTTTTTATGTTCAACATTTATTTTCTTTTGGTTCTCTTTCAAAACCAAGTCACCAATCTCAAACTCTTAGGGAAGAATGCACTTATTATAGTATCTCCACAATCTGTTCTAATAGGCTTGAAAATTTTCTAGGGTAGCCAAATTCTTACCATCAATAAGTTCTAGTTCTTGTAGTCGTGAGGCTCTATAGTCTTCATCATCTTCAATGTGCTCTAGTGATATTTGTAATGATGGTATCTCAATCTCGATCAGTATAATAACCTCAGTGCCAAAAACAAGGGAGTATGGAGTGGCTCTAATTGGGGTTCAAGCCCAAAGGGTAGGAAATAATTACAAATGCTAATTATGGTCAGTATAATTGACAATGTTTTTTAAGATGGTTATAATGGTTTTGTTCGGTACATCAACTTATCCATTACCTTACGGGTTATATGGATTTGATTTATTTTTCTTGATCTTGAATTTTTCACAAAGAGATTTTACATCGTGGTTCACAAAAGATCCCCCATTATTAGATATAATATAGGTTAGGATGCCATATCGATAGATGATATGGTAATGAATGAATTTGGCTATCTACTTCCTGGTAACATAAGTGAGAGGAATGGCCTCAATCTACTTAGTAAAGTACCTGATTACAATCAAAATGTGCTTATGGCCATCTGAAGATGGATTAATTTTTTTGATGAGACCCCATGTTGAGAATGACCATGGTGTTGTGATTGGTTGTAGTGGTAAAGATGGTGCATGTATCAAGTTACCATGTCGCTGACAAGAAAAAGACTTCTTCACATAATTGCAAGCATGGGTCTCCATTTTAGGCCAATAATATCCTATTTTGAGGAGATTATTTGCTATAAATACATATTCCTTCATGAACCTCCTTTACTGCCAACTTGGATTCTCCCAAAGATAAACAATGAAGAATCATTCCATCATAGCCTTTACAATAAAGTGTATTTCCAAGGAGAGTATAACATGTTAAGTGATGAAGTAATAGTTTTTGTTAGTTGTTGGAAAGGTTGGCGAGGAAGACATGACTATGGTAATAGTTATAAAAATCTTGGTAACATGGTATTTTAGGTGGGGGATTAGAACTAGTAATGGTATATACCCTCTCTAAATCTAGTATAATATGCACAGGTTGAAGAAGATTTTCAATCAGGAATTGACACTCTTCAGCACTACCACCTATTTGAATCATAGATCCAATTTTCACCATTGCATCAAAAGATCCATTGTTTACTCTCAAAACTTTCTCAAATTGCATAGATTTAAAATATGTTTTGAGGTTATCGACAATTTGCTTGTAAGGAATGAGCTTGTCATCTTTTTTTTGATACTGATCAGTGGTCTAATTTATGATTAACTATGAATCTTCATAGACCTTTAAGCTTTGAATATCCCATTGTATAGCAAGGCAGAGCCCTATAATCAATGCCTCATACTCAGCCATATTCTTTGTACAATGAAATTATATATGGATTGATTTGGGAATCAAGTCCCCCTGTAGTGTGATCAATAATATACAGCTCCAAATCCATGGGATGTGAAGGATCCATCCAAATAAATCATCCATTGTATAGGTTCCATGATGCTTATTCTATCATCATGATATAATCATCTAGAAAGTCAAATTTGAGAGGTTGAGTGGCCTCAATAGGAGCTTCGACAAGTTGGTCAGTAATTATCTACCCTTTGATTACCTTTTGATTCTGGTACTTGATATCAAACTCACTTAAGATCATAACCCATTTAGCCATGTGTCCTTGAAGCGTTGTTTTAGATAAGAGGAATTTGAGAGGGTCCACCTTGGTAATGATAATAGTTTTGTTATTTAGCATATAATGTCATAATTTATGAGTGGTGAACACCATAGCTAAACATGCCTTCTCAATAGGCATATAATTACATTCATAATCCAACAATGTGTAGCTTAAATAATAAACATCGTGTTCCTTACCATGATCATCACATTGGGCCAAAAGTGCCCCCAGTACTTGTTTTATGGTTGATATATGAAGAAGCAGTGGCTTTCCCTGTGTTGGCATTATTAAGATTGGTGGATTAGCCACATATGTCTTAAGCTTTGTAAATGATATTTGAAAATCTTCATCTAAATGGAATGTTACCCCTTTCTTTAAAAGATGATTAAATGGGTGGCACTTATTTGTCAATTGAGAAATGAATCTGCATATAGACTGGATCTTTCATTGTAAGATTCACAGTTGTTTAAGATTTTTTGGTAGAGGTATTCTTCAATAGCCTTGAACTTGGTAGGGTTGAATTAAATCCCTATTTATGATACAATAAACCCTAGAAATTTCCCTGATGTGACTCTAAAGACACATTTCTTAGGATCCAAGTAGACTTTCTATTCATGAAGCCTCTCAAATATTATTCATAAAACATCAGGATGTCTGGCTCTTGTTTGTGATTTTGCAAGTATATCATCAACATAATTCTATACAATGTCATGCATCATGTCCTGGAAGATGTCAATCACTGTGCATCGATATGTTTCTCCAGCATTCTTCAAGCCAAATGGCATGACTTGGTAACATAATGTCCCCCATAGAGTGGTGAACATAGTTTGGTGTTGGTCTTCAGGGGCTATTTTGATATGATTGTAACCATAAAATCCATCCATTAAAGATAACATCTCATATCTAGTAGTTGAGTCGATGATCATGTCGATGTTGGGTAGAAGAAAATCATCTTTGGGGCATGATTTGTTGATATCTTAAAAATTAGTACAAAGATGTATACTTGAGGTCTTTTAATCACTGGGACTATGTTGGAAACCCATTCAGAGTAATCCAATGGTCTAATAATATTAGATCCTAATAACTTTTCCAGTTCAACTTTAACCAATAGGGCAATACATGGATACATTTTTATCAGTTTCTACTTGACTGGTTTGGCATCAAGATGGACAACAAGGTGATGCACAACCAAGTCAGGGTCTAATCCTGGCAGTAAGAGTATGCCCATGCAAATATGTTTATATAATCATTAAGAATGGATATAATATTCTCACATCTGCTTTAGTAAGGGAAGCTCCAAGATAAACAATTTTGGGATCCTCATAGGTTCCCAAGTTCGCTTTTGTCATGTTCTCCATAAGAAGTGCGAATCCATCTTATATATTTGTGGGCAAGGCATGATCATGATCATCTTATTCTACTACATCTTCTTGTTGGTCCTCCCAAAGTTTTGGATAGTATGATGAATCAGAATCAACCATTTTAGGTAAAGGACAAATAGCAAAAACCTCTCAAAACTCAAGAGTAAGACGCTCAAATATTTGATATTGTTTTGAAGAGATGCTTGTACTAGCTATGGAACTTGGGATAGATGGACCTTCTGTGTCTTGAGGGAATGAGCAAACTTTCCTGCGTAGGAGCGCCTGAAACAGGGTTTCACTCAAAGGCTTATCTTTTTTTTACTTTTTCCCTAATCAACGAGTGCCTCAAAGATGTTTTCACCCAAATATATTGATGTTTGTTCTTTATTATGATCAAGAAAGTTTTCTTGCTCTCCAAAGTAAGCAGAAGGATCCAATGAAAAATCAAATCCCTGCTTGTGATCGCCAATGGGCAATCCATCTCTTAGGCCCATGTATTCTACAATTGATTCTTCATTTTGAAACTCATCAAGGCATATGATTGAATTTTTTTGCTCCCAATATATGAGTTTAGGATGACAAAATCATAGGGAACAATGATGGTTTACTTTAGGATGGGAAGCTCCAATAGGTGTTATGGTTAATATGGCATTTGAATCAAATAGATCTAAGTTAGAAAGCTCATTGAAAAGGCTATAATGGGATGTTATGTCACTACTAGGAGTCTCATCACTAGTCACTTTAGAAGAGTCACTATTGAAAGTCATGAGGTCACCCTCTAGTTGTTTAAATTTGAGACCATGATTCCAATTGACAAGTCCAACTGATAAGGGTTCTAAGATTCCTTGTGTTTGTAGGCCAAGGCCTTTCCTTGTATAGTCAAGATGATCCATTATCTAATTAGGAATATGATACTTGGGATTCTGAAATAAATTAGCAAGGCCTTCAAAATATAACCAATTTCCTTTGACAAAATCCTCTCAATCTTTCTTTGGCACAATTGTAAGTATAAAAACCACAGGTGGTTTGTGTTGTTTCTTCTTTCACTGCCAAATCTAGTTGGGTCCATTAAAAGTCTTGGATGGTTTAGGATTTCCAAATTATTTAGGGGATTTAGGTAATTTTTCAATATGGAGGATGTCCTTTAGATGGTAAATGCAAAAAATCATGTCTTTAATAATAACCTATTTTGCAAGAGCTGCAGGAAATGGATCAGCTAATGTGGAAGCTAAATCACCGGGGTCAATATAATTAGATGGAGATGGATGGGAAATGATGGATTTGTTCCTTTTTTTAATGAATTCAAAACTTGGGAAATATCTATAATTATGAAACTTAGCTTCAAGATGTTTGCAATATTGTTATGATTGCTGATCAGTGGGAATCATAACCTCAATCCCATTGTGGAGAAACTTAAGGCACTGGTGAAGAGTGGATGGCACTACCTATACTTTATGGATCCAAGTATGACCAAGAATTATATTATACAAAATTTCAATAGCCACAATATGGAATAATGTGTGATGAGAAATAGACCCAACCATGAATAGAAACCAAATTGTACCAGAAGACTCCTTCTAGACATTATCATAAGCCTTGATATAATAGTTTTTGGTTGAATGTCTTTATCCATGTAGTTTAATCATCATACCAATTTAAGAGATATGATGTTCAGCCCTAAACCATTATCTATAAGAACTCACTTGATTTTATGATCTACAATGATTATCTTAATGTATAGTGGGTTATTGTGGTTTGGGCCAAGAGTGGACATGTCTTTGTGGTCAAATGTGATTTGCCAAAATGAAGACAAATGCCCAACTAGGTTCTAAAATTGATTAGGGTTTATATCATTAGGCATAGTAGATTATTTCAAAAGGTTGTTCATGATAGTTATATGGACATCATATGTCCACAAGATTTTTAATATGGAAATCTATGTAGGGGTTTTGTTCAATTTGTCTACTAAACAATAAGGAATTTCGATTGTGGATTGAGCTAGTTTAGTCTTTGTTGGCATAGTATTTGGCTTTGAAACTATCGACATAACGTTATCTTTAGGTTTCAGGGAAGAAGTGGGTGAAGGGCCCTAGATGGTGACTCATGTATGTGTAGTTGTGACTGCACAACCTAGAGGTGGCAAGGAGTCATTAAAATTAGAAGACAAAGAGGAAAGGCCTCGGATAGTGAGTCACAGGAATCTATCTATATTTCCATAATTTTGAGTTGATGAGGAGCCTTTATAATTAGAAAAAGGGTGTTGTTCTTTAAAACTAGTAACCCATGCAAATGAAGTCACAACATGATTATGTGGGTTTGGCACAGTATTATTAGGGGGAGAGGGTGTTGAACCTATAATGATGGGTCCCATGCTGTGAGGAACATGAGATTGTCCATGTGGTCTCATATTAATAGTGGTAATGTGGGTAGAATAAATATACCCCATAGTATTGTTATAGTTGTATGGCACATTGTTATAAGCCACATTTTTAGTATGGGAATTATGATCCTAATTATGTTCATTATGATTATAACCATAATGTTGGTTCTGATTTTGCTTTTATCCTTGATTGTGACCTTAGTTTTGATTATTTATTGGTGGTGGTGGATTGTGTTGAGGAAAGGGGTCTTTGTAGATCCCCATATCCTGATTAGGGGCCAACTTAATTTCCAGTTCACCACTTTCAGTAAAGTCTTCAATAATGTGTCTTAATTGGATGCACCAATATGTACCATGACCAATAACATGATGGAAGTTACACCATTTGTTCTCCTTGTACCAATCTGGTTTTAGTTGATCTTGAGGAAATGGCCTTAGTATTGGCCATACAATCATATAGAGCGATGAGCTTTTGTAACATTATTTCAATTAGTTCTCCTAACTTGTTAAAGACTCTAAAATTGTTATGAATTGTCCTTCACTGAGGTTATCTCTGCAAAGTAGGTGTGGATTTGGGGTAGGCATAGCTTGTACCTTTTGCATGTTCCTTGTTTCAATCACCCCATTTCCAACCATGTTCTTGTTTTTGTTAAAGCCCTTGGGCTTTTCCTGTGTAATCATTTGAACCAATGATTGAGTTTGATTATATGTCTCACCTTGGAAGAAAATCTTGACAAGGCCTTTAGTAATAAAAGCCTCTCAATCTACACTCCTTTGTCAATAATTTATTCAAATGAGTTAGCATAAGCTAACCATTGATTATGCATGAATTTATGATACAAGTTCTATGCAAATATATCGACCAACTATTGTTTTGGTAAGTTATGTTGAAAGCAACCTGCCAATGCTCTCCACCTTTACAGATATGTAGAATGTTTTTTACCATCACGTTGTTTGGCTTTGCATAAGTCAATAATGATCAATTCATGTTCTATGTTATATGAGAAATGGTTAACGAACTTCTCTAATAAGTCATTCTAATCTGTAACTGATCCCTTGGATATTTTAAGTAGCTAATCTAAAGCCTATCTTGCTAAATTTCATGGAAATAGTCAGAGTGAGTACTCACTACTATAAGTAACCTCTTGAAAAAAGATAAAGAATGCTTGTATGTGCTCATGTAGATCTCCCTTTCCTTTATACTTGTCAAATTTGAGTGCCTTAAAATGAGGTGGAAAGGGGTTTTGGAGAATAAATAAATCAAATGGATATGGACATATCTCATCAAATTTGTAATTTTTAACTCTATTATTTGTCTCCAATCTTTGAATAATTTCCTTCATAAAATTCCACTCTTGCATGTTTAGTGTTTTTGGATTGGATAAGATGTTATTGGGGTGAAATGTGCCCCTGGTTTCATTGTTTTTGGGGTGGAATGTGCCCCTATTTTGTTGTTGTTGTTGGGGTGTAATGTGCCCTTGATTTTGTGTGGATCGATAGGGAATGTAAAACTTTCAATTTGTACTTTGGTTCTGATTCACTCCTTGAGTCGAGAAAATAGGTTGTTGATTTTTGGATTGTAAAACATTCCCTAAATTTGGCTACTTAGTATTTTGTTGATTTTGGTAATTTTTGTGTTTGTTTACCAATTTTTGTGTTGGTTAGAACAAACTAGCCAAATTATCTTGAGGGATTTCCTCAATTCGAATTGAATGTTTAGGTCTTTGATTTTTTAAAGTAATAAGAGCTTCTTGATGATTGAAGAGTGTATGCTCCATGTCAAATGAAACATTTTATAAGATCTCTTATGACTTTGACTATTCATTTAGGTTACCTTGATCCACTATGGTTATGTTCTCATCAAATGTTTGTTGCATACTTTCAGCCACATTTCCTTATTATTTTGAAGCATCGTTGTGAATTGAAGTGGAAACTAACGAGTAAGTTAAGTCTGCAACAAGTTGATCCACATATCATTGACTTATTATCTTGATCTTATCTAGAAGATATAGATTTATGGGTTTTGACTCTATTTTTATTTCTTTTCCTTTGTTATTAGAAGAAGGTATGTCTATTTATGCAAAAAATTTCTCTTTCCATCATTGTTCTCCTCTAACTAACGTATGCAATTGTTCTATAGGAAAGTATGAAAGTAGTCTAACACTTGAATCTATCAACCTAAGAAGTTCTTCATCTTGATCTTCTTGGGGTTGATATTCATTGTAATCATCTTCAGATCCTCTGATTGCAGGGATTTCATAAAAAACAATGTGGTTGTGTTGACCATCATAAAATTTCTCATCCTCATAACTAAGACCATAAGAGGCCCCACTACGAGTGAACCTTTGAGTCATGTCTAAAAGAGAGTTGTTTTTTACATTTGAATAGATTTGGATCAATGTTTTACAAATGTTCAAATGAGGTATGCTTAGTTCTCTTCAAAAAAATGACTAAGGTACCAAAGAGACTATAAAGGAGGGTGGCTTGGAACCAAACACAATTATAAGATTTGGTTCATGAATTTAATCAACTTTTGGTAAAGATAAAATCATATAGATTGGAAGAGGGTAAGGTAAATAATATATCCAAGGTGAAAACTAGTACACCCAATCCTAAATCTTTGTGATAAACCTATACCATAAAAGCAACTTCATCAAGTTGACCTTATAAAATTAGAGGAATGATCTTAGGATTACAAAGAAGACAATATGAACTAAGGAACTCAAGATGTAAAAACATACATGAATCACTAAGTACAAAGCTAGAACCAAATAGGCAGCACAATGTTGCCACATGGTTCTAGTAGGATAAAATATGTTCTAGGACTCAAAGTGTAAGTTTTACGCAAGATGAATTGAGTCCATAAAGATGATAATGTGATTTTGAGTCTAATAAATGTCCCTCAATCCAAATGTAAAATTGAACCCAAGTTAGAACAAGTTTAGTGTGTAAATGGTGGACCCAATTTAACACACCAACCCTTAAAACTTAGAAACGTTCAATTTTGAAAGTGAATTATAAATGAGGGACTTAAACAACTTGGATAAAAGGTTTAGACTCAATTGGGCAACATGACTACACCAAAGTTAATGACACAACACAAAGTTTTTTTATAACAATTTGAACAAATAAAAGATAGATTTTCTAGTTGGATAGTGTAACGCCTCCCTTGCTCAAAAAATTTGAGGGTAATGTGTTTTGGTTAAGTTTATTGAATTAACAAGCAGTTTTAGACACAAATCAAAACCAAGTAAGCTAATGACAATTTTTTTTCTTAAGTCTAAACTGACAAGGTATGACAAAGTGGGGTTAACTAAACTAGTAAGTTTTTAATTATTATAAATGGATCAATTGCATAATGACTTTCATTTCAAATGATGCAAAAGAAACACAATTTAATTGGGTGTCTGTGGCACTTGGATTGTTTTAAAAAGGTCTTGTCCTTTTTTCAACCACAACATTCATCAGTTTCTTAGTTAGTGTGATGTCCAGAGTGTAGATACATCTCAGTGCTTTATCCCTAGAGAACTCATGGGAGGTGATGAAATCCCCCTCACAAGCCAAGTTTGCATAAAATAAAAGACATAATAGAAATACTTTATGGTCACCTCAAGATCACTCAATACTATTCTAAGGTTTTGGGGATTACTTTAAACGACATTCTTTCTATGCCTTGGACTAGGCATGTTTGCAATAAGAACATAGCTTTTGATTCCAAAAATTCCCTAAAGGGGATGAATAGAAGATCATATACACAACATCCCTCTTTTTCCTAATCAATTAATTAGTCACCTATTGCATAAAAACCTGACAAATGAGTTTAATTTTAAGCACCAAATAAGATATTAGGTGATGTTTATCTTTGCCCTTGGCCTTAATTGCTAAAATGGTAAAAGATTGCACAAAAAAGGCCACATAAAGCAATAAAGACCTAAGTTCATTTTAAGCCCAAATTAAAAATTTAAGACTTAGCCTAGATTCATGATTAAAACACCAAATTTAAAATGTTACAAGAGTTATGATGTTTTTAAAGCACTAAATGAAATCTACCTAAGACTTATCCAAATCTTAGGTTCATTTTAAGCACTAATTCAAATGTGTGAAATCAAGCATGTTCATTTTAAACCCAAAATAAAGTGTGTTTGGTTAGTCAAAAACATTCAAACCAACCTCCAAACTACCCCCTCAACCTATACAAAAACATTTATAAGGGCCTACTTTGAATCACTTACATGTTTGAGTAAATGACATTAAGAATTTAGCTCTCGGGTTGACAGTTGAGTTGGGTCGATAGGTGAGTTGGGTTGATAGACAAGTTGGGGTGAGTCAAGGTAAGTCAAGATGAGTCAAGCTGAGTTGGGTTGAGTTGGGCTAAGTTAGGGTCATCTAGAGGTGAGTTAGGGAGAGCCAAAAGTGAGTTGGGGTGAGCCAGAGTAAAGTCAGGATGATCCAAAGCTAAGTTGGATTGAGCTAGAGCCGAGTCAAGGTGACCTAGAGCCTAGTTGAGGCAATCCAGAGCTGAGTTAGGCTAAGCTAGAGTTGAGTCAAACTAATCTAGAGTTATGTCAAGCTGAGCTATGGCCAAGTTAGGGTGAGCCAAAGCTGAGTTGGGGTGAGCCAGAGCTGAGTTGGGCTAAGCCAGAGCCAAGCTAGGTTGAGTCAGAGTTGAGTCAGGGTGATCCAGAGGTGAGTCAAAGTGAGATAGCGCTAAGTCAAGATGATCTAGAGCTAAGTTAGATAGAGCCAAAGCTAAGTTAGGTTGATCTAGAGTTGAGTCAGGGTGATCCAGAGCTAAGTTGGGTCAAACTAGAGTCAATTTAAGCTAAGCTAGAGCTGAGTTGGGGTGAGCTAGAGCTAGGTTAGAATGAGCTAGATATAAGTTACACTAAGCTAGAGCTGAGTTGGGTTGAGCCAGAGCTGAGTTGGGTCAACCCAAAGCTAAGTTGGGGTGAGCCAGAGTTAAGTCGGTATGATCCAGAGTCATAGTGATCTAGTGCTAATTTGGGCTGAGCTAGAGCCAAGTCAATGTGATCTAGAACTGAGTTGAGGTGATCTAGAGTTGAGTTGGGCCAAGCTAGAGTTGAGTCAGGGTGAGCCAGAGTCAAGCTGGGCCAAGTTGATAGTCTTGAGAATAAAACTATGGTTTAGAAAAATGGATATTTTTTTGCTCAAATTTTTGCCTTTGCTTCCATACTCTAAGATCCTACATGACAAAGGTTAGTAGGTTTCTTGTAGAGGATTTGTGAACAAATTTGTGGGTTGTGGTGCCATTGAGCATGCCAAAATGTAGAGAGGATTAAATAACATGATTAGTCAAGCATTAGTTCAATAAATCAAAGGAAGAATGCATAAGAAAAAACCACATTAAGCCTATTTATTCATGTGAGAATTACATAAGATAACACAAAATAATTGAAAGAAAGAAACATCATATTACCTTCCCAAATGGATTCACCATACTAGTGTAGCTCAAAAGCATGTTCTCCCTTGATCAAGAGCTCTTATTTTCAACAAAAATTGTGGCTAGCTCCTCCAATGTCTCAATAACTCCTTGTAAAATCTAGGCTCATGATTTGGAATCACTAAACTAACCTATCAATGAAGCTTGCATATAAAATCAATGATCAAATGTGAAGGATTGTGGAGACAATTCACCATAATAAATTTACATAAATCAAGCTTAAAAATCATGTTCATGGCCTCTCTATTTATATATATTTTAGATTGGTTAGGATTAACCATGACTGTCCATCTCAAGATTGTGATGTGTGGTCATAGATTAATTGAATTATATAATAAAAATATATAAATATCCCTCATAATGATTTTGGAAGAAGGGGCATTAAACAGGCATGGAGGGTCATTAATGAGGCATGGGAGACCCATAATCTTGATATTGTATGCATTTATGGCTTATGGATGCCACTCCATATGATGATGTCACTTGATGGTGCAATTAATAGAAATCAATTTATAATAAAGATTTATTCCACAAGTTCCATGGTTAATTAACTTAAGGCCCTAATTTATTTTAATTATCCTTAAACATGATTAGTCAACTTTGGTGCAAATTTTAGCCCTTGGTGCACAAATTAATCAAATTGGTCAAAATGTCTTGTTATTGGCTCAAAATTTGATTGGATTGGAATTGGAAGTCTATGTTAGATGCATTGGAACTGTATTCTCATTTAGGATGTTGTCAACATAAAATAACAAATGTACATGTCCTGTATAATAATTTTGATAGAAAAGAGCAATCTAGAACATCTAGGTGAAAAATTGACATTTTAATCAAAATGATCTGATCAAAGTTAGTTGGCCCATAAAATGCATTGCCCCATTTAGGTATAATTTGACCTAAATCGACACTTGTAAATGACAAGTTCAAACCATTTAGGGTGTTTTATATATTTTAGCCTAAAATGTGCATTTGAGTGCAATTGATTAATATTGACAATTTCAACACGGATGGTGTTAGGAATTGGATGTCTACAGGTAAAATGTTTTCAAAAAATTGAATGTTTTAAATTTTTTTTTGCTCATTCTATTTTATTGACAATGTATACAATTTAAAATAACATTGAATTTTGTAATTTTCAGCCTTTATTATGGTTATGGAAGTTTGGTTTATTTTTAAAATAAAGTCCAAAGTTTTAAAGGAAAGCATGTTTTTTAAGGATCAATTATCTTTTTCCTAGAGAGAAATTTTAAACTATAAGAAATTAGGAGGACCTAAGAATAATCCATAGGGAATAAATCCTTCCAAAAATATGCAATTAGAAGAGAGGAAAATATTTACCAACAAAATCACATTGTATTACACTAATGAAATGTACAATGTACATGGGTGTAACCATCAATGGTTGCACCAAAATAGGAATCTCTAAAAGACTACATCTCCACTAGCTCTAAAGTTGAATCTAAGCTCCAATATAACTTTACAAAAAGACAAAAATGGTCTTTATATAGTAAAATCAAGAGGTGATTGAGATATTTGTATTGGTTTAGTGAAATGTGGGATAAAATTATTCCCCAAGTTACACCTTACCCTTCTCATACATGTGAGGATAACTATCACTTAAATGTGCATATTAACTATATGATGCACATAATACATCACACATTAATAACATAAGGTAGATTTAAAATCAAGTTTGAACATGACACATTCCAACACCCTTTTGAATATCAACTTAGGTGAGGTGGTAAAAGAGAATAAAATATTAAGCTCATAAGGATGAGTCACAGTAACTATGTTTGATGAGGTACCCATGTATAATGTTATATAAAAAAATAAAAATGAAGATACTATAGTATATGATTTTCAAATTTGATGAAGCCTCTAATGGAATGAGGAAAGAGAAAAATTAAGTATCTTCCATTAATTTGGTTGTGTGAACAAGAGTGACTCTAGGCATGTACTCCATCTGAACAAAATGCATGGTGAAAACCAAAGAGTGTTGGCTAATAAATTATTTTAAATGTTGAAACTCCTAAAAGGGTTGGATCAAGGAAAGTTTTGGATTTAAAAAATGTAATTATTTAAAAAATCCTAGAAGGGTTGGCATAGAAATGCTTTGGCATAAAATAAATAGTCTATGCATCCATTAGAAATAAACACAACATACATAACAAATTTGAATAACCAAGGAAGAATTAGTAGTACATAAAATAACAATGCCCCCACCTCTTCACCTCCATAATGTTTACTAGGGAGTGAAAAATAAAATGGCCCAATATATCGAAAAATGTCAATGTGGTAAGTGTGTAGAAAAATCACAACAAAATATACTAGTGAAAGTGCCCAAAAATTCCACATGATTATCTCAACAACTAAAATGTGAAGAGGGAGTGTTACAAATCACATACATACATGAAATCAGACATAGGGTAATTTCATATAATTGGGGGGATAGAAGGGAGTCTTAATATGACATGTTTTTACTAAAAAAAAAAGGAACCTTAATTTGTATAGATTATTTGAGACACCTACACTTAAAATTTGAAGATGATATAAGAACATTAATTATATAATTTAGAGTCTAGTTTATAAAATACTAATTTTATTTTTAAATGATCAAGTATAAGTAGTTCAAATATCATAAATTCAAAGAGGCACTACTATTTTTTATAAAAATCATAGTAGATAGCATACCATGCATCAAATCAGGGCACTTATGTCGACGTAGGTAGGTATGTGCACAAAGTTGGGGGATAATTCTATGGACATTTCCCATAATGTGAATCAATTATTGAAATAACATGATCATGTTATTTAAATTCTATTTTGGTAATTATTAATCCATAATATGATCACATTAATACATAACATAATTGCACTAATAGATAACAATATCATGTTATTATAAAATCAATAACGTGATCACATTTTTTCACATAAAAGTAAACGAACATGCACATGAAGGCAATATTGACCTTAAGATTTTATTTACTACTCTAAATGTTAATTGGGTCATTCTGCATTTGATAGAGTTGGTCTCACATCTACATGCCTTATGATATGGAAAATAGTTTTTCAAAATCTAATCTAGTTAGTGCTTAGGTATTTTTAGGGTCTAAATATTGAACCTAGGAATTTTAGGACATAAATTTTACAATTGATGTCCATGTTTGGTAAACATATATGTCAGGATCCTACTCTCCACAATAAGAGTATATATATGATTACCTCTGTATTAGCAACTAAACACAGAATTTAACCAGAATGAAAAGTAACTAGAAATATGAAACAACATAGGATATGAGAGATAATACACAATCTTGTATTAATAATCATACAGAAGGAAATACAATAAAGAAGTCACCACACTTCTTCTCACACCTCTAGAGCTCCCACACTTCTAGGGTTCACCAGTAATTCTCCTCCAACACTTTCCTCTCTTAATCACAGTCCCAACAATCAACTCAAACATAGAAGTGATGTTCACCTCCACCAGTCAGTAACAATGCTGCCAGTTTACCAAGCACACTACCATACTCCAAGTAGATCTCCCTTTCCTTGCTGCCACTTGCAAATCACTAGACCTTACTCACCATGTAGATGTCTCTACACCTTGAAGAACCCTTGTCCTTGCCTCACCAAGTCCTTATGATTCTTCAACTAGTACCCCGGTGGATCTTCTACCAGAACTTGCATAACCTGCAACTCTCCTTGATCATACACTCTCAGCACCCCTTTGGAACTAGGAGGAACACACCATTGCTCTCTTCTCTCTGAAGAAGCTTATTTTGCTCTCTTACTCTCTAGCACCCCTTTTACAACACAACCCATGAGTCTATTATATAGATCTCATGTTTACAATAATTAGACATTCTTAATTACAATAATTAGACTCACAACTCTAAGACTAAAATAAGTCTTTACATGCAAACTTCCTGTCCAAAAATAGACTGTCTGAAATCCACATGCAAATTGCATGCTCACATAGGTTGCTGATGTTGGCTCCTCCCTGACCGATGTCGGCCAACTTGTAACTGACATCGGTTGCTTCTGCACTGTAGTATGACCGATGTCAGTTGTCCTAACCGACGTCAGTTCCTCTGCAACTCATTTCATAACTCTTCAACCTCTGTAACCTCTGTAACTCCTCCTGTTCGCATCCTAGTGAAGCTTTTAGCTCCACAACTTAACAATCTCCCACTTGGAGATAAACAGCTGCACCTATACTTGTACCTATACACCATCTAATTTATTCCCTGGCTTGTATCCCTCTTCAAACTCAATCCTGAAGACCAACCACCACACACCTTGTGGTGCATTCCCTTGTCATCCAAGTAACCTGCCACATCTAAACCTACAACTCCATGTAGTGAAGACCCTGCATAAATGTTAACCTACTGCTAGTCCCTCTCAGATACCTGAGAATCCATTAAGCTGCCCTCCAGTACTTCTTTTTTCCTGAATTGGCTCCAAACTTTTTGACAACTCCCACTGCTTGGGAAAACTCAGGTCTATACTAGACCTCATGTGATTTCGAACACTGTTCTAAGCTCTGCTTGAACTGTCCAGCCATAGGTGTGTTATCGATTCTGCATCCTGCATCTTGAACCCTACCAACACCTTCTTCACATTAGCTCCCACTGGAGACAAAATCAACTTGTGATCTTCCATGTCTCTTATGCCCAAGAATTTCGCTGCTTTCAAATTCTTCATGACATACCTCTGAACTAACTTTACCTTTAGCTCAGAAAGTCCCTGCATGTACAAACCTACTCTAAGCATACCATCCACATACAGTAATAGGATAATGTCATGACTCATCATCCACCTGGTAAAGTAAACACAATGGTTACACTGACATTGACTAAAGCCCTGCTTTGTCATCCACCTGTCACAACCTGTACCACTGTCCTACAGCTTCCTCAAGACCATGTACTCTGGCCTTCCATCTCACGTATCCATCCACTCACTTCCTTAACCTAGGAATCCATTCCTCTATCAGTGCTTTCTTCTAGCTGACAACTCCACCAAAAAAATCCTATTTGGTTCTTCTCCAAGGACTCACACTCTTCATCCATGCCTAGCTCCCACTGTTTCCTAGATTCTACCTGCATTACCTCTTCATGTCTTCCTGGTTATTGACCATCAATAAGCAACAATAAAGAAGGTGAAAAATGAATATGAGGTTCACTTACCCTTTCAGTCCTCCACATGGGTGTTTGAGACTCTTTGACAACATGCTGTCCACCCAAAATCCGTTCCAGTGACCGATCTCGACCATCTCCCAGTCTGCATCTGACCGATGTCAGTTCCCTACACTGACCCTGACTACCAACATCATTTATCTAGCTGACACCAGTGTCCCTTCTACCGATGTCGATTCCTATCTGATCGACGTTGGCCTTCCTGTTGCCGACGTCGATTACTGTTTGATCGATGTCGGTCTTAACCTGCCTGACACCACCGACTCTGGTGATCTGCACATGATCGACGTTAGTGCATGTCTATTCGACGTCGATTCCTTTTGACTGACACCGATACCTGTGTTTTATTGTGAGTGATGACTTTTTACCTGTGAGCTCTTTTTGGATCAAAACCCTGTTCAAATTAACACAACCTTGCTCAGAATAATTCAGTCCCCTCAGCTAATCTCTGTCTATCATCTCCTCCATGAACACCAAGGCTTTCCAGTTCTTAAGTTTGTCAAAAACATCTATCTTCTACTTAAGAACATGCATTCCCTTCATACATATGTAACCAAGCCTACAAAGCCACATCACTGCAACAGAAGGTGAATCAGTAATATAAGTAGATAGATAAAATATACCTACTTTCTTACCACCATCTAATTCAAGTGCATCCCCTATGAGAGTTACTGTGCATCTCTCATCACCCAACTTTCCTGAAAAAATTAGACTCATCTCCAAGACTAGTACCTGCATGACCTCATTCAACACCCGTGTGTTATCTGTCTACAATTTCAGCTTCACTTCCCCTTTGCCAACAATCTGACAAGGCTCACCAACCCATAAATAAATCTCTCCAAAGTCTCTAAAGACATACCCATGAAAAGATGCTCTATTTTGGGCTGCATGGAAAGAGGCAATAGAATCTGTAAACCAAGATTCTACTTTATCCAGAGCAACCTGTGCAACATCACCTACAACATTTGCTTCTACACGCTGATCTTCTACTGACCAATAATCTTCCTTTACCTGCTCTTTCTTTCCATCAATCAGACCATTCATGCTATTCAGTTTCTCCATTCGTAGCTTACTTTCTTCTGCCATTGCTATACTCCCACTCAATCTGAAACCCTTGTGAGTGACCTGTAATCAACAAACACTAACCAGATCTGAACCACCTATTAGTCAACCCAACCAAAAGCTCTGATACCACTTGTCAAGATCCTACTCTCCACAATAAGAGTATATATATGATTACCTCTGTATTAACAACTAAACACAAAATTTAAACAGAATGAAAAGTAACTAGAAATATGAAACAACACAGGATATGAGAGACACTACACAATCTTGTATTAATACTCATACAGAAGGAAATACAATAAAGAAGTCGCCACACTTCTTCTCACACCTCTAGAGCTCCCACACTTCTAGGGTTCACCAGTAATTCTCCTCCAACACTTTCCTCTCTCAATCACGGTCCCAACAATCAACTTAAACATAGAATTGATGTTCACCTCCACTAGTTAGTAACAACGCTGCCAGTACACCAAGCACACTACCATACTCTAAGTAGATCTCCCTTTCCTTGCTGCCACCTACAAATCACTAGACCTTACTCACCATGTAGATGTCTCTACACCCTAAAGAACCCTTGTCCTTGCCTCACCAAGTCCTTATGATTCTTCAACCAGTACCCCGGTGGATCTTCTACCAGAACTTGCATAACTTGCAACTCTCCTTGATCATACACTCTCAGCACCCCTTTGGAACTAGGAGGAACACACCATTGCTCTCTTATCTTTGAAGGAGCTTATTTTTCTCTCTTACTCTCTAGCACCCCTTTTACAACACAACCCATGAGTCTATTATATAGATCTCATGCTTACAATAATTGGACATTTTTAATTACAATAATTAGACTCACAACTCTAAGACTAAAATAAGTCTTTACATGCAAACTGCATGTCCAAAAATATACTATCTGAAATCTGCATGCAAACTGCATGCTCACACAGGTTGCCAATGTTGGCTCCTCCCTGACCGATGTCGGTCAACTTGTAACCGATGCCGGTTGCTTCTGCACTGTAGTATGATCGATGTCGGTTGTCCTAACTAATGTTGGTTCCTTTGCAACTCGTTCTACAACTCTACAACCTCCGTAACCTCCGTAACTCCTCCTGTTCGCTTCCTGGTGAAGATTTTAGCTCCACAACTTAACAATATAATTATCTATTAGGATTTTGTTCCTTTCATATTATTTTCTAGTATTTTTAGGATTCTTTAGTTTATCAAATTTAAAATTTTCAAACCACTCGCTTTGAACTTGTTCAATGGTGGTGTGATTGGGGTATCATAGGTCACATTGATGACTTACACACATCAAATGACCACTTTATATTAATTTCACTTATTCATCATCCCTCCCTCATCCCTAATCATATCTTACTCATCCCTCATCACCCTTAGTCACTATCTCCTCATTCCTCATTATCCCTAATCTCTCCCTCATTAACCCTCAATATCCCTAATCATCTCTAATCACTCCCTCATCATCCCTAATAACTCACTTCTCATCCCTTTTTGTAAATAATCACTCTCTCATTGACCCTCACCATCCATCATCATCTTTAATCACTCCCTCATCATCCCTAATCACTCCCTCATTAGCTATCACCATCAATCATCTTACCTAATCACTCTTTCATCATTCCTAATCTTTTTTTTATCATCCCTAATCAATCCCTCCTCATCCCTCCTCATCCCTAATCACTCCGTTATTGACCCTTACCATTCCTCATCATTTATAATCTCTCCCTCATAGTCCCTAATCATTCCCTCATCGACCCTCACCATCCCTCATCATCCCTAATCATTTATTCATCATAATTAATCATCTATAATCACTCATTCCTCATCCATAATCACCACTAATTGATTTCTCATTAACCCTCACCATCCCTAATAACTCCCTAATATTCCCTAATCACTCCCTCATTGACCCTCACCATCCCTAATGACTTCCTCATCATCTCTACTCATTTCCTCCTCATCCTTCCTCATCCTTAATCAATCCATCCAATACCTTGATGGTGGTATTTTGTTGGGGTTTAACAATGCTAGGAGATACAAGTGGAGAGTTAAGTGTTAGCATAAAATGTAAGACATAGTGATCAAAATGATGTGGAGGAAAATTTGAAACATAAATATTTAGCACCTATGAAAAAATATGGGCCTATTAGAAGTGATGTAAATCACAATTGAAGATGCACCAAAAAAATAGAAACAAGTAAAACCACCATATCACCAAAAATGGGTAGTAAATATGAGGATCACCAAGATATGTGATTTACTGAAACCAATCAATTACTTTTCATATGAGGACATTTTATGATCTGAATAATTAAATTGAAGGCCTTCTATTTGTATGTCTATTGATTGAGTCATTATACCAGAGAGTGCAAAATAATTTTCAAATGATTAGAAAAAGTAGTTCAAGATTGAAAAGTGGTGATTAATTCATAACTTCAATATTCAATTTAATGAAGAGTGTGACACTATGAACTCTCTAATTATATGGCTCAAGAAGTGGGTAAAAGTTATTTAGAACTATAATAAGGTAATAAAATAATAGAATATGAACCCAATTACATGGTTAGTACTAAAAATATCTCTACTTCCCCTTATAAAAAATTATATGAATTATAAATATTGTTTCATTAATAAATGTAGATCAATGGTGAGCCAATACACTTCATCATTTCCAATGAAATTCAAAAGAATTTAATATTCCTAGGCATATTTTCAAAAATTAAACTTGAAATTGATGCATCATCTATAACCATATGCTAGTGTATGGTCTTGTGTATGCCTTGAGAAATGGATCACTTAGTAATGTCATTTGGTATACAAAATCAAACTTTTTAAATATGCAATCCTTTATGACATCTCACCATTAGAGGTGTGTGATGTTTTACATGTGGTCAACCATATATTTACCATTGACATGTAGTTTATGAATTACATACTTTAAATTTTGTGATAGATTATCATGATATGAAATACCATATATCGTAAGTTGATAAGCTTTTAGTCATAAGTGACAAGAAGTGAAAGAATATTGTCATTTCTGGAAATAAGTATACTATTGATGGTAAGAATTAAATTTTAATAACATCCTTATGACACCATATCATAGTGTATTTTGTCCAACAATAACAAATAAAAATTAAACCGTAAACTAGGTGAATACAAGGATATCTTTCAGTCACATAAATAAGTTCCTACATATTGTACACTAAATAATACTATTGATTTTATCCCATAACTACCTCTACCTCAAACCTATTTATACAAAATATCATTTCTAGATAATGAATATATCAAGTGGTAGATCCATGAAATCATGGATAATAGACATATCATGCCTAAATCATTGCCTTACTGAAGCCCAATTGTGCTTGTGTCAAATAAGGATGAGACATGAGGTTGTGAATCAATTAAAAAAATATTAACAAGATTAAAGTAAAGAATTATTATATTCATCTAAAAAATTACAACATTTTTCTACCATATCCATGGTCTATAAGTATTTTCTAAAATTGATCTTAAGTTTGGGTATCATCATATTCATGTTGAACCTCTAGACATTTGGAATATAGTATTAAATACAAGGGAATGATTGATTTAGTAGTTGGTTATGCCTTTTAGGTTAACTCATGTAGCGAATTCATTCATTGAGATGTTGAATAAAATCTTAAGGCCCTTTAAATATGTCATTTTTTGATCTACCTTGATGACATCCCAATATTTAGAAAACATAGGATGAACATCTACACCATGTTGAACTAGTGTTTCAGATTTTTTAGAAACACATTTTTATGAAAATATGAATAAATGTTCATTTTTCATGCAAGAGATAATATATTTTGGATACATTACACACACAAGGAATGCATGTGTGAATTTGACCAAGATTAAAGTCATACAAGAATAGGAAACACCAAATAGCTTTGCATAGACTCAAGTCTTCTTAGAATTAGAAAATTATAAGAAAGATTTGTGTTTAGTTTTTATCCTTTGAACCAAGCTACCAAAGGTAGAACCAAATAACGTTTCATCTAGTTAGATTCAAGAAAAGGATAATTTGATGAACTAAAATTCATACTCTATTTTGTGATAGTACATGTGTTACTTGATTATAAATTTGGAAGATCATTCAATTCATTTAGTAATAAAATTGACTATCACAAATGGGTATTGGCAACACAAATATAAAAGAGTTAATTTATATTATAATGGATTAAACAACAGATGATTGGAATCAAAGATACCTTTAGAGTATATACTTATGTTAGATGATGAGGGAGTGATTAGGGATGATGAGGTATGGGGAGGGTCAATGATGAAATGATGAGAGATGGTGAGGGTAAATGAGGGAGTGATTAGGGATAATGAGGGATGAGGAAAGAGTGATTAAGGATTATGAGGGATGAGGAGGGAGTGATTAGGGATGGTGATAGTCAGTCAATGAATGCTTATAGATGATAATCCTGAGTGATTAGAGATGATAAGGGATAATGAAGGTCAATGAAGGAGTGACTAGATATAAGGAGGGATGAGGAGGGAGTGATTATGAATGATGAAAAATGATGAGGAAGTGATTAGAGAGGATGAGGGATGAGAAAAGAGTTATTAGGGATGATGAGGGATGAAGAATGAGTGATTAGGGATGACGAGGGATAGTGAGGGTCAATAGAGAAATGATTATGGATGATAAAGGAGTGATTAGAGATGGCTAGGGATAGTGAGGGTTGACGAGGGAGTGATTAAGGACAATAATGAATGATGAGAGAGTGATTAGGGGTGATGAGGGATGAGTAAGAAGTGATCAAGGATGAGTGAGGGACAATGAATAAGTGAAATTAAAAAAAAAATGGTCACTTGATGTGTAGGTCATCAATGTAACCTATGCTACCCCAATCACACCATTTTGGATCAATTTCAAAGTGAGTGGTTTGAAAACTTCAATTTTGACAAACTTAGGACTCCTAGAAATGCTAGAAATTAATTTAGAAGGCATAAAAACCTAAAAAATGGTTATATATTTACAAAAAATGGACATCAATTACAAAATTTAGACTGAAATCTCTAGGTTCAATACTTAGACCCTAAATATACCTAAGTATTGAACAAATTAGATTTTTAAAAACTATTTTCCACATCATAAGGTGTGCAACTATGTGACCAACTCTATCAAATGCAGAGTGACCCTAATTTCATAAATTTACTAAAATAAATTTAAATTATAAGGAAATAAATGTAACAATGTAAATGTAAAGTAATAAATATAAACTTTAGGTCGAGATTGCCTTCATGTGCATGTTTAAATTATTTTATGTACAAAATAATAAAAACACGATCATGTTATTGATTTTAAAATAACATGATCATGTTATTAATGTAATCACATTATTAACATGATTATGCTACTAACATGATCACATTATTAATGTGATCATTATACTAATGTGATCATGTTATTAACACAATTACACTACTAATGTGATCGTGATACTAATGTGATCATGATATTAAAACAATTACACTAATAATGTGATCATGTTATTAATGTGATTGCTTTACTAACATGATTACAATATTAACGTGATCATGATATTTGAATTTGAATTCAAACACTAAGCCTTTTGTCTTGGGAATGGATTGGATTCTTGAACCAAAGGCTTGGGCCTATCAATCTATAGCTAAGTCTGAGAGTTTTAATAAAAACAACAAAATTCAACTTTGATCACGAAATACACTATGAGTTTAAATGGTAAAATAAAAAAAACTTAATACCATCATGATGAGTATACTCTCCTCTTTCAAAAAATATGATTTTTATAATTTTTGGACTAATTTAAGATTTCAAACTATGTTGATTTCTAACTATACCTTTTTTAAGCCATTACATATTGTAAATATACATGCCTATACACATTCATGATTTTTTTTTTGTTGATTCAAGAGAAAAATAATTTATATGGTCACAAACTAGGCCTAATTCTACACATATTAAAAAAAACTACTTTTTTATTTTGTTTGAGGTATTTAGGCATGCTGCATGGCCAACTATCCATTTTTTTGTCTTTTTTTAAGATCTATTTACTTGAAAAAATAATTAAAAAGGTATTCAATAAAAAAATAAAAAAATATAAGTAACAAATTATAATATCTTATCTAAATGTTCACCAAAGGGTTTAAAATGATATTAAACATTGATAAAAAAAATGATGCATCGCACGATCATCTATCTATTCTATGTTCTTTAAAAAATAGGAGTTCCTCTTCAAAATTTAATGCTTGATCTAGTTATACTTAACCAATTTTAATTTTTTTTTTGGAAACTTGACTTGAAATTATACATTTCATGTTCTTACCTTATCTTTAAATTAGGAGTGCAGATGGTTCAAATTATCTATATAAGTTTAGATTTATGAAATTTCAAGAAAATCATGTCCACGGGTAGGCCCCTTTTCGTCCCTTAACTTTGTGAACTTACCTAGGAGTCTATCTAGAATGCTAGTGTTTAGGGAGTAGAAAATAGGTATAGATTCAAAACTTGTAGATATGGAAGATAAGTAGGTTTTAAGCATTTTAAATAAGATAAAAGGCATGGGTCATCAATATAAGATTGGTTGGACCAAGAGACACCTGTCAAGGGTAATGAGATAGATAAGATATGAGACTTATAAAAGTTGGAAAGGTTTATAACTGAGAGGAATAACCAAAGTCTAAATTATACCAAGTGTATAATACTAATGTGTTATATAATCCATAAATAACATATACATTTTCCTCCCCCTTTAATTTAGTAATGAAATTGATCGTTTAAATGAAAGGAATGCATAGTTGGGTGTGTATAACACACCTTGCCTTTAATTAAGTCTAAATTGAGTGATTTTTTGGTGATTGAACTACAACCAAGAGTATGTTACATAATTAATGGATATAATCTAAATTTAAAATTATTTAAAAGATTTAAATTTAAAGAGCAAGGTTTAGGAGTACACCTATGTATCGATGTAATAGCCTTGCTTATTGGCAAGTTGATTTGAAAGATGTATCATTATAAGGATCTAAAACTGAGATTAGGATAGATATCTATAAATATATAAAGTACATATATCTAAGGATATATAGAGAGATATGTATTGGAAGGCATATGCCCCCAACTTTGGAGAAAAGATGAGTTGCCACCCAACAGATGAGATTAGATTAACTATGCAACCCAGTAACTTGGTGAGCATGAGTGAATAAAGTCAACTCATACCATCAAATTGGTGAGGTTTGATGATACAATCAAGTCCAACATGAAAACTTGGCAATATTGAGTGATTTAAATACCTCAACCATACCAAAAGTGAACTGACTACTATAGTAGATTAGTTCAATAAAATCCATAAAATTACATCTTAGTGGGTGATTATAGTCCTTAAGAGTGTTTTGAAACCTAGAAATAATTTTTATTTTGAAATATTAAGTACACATTGCATAACATATGCACCTTATCTATGTCTCATGTTAAAATAGTGTATAACAATGGTAACAATGTATAGAATTTTGCCACAATTGTGAATCTAAATTATATAATTATGTGCTTTGGCCAATTCAAAAACTATGTAAATGTGGAGAACATGATTTTAAATTATGCCCTCACTATATATGAATAAATATATAAACTAAAATAAGTGTCAATGTGGAGGACATATTTCCAAAACATGCCCCCACTGAATTTGGGTGTGTCAAATACTAAACAAGTGTGGAGAACATGCTTCCAAAGCATGCCCCCACTGAATCTGAAAATTATGCCAAATGTGAATAAGTGTGGAGAATATACTTCCAAATCATCCCTCACTAAATATCAAGACCATGAATGTGTGGAAACCATGCCTATATGACATGCCCCCAATGAATCTAAAAACTATGAATGTGTGGAAACCATGCCTATATAACATCCTCCCATTGAATTTGAAAACTGTGCCAAGTGAAGGACATGTCTCTATGAAATTCCCTCACTGATATGCCTCCCTTTGAGGTTAGGGAGTAATATAAATTAGTAGCTACCTCGCCTTAAAAGGATAATACAATTGTATAATCTATGAATGTAACCATGTAGCATATAAAAGAACATGTCTAGGTAAATATAACATTGAAGCACAGAGAACAATGTGATCACATGAAGGTCTAATATACATGATAAAGATCATGGAAACATCTAGGTAGTAACAATACAATATCAAAAATCAAATCAAGCACACACACAAGAGCACTCAAAATAAAGTCAAAAGGATATGGTCTAAGGAGACTATAAACAAGGGGCATGTTCAAATGCAACACAATCAAAGGGACATGACTTAGTCAAATGTCCATAAAAGCGATGGTGATATATTCAAATATCTATACAATAATCAATGATATGTTAAAATATAGATAAATCACACATAGACATGGGGGCCACAAACAAAAGAGTATATTTAAATGCTTGAACAAATAAGACAATATCAAGACAAGACACTCAATGAAGTTCATATAGGAAATCATAAGAAATCAACATAAACATATCATAGTAGCCCATGGATCAAATGTGTTGGCAAAAAAATTCAAGTGTATATCATATCAAGTATCCTATGAAAGATGTAATAATGGATAAATTCATGTGTAAGTATGTATATGAGCTCAAATATGATAACAAAGAGACCATATAATGATATAAACTAAAAGTATCATGATCATAGAGTTGGATGCCCCTAATATCTATATGACATGAGTAGAGGGAAGGCCCAACATCTAAAATAGGAATAGATCATGTATTTGTGTATGCATGTATCACATTCAATTAGAAACATCACATATGTGTATGTAAGAGTAATTGATATGCCATCCATCAACATAGAACATACACATAGATGTCAAGGAGCCAATAGAACATGTTTTATATTGAAAATATTTTTGGATTTTTGATTTTTTTTTTGGGTATTTTTGGAATATGTGAAAATAAATAACTATCTTATGATCTCATCCAATGGATGCTCATAGGTATCTCCCCTATAGGAGCCTAGTATAATAAACTGGTGGTATTGCCAAGTAGCATTTATAGCTATAATATTTGTCACTATATAATTTATCATGCTCTATAGTTTATTTGAATTAGTAATAATGGGAACATGTTTAGGTGTGCTTGATATATTTAGTTTGAATTTATCCACATTTTTTTTCTCATTTGTCAGTGATGGATTCAATCAACAGGTATCAGGTCCTATAAATATGAATAGATTATGTGGTAGGTTATCGAGTGGATCATAAAATATTTCACTGAAATGTTCATCTGAAGATTGTTTACCATCTATGTGAGTAGTGAATTTGACCTGATTTGAAGAAAGACTTGTAGTTTCCTCCTTTGTAACCACATTTAGAAGCTTATATTTTTCAATTATCGCTTGACTTTTGACATCTTTTGTTATAAACCCTCTTTTGAGAATTATTGTTTGCTTTTCTTGAGTTTGAGTTGGAAACTTTTGTTTTTGATTTTTTTGTAGCATTGCCTTTGGGATATTTTCTTGCTTTAATTGGTTCATTTGTATGTTATTATATTTTTGATGCATTTATTATTCTTTATGGAATTTTTCCTTATGTACCTCATTTTCATTTGTATGTTATTGCTCTTTTGTAATGGAAAAATGTATATTTGAATGATTTGTATTAGTTTTTCCAATCTAGCATAAGACTTGATGGTCATTCTAATTATATATATAAATAGGATGAGTGATGCCTTGGGAATGTTTCCCCAATCCTTGACCATGATATCCATATTTTTATAAACATTTCATTCCAAAACTATATTATTTGGAAAATTGAGTATTATTATTAAGAGGTAAATTTGTATCCTTTTCTTTATTTGATTTTAATTTTCAAATGTTTTCTTTCTCTAAGTCTAGGATTTGTAACTTTTTTGGATCTAAACTTTATTTGGTATCCATATTTTTTATTTTTGTATTTATGATTTAGGATAAGTACTTAGAATGTGAGAGGTTTTCTTATTTGATGTATCAATGATAGGATCACCACTATGTTGTGACTTTTTATTTTGTTTTGTAATGACAAATAATAATCTGTATGATGCCCCTACATTCTATGATATGCACATTAGTATTTAGATCTCTTTATAGGATGTGGAGGAGGTATTTTTATCACTTTGTATCGAGTCATATCTCTTAGGATTTCACTTGGACTCTTAGTAACCTTTTGATTGCTTTTAGAATCACTTGTTTTGGATGTATTTTGTTTTAGCTTTTTATTTGAATATGAAACCTTGTTTGGCATAACATTGGGAGATGAGGATGCAAACACATGATTAACACTACCTTGTGTTTTATTTTGTAAGAATGTAATTTTATTTTCCAATAATGTGATCTTTGAACTAACATATTGATTTTTATTTTATAATTCTTCTATTAACTTGCTTATATTGGTGATTTAATCTTTTAGGGAACAAACCCTATGTACTTTTATTTGAATATGCATACATAGAATTTCTAACTTATCTCTTGAAGGATTGATAGCTTGGACTTGGTTAGAGGGATGGTATATATCACCATCCTTAGGGTTAAGAGGAAGAGACTCAATACTATTACCATAAGATTAGTCAAGTGAGGTTTGAATTTCACATCTATTATGGTCATTATATGATTTGGTTGTTTTGAAGTGATTATATTTCTAACCCATTATAGACTTAATTTATTGAATCAAGCATGAGATATACCAATTAAAAACCACAATAAGGTATTGGAACATGAAATAATTAAAAAATATATTCATAGCAAACATGATTGTAAGAGAATATATGATTCTTTGAAAATTTGAACATAAAAAAACCCTAGGGTGTAGTTTTAGATATAAAAATAGAAAATAAAATCTAAAATGAAATTATTTTGAAGGAGAAAACCTTACATGAAATCTAGGTTTTTGGTTCAATAGTAGAGGACAGGTTCACCAAATATTTAACCCTAAAAATATTTAGATTGGGTTATCTAGAGTCAAATGGGATATAGATAAATAGAAGTACAAAGGTGATAAATTACTCTATATTAGTCCATTTAGATGCTAAACTCATATGTATCATGTGTTAAATTCATTAAACTAAGATATGTTGAAAATAGTAAGTACAAAAATGTTAGATATATAGATGACAAAGAAACAAGGTACTTAGTTTGTTATCATGGTAATGCAGTTCTATATTTAGAATAAGTAGGAAGCATACTAGAAAATGGTTCTAGAACAATCATCAAATTTGGGATTGAGTGCTTTTGAAGTTGCAGATACTAGCATCAGTTTGGGATAATTATGTCGATATTATTGTATGAACTTGATGTAGGCATCCTATACAAAATACCTACTGGAAAAGGATTCAACCACATGGATAATTTTAATTTTATCTTCACCTTCAATTTGGTGCATTTAGATATAGGTCATGGAATATTATTCCTGATAAAAGTATAAATCTCTAGTTCTTCATCTTCATAGCGACCTTAGAGAAAAATGGGTTAGTATGCACATGGTGTCGAGTTGATCCAAAATACTCCTTTGTCAATGAGTGATGCCTACATATCCAATACTCTTAAGAGAGACTCAAACTGATGTAGTTCTCCTATATGTGTTGGCTTGTGTGTGAATCATGAAATATGTACAATGTAAGTACAATAATGACCTAGCTTGTAACTTGGCAAATATATCTCTTAGACTACTCCTTTAGTATTACAGACTTGTGCATATGTTATCCCTATGACTGATATTAAAATAGAAGAAAATAGGGAAGCTTTAATTTTTTGAGTGCTTGATTAAATGCTTTGATAAGCTATCTTAGGTATTTTTGAGTGTATGCTAGTTGAGGAATGAATGAGAATTGATCTTGTATTTATATTAATCTATTTAAAGAAATAACTCACATCAAATCATTTAAGTTGACCATTAGGATATGTTTCATTTGAAAATTGGATGACTTTAAGGCAATAGATACTTGTGTTAAAGTAGGACACCTGCATCAATATAGGTGTCTATTTGGGGCACAAGTGTCAAGGAAGTAGGAAAGTCGGTACAAACTCATAACTTGAAGATATGGAATATAAGTAGGTTTTAAGCATTCTGAGAAAGATAAAAGGTCTTGATCATCAACATAAGACTGGAGGGATAAATACATAGGACAAAAGGCATAAGATAGAGAAGATGCAAGACTTTTTAAAGTGGTAAAGGTTTAGAATTGAGAAGAATAGACAAAGTCTAAATTTTACTAATTATACAAAACTAAGGTGATATATAATCCATAAATATCATCTATATATTCTATTAGCTCTTTGGCATCTATGTTGTTAGTTCCATGTTGGTAGATAATATATCATCTATTTCTATATACACATGTTTCACACATATTTTGAGTGTGATATAGGCATACTCAAGCACATGATCTATTCACTTTTAGATGTTGAGCCTTCCCTTCACTTATGTAATTTAGACATTGGGGGCATCCACTTATTTTATCATGATGCATCCAAATTATATCATTTTAATATAATTTTCCATTATCATGTTTGAGCTTATATACTAACACATGTCTTTATTGATGCTTATATATTTTGCAATGTACTTGATATGCTATGTACTAAATATTTGTTTCTAACACGTATATATACAAGGACTAGTATGACATTTTTAATTAGTTGTTTGTGTTCTATGCTTTCCATTTATGCACTTATTTGAGTTTCTTGTCTTACATTATTTTTCTTGTTAGATCATTTGAATATGCTCTATTGATTATGGCTCCCGTTTATATGTGTCACCTATTGTGACATTTGCATATCTCATAATTTGTTGTATTAACATTTGAATATGTCATTTATTTCTTTATGAATATTTGAATAAGTCATGTCCCTTTGATTATGAAATATTTGAACAGGCCCCTTGTTTGAGATCTCTTTTGACCATGGTATTTTGATTTGATTTTGAGTGCTCTTGTATGTGTGATTGATTATTTATTGGAATTATACTGTTATAATTTAGATATTTTCATGATCCACATTATTAATCTTGGGACATGATGTGATCACATACTTTGTACCTCATTGCTATATCTACTTAAACATGATACTCATATATCTTACATGATACATTCAAAAATTATACAATTAACTTATCATTTTGAGGTAAGGCGACTACAAGTTTTTACTTCCCCTCACCTCAAAAGGTAGGGCATCAGTGGGGGTATGTCATAGATGCATGGATTTCACACCTTCACAACTTCATATTCAGTAGGGGCATGCCAAAAAGACATGGCTTCCACACTTGTGCAATATTCAATATTTGCATATTACAATGGGGGCATGTTATGGAAACATGTTATCCACACTTATAATAGTTCTTAATTTCATATTTCAGTGGGGGCATGTTATGGTAACATGTCCTCCACATTTTAATTTTTCTAAATTGGATAAAATTGTACAATTTTATGATTTAGATACACACTTGTAGCAACATTATATGCATTAGTACCATTATTATACCCAGGTTTCATCTTGAGATATATATGAGGTGCATATTCCATGCAAACAACACCTTAAATTTTAAAATCAAATCAACTTTCAGATTTTAAATACTACTATAGAATTTGGCCTACACCGAGATAGATTTTTATGGACTGTTATTGAGCCAATCTATTGTAATAGTTAGTTTTATTTTTATAGGATGGAGTGATCAAATAATCCATTTGACACTAGTTTTATAGTGTGTGTTGACTTGGACCACTTATGCTCACTAAGTTATAAGTATGATTGGATTATACGGTTAAGCTAATCTCAACTCCCAGGTGGAAACTCACCTTTTCCTCTAAGGTTGAGGGAAAGTTTTCCTAAAATAGTTATATATTTTTTTACTTTAAGGTTTACTATTGTCCTAATATCAGCTCTACTAAATTGTCTCTTCAAATCAAATTTCCAAAAGGTAATATAGTTGCATCGATACACATGTGCACTCCTAACCTTGTTCACTTTACTTTCAAGCATTTCAAATTATTTCAATTTGAGATTATATGCATTAATTATATATTTTAACATGATCTTATTTCTTTTATTTTTTTATGTTGACTTACACATCAATAGGTCCTTAATTTGAATTCAAAAAGTCTATATACACAAGACACCCTAAGGCATTTTAGTTGTACAAGGCATACTATAATGATTGATCTTGACTTTTCCATATCAATATTTTAAGCAATTACAAGGTTTTTCTTTCTATATTTTTTCATACTTATGCTAAGAGAAAGCCTAGGTGAAAAAACATGTAATCTTTATTTTACAAACCTCCATTTCATAGAGATCCCTTAACATAAATAAACACAAAGGAGAGAAAACAAAAAAATAAATAGAAAAGCACATAGTTATATTAAAAAGAAAGAAGAGATACGAATATAAGAGAAAGCGCCAATAAAAATCACAAAAGCACACTAATAACATCGTAATTAAAAAATCTATATTAAAACTAAATATCTATACATACATACCCTTATTACTAGATTTTAAATATTTATTATAAATACATCGATTTAGCATAGCATGCATAATTGCATCTAGTGAATTTTTTTAATTTAGAAAACAAGGTTTGAAATTGGAAGTCCATTAAAAGCCTTAATACTTTGGTAGCTCATCTCTTACAACAAACCAGGATCAAATTTTAATAGCCAACACCTTTATACATAATGGATAGATAGGGCTTGTTAGAGTAAGTTTCAAACGGTGATTTCAAAATTTTAAATTGCGAATTCAAATTAGGGCTCTACTTTAGAAGCTCCCATTCATCCTATATATATTTTAAATTGTATGTCTGAAGGTATTACATGGAATCATTATATTATATTGGATATCAATATTTTTATCTATATTTTAGAAATAAATATATAATAAATTTGTAATACTAAATAACCAAGTAGTCACGAACAAATATGTATACACAATATATATTTTAAATTATTTAAAATTTATAATAATATAATATACCATTGATTAAAAATAAATAATTGATGGAAGAAATTTCAACCTATAAAAAAGTCTAGAGAGAGCAATTACATTGCAATGTCAATTAAAATTGTACAATAATATAAATTGTAATTAAAACGTAGTTCAATATAAAAAGTGATAAAATCATAAGTATAAATACAAAAATCAAGATTATTAGGCAATAATAGTGAACATGGTCATCAAGGGAGATGGGAGGGGGGACTATTAGGGTTGTCCCTCTAGTGATTGGTGTATGGGGGATTTGTTATGTCAGGGACAAATTCTCACACATTAGAAACTTGCCATGGGAAGGAGCACCCTAGTGATTGCTATGACTGTGTTCGAGATAGTCAAACATGCCACTTCTATAGAAATGCAAAGGCCCTCAAAGATGAAGAGAGGAACTCTACGTACTCTTAAAATGGTGATACCGAATATCTTAACCCCAACTTTAGATGAGAGAATATTGGTATAGAAAATCTAAAGACATATCACTGACACCATACAAAATGCTTCCCCAATAATCTAAATTTTTTAAAAAATGCTCTACTCTCCAAAGAAATTTAAAAAATAATAATAATAACATATTAAAAAATAAGGAGAGAATGAAAAAAGAATGTATAGGTTTTTAAGGTTGGAACTTGTGACCTCCCCTCCAAAAGGGGTAGGAAAGAAAACAACACAATAATGCAATGCAATGCTTGCATTATAAATATACAGATGGCAAAGAATCATATTTATATAGACTAAAATCACTTCATATGGGCAGCCTGCCGCTTTTTTATGGTCACATCAGAAATTACTTGGGATGCAATTTGTTCCATCATTATTTTAATCATTTCAATACACTTTACAATTCTTTTTAATAATGTTTTCTTGTATCAGATTTTCGGAATATTTCCTTTTCTGTGCTATACTATTTCTTCTTGCTTGCTACTGTTGTTTTCTTCAATTATTCTGCCTGTTTGTGAAGAAAAAGAATAATACTTAAATTCATAACACATATTTATAAGTTTTGCTATCCATCATGATCTATAGCCAAAGCATTTTGTGGTTTTATTTTACCCAGGAAAGATTATCTTTGAAAGGCAATCGCTATTTTCTTAACTGCAACAGAGATGGGTCAAGTCTGGGGGAATTTGCTGAACACATTCAAATGTAATCCAACAGATTTATCTTCATTTTCTGACAAATTCTTTTATTTTGGATTACTATCTAATTACGATTTACTTATTTTTTTCCCATTGAAATGCATTTACTACCTAATTATGATGTGCTAATATTTATTTTTGTTCATTACTGTATGGTTTTAATGCAGCCAAGATAACAGAAGAGAAAGTGATAGCTATCACAGATCAAATATTTGATCGTATAATGAATGATGCAAAGAAAAGAGCTCAGGCAGAGAATCCTGAAGCACCTGTTGCAGATAAAACCACTCTCACCTTCGCTGAGATGCATTCTGCCATCATTCAAGTCTTCCAGTAAATACAATCTCTGCAGTTTATTTCTCTTTCAATTACAATTAGAATTTGATAAGCTATTTAATCCTTATTAAAATAGCTTTAAATTCTATGGATTTTGTGATTTGGATTATCAGGGAACTGAACAAACATATTCCTGGTGCCAATTATGATCCTCCATCAAAGGAACAAGTCGAACACATGCTCAAGGTTTGTTAACATAGCCATCAACTTACTTATTAAGTTAATTTTCAATATAATCATTCATTAAGAAGAGAGATTTAATACCAAGTCTTACAGGATTTCGATACCGATGAAGATAAATTTATCGATCGCAAGGAGTTTTCACAGTTTGTGAGAAAGTTCACCGTGGATCTGGTGCATATATATGCCAAAGAGCTGTTGATTATGACTGTAGCAGTCCCAGCTGCAGCCATGATCACCAAGAGGGCCAGCAGGAATGTCCCTGTGGTGGGCACTGTGCTTGGCAAAGTACCCAGTACTGTTTTTGTGGCCACTGTCACATCTGCTGCTATACTGTTCCAAAATATATTCAAAACTCAACATTGAATTGCATTACTTTAATGATAATAAATGATACTGAAGATTCTTGATGCAGCAAATTCTGGTTTTTGGTAGTCTAAATGATGTGGGGGTAGATTGTATGTTTATGAGATATTAATAATTAATAATTGATTTTAAATTTGACATGATTGTTATAGAATGTTTTAATTTTAAATTTAATATTTATTTAATTGTTATATATTATTATTTTTTAAATTGAAGAAATGGATTTAAAATTTGTAATTTTTTTAATTTTTATTAAATAATTTTTTTTGAATAATTAGATTGAGTTCATTTATTATTAATGAATAAAAAAGTTATAAAAAAATAATAAAAACATTAATTAATATAATATACAATAAATCTAATATAATAATAAAAAAAGAGGTTGTATAAGAGTACGTTAAGAAAAATTAGGTAAGAGTTTAGGAGTAAAATCAAAGTATCGAAGTATTATCTACACATAGTTTAGAAATAAGCAACGAAATCATAAAAACATAAAAAAAATAACTTTTATGCAAAAACAAGGCCAACAAATGGATATCTTTCAAAATATTAGTTTAATTGTTAGATGTGCACAATATTTCAGTTGATGGTGTCACACAATATTATTTTATTATGCCCAAATTCATAAGAAATGAACAGTGTCATTTGTTGGCTTTAAATTTTTTTAATATTTTTTAATAAAAAATAAATGATTAAAATCTTTAGTAATGAGGTAAAGGGATCTTAGTGACCTAAGTCTTCCTTTAGCATCTTTCTAAGGATTTATTAAGTTAAATTTTGTTAGTGCTATAAAAATAAATTGAAGATAAAAGAATTTGAGGATATTTTTGGAGAGAAATGTAAAATCGATGTGTGTTTACAGATGAAATCGAATAATCAATTTTATTTTTCTCTATAATTAAAATAAATTTTTTAATGATATTTAAATATATCATAATAATAATAAAAAAATGATGAAATAAATTGATCGTAAAATATGATTCAAATTTTGTTAAAAATTATGTCATAACATTTAAAAATAATTATCAATAAAACTTAATAGTTAACTATTAAAACTCTAGAAGAAGCTTCTTTTATTCATATAAATCAAGAAAAAAATTAGTTCCCTGCTGACAACATTGTCAATAGAAAAGTTAATTTGTTTAGATCAAGTTTGAATAAAGGAGTTCCCACTTGATTTAAGGAAGCTTGTGATAACCTCCTAGTAAAAAAGCAAATGATGCCCATAATTTTCTTATCAATGATTGTTAAACAACCATAACACATTTCGTTTCATCATATTACGTGAAAGGTGTGGAGTATTGGTGAAAGTGTAGTTGATGTAATGTAACACATTTCATTAATTACATTTCATTAACCATCCACATTACTCATATATTGGGCTAGTTAATTTGTTTAGATCAAGTTTGAATAAAGGAGTTCCCACTTGATTTAAGGAAGCTTGTGATAACCTCCTAGTAAAAAAGCAAAGGATGCCCATAATTTTCTTATCAATGATTGTTAAACAACCATAACACATTTCATTTCATCATATTATGTGAAAGGTGTGGAGGATTGGTGAAAGTGTAGTTGATGTAATGTAACACATTTCATTAACCATCCACATTACTCATATATTGGGTTGGGTTCAAGCCCTTTCCTCTCCTTGAAAGCTTCAAGGGTGTCTTTTTCTAGTTCAAAGTGGTAAAAGTGTGAAGATGGAGGCTACTGAGGGAAGCAAAGGTAAATAGAAAGTCATTGTAGAAGTGGTAAGGGACACTTTCATATTTTTGTAAATAAGGAAATTAACAATGTTCATATGCATTTGCTAGTTGAAAGAGTATCAAAAGTGTGTTGTCACCATTTAATCTAACTTTCATTATTTAAACCATCAAAATGATGAGGACATCATTAAAGTTTAAAATGTTAAGTGTAAGTATAAACTTACATTTTTAATGAATTCATATGATATTTTTATTTAAAATTTTAAGTTCTATTTATATTATTATTTGTATATCTTTTAAAATGAATTAATAAAATAAAAATGATTGGTCATGTTTTTAAATGAGTATAATGTTTAATATAAATTTGTTGAAATTTTAGGGTTCATTTTTATTTTATTGGGTTTATTGAGTTTTGATATGTTTTTATTTTTCTTTATTTATGTCTATGTTATGATTTTATGACCCAAAATTTAGGTGAACATCATACTCGATATATATATCGAGTAATGCTTTCAATATCTTCTATGAAATGAGAGGGATCCACATGGTGACCTTCCACCTTGACATTGCTCAAAGATAAACCTACACAACTATAAATAAAAAATTAAACTTTGGATAGTCGGTGAACATGTCTATTTATCCCATTCACTCAGAGCCTAAGAGAGTTTTCGAGTCTTAGTTTTGTTGTTTCCTTTCCTTTCTAAGAAACCTTGATGGTGCTATGAGTGTACGATGGCTTATTAAAATTTTAAATATTCTCCTTTGTTTTTCCCTAATGATTTATTGCATGTCATTTTTTATTTTTTATTGATTGATATTTACTTGGGTAAAATGATAAGTAATTAAAATAGAGAGGTGAAAATATAATCATTTCAAAATGCAAAGGTGGAATAAAATAAATGAACATTAAAGGTGAGACTATGGTTTTGTTTAAAAGTATTATTCTAAGCTTCAAAAAGAAACCACACTAAGGAAAAATCAAGATCCACCATAAAAGCCTCTAGATAATTGTGTTAAGACTCTGGGTTGAAGATGACAATGTGAAAATTTACTAATCTCTAGAAGGAAATTAAGAGACAAATTTTATACTGAATATGTGAAGTAGGGAAATTATAATAAATTATATTATTTATTTAAGAATTGTAAATAAATTGAATACCTTGATGAATAATATAAGCAAAACCAAAAAATAAGCAACACATATTTGTAGAGGGTATCTGCTAAGTTAGAAGTATTTCCTCTAGTGGGATAGACACTCCATATGTCACATGGTTTTCCATTAGAAAATTGTTAAAATTACCAGAGTCTATGTTAATTTATTTGAAAGAGTGGATTTGAAATTGGTACATGAGTCACAAAGTTTATGATTTTTTAAATAAATGAAGTGAGAATTCTTAACTCTTGGAGAAAATAACTAGGACATGTCCTATTTTGTATAGCTCTTCAAGGTATCCATTAGGGAAACCATGGTTTTTTTAACAAATTATTTGGAAGAGCTTAAACATACCATGTTGATGTTTTTTGGATACATTTGATCCATATCTTGTTGAAAGATGGAAACCCTAGTAATTTGGACAAGTTTTTTTCTTTATATATTATTAAATAACTTAGAGAATGCAAGCAAGAAAATAATTTCCACATGGATTCATATTTTGTTGATTGTCTATGTTATACACTAATATTTAATGCAAACCTATTTAGTCATTAATCTCCTCTAGAGAAGAAGCCAATTCATGTTAATTTTAGTGTTATTTATAATCATTTACATTGCTCCATTTACACTAATTTTTTTAATGAAATCCTTTGTGTAATTCATGAATCCATCCATGACACCAAGTGCCTTAGGATTTTTAAAACCATGACAGAAACCATCTTTAGATATGGGAATTGGTTAATGCAAATCTATTTAGTCATTAGTCTCCTCTAGAGAAGAAGCCCTTTCATGTTAATTTTAGTGTTATTTATAATCATTTACATTGCTCCATTTACACTAATTTTTTTAATTAAATCATTTGTGTCATTCATGAATCCATCCATGACTCCAAGTGCCCTAGGATTTTTAAAACCATGACAGAATCCATCTTTAGATATGGGAATTGGTTCTATTTTCAAGATAGCATGGTAATAATAATAAGAGGATCCATTTAACCTCCTCATGTCTTGCCCATGTTTGTAACATACTGTCTCATTTTTATGGAGATTTTCTATCAATTATCCACATGAGATTCTTTTCATTTGATGCAAAATAAATAAGAAATAATCCTAAAATTTTCTATGTCCCTAGGAGAAGAAAAATTACAACATTTTATCGTCATAGGAGAAGAATTGGTCCATATGATTTTAGACAAGCAAAATTTTGGCTATGGGATTGTCTTGTAGACACTATTTTTGAATTAAATAGCACCTCAGTCTTATACACTTGTAAAATATAGACCTTGTTTGTTCCTCTTAATTATATACCTTTTCTATTGTTTAAATGCTCTCATACACTATCTCTTTATGTCTATTATTTATCTCTTAGTTTAACCAATATTATTTTGATGAATCAGACCTTATATCATACTTAGATTGCTATAAACATGATTATATTTTGTTTTACAAGTTCTAGATGTGTGCTTATTTTACCATCTACCTAGACATTATGTCCTAGTCAGACACCTACATTGATGCAAGTGTCTTATCCCAACATAAGTGTTTAGTGCCCTAAGATTAATCCAATTTGAAAATGAAACATATCCTTATGGTCAGTCTAAGTTATTTAATGTGAGATTTTCTAAAAAAGGATTAGTATGAATAAATGATCAATCTTCATTCATTCCTTACCTAACACATGCCAAATAGCTCACAAGGCAACTTACCAAAATAATTAAATTAAGATTTCAAACATGAAAATCTTCCCCATTTCCCTTATATCCATATGAATCATAGGGATAACACATATAGGTTTGAAATACTAAATGATCAACCCAAGAACCATATTTTCCAAGTTACAAATTAGGTCACTATCATATTTGCTTATCACATATTATTTCCTTGTGCACACACAAGCCCACACATAAGGGATAACTACATGATTTTGAATCCCTCTTTGGAGTAGTGTCTATATAGGTAAAACCCACCGATAGAGAGGTATTTTGAATTAGCTCAACATTGTGATCCCACTAACCCATTTTTCTTAAAATCACTATGAATATGAAGAACTATGATTTTGCTAATTTAAAAGGAGAGAAAAAACATGAAAAAGATATAAGGACACCATAGAGAAGGTGACACAAAACTTAGAACATTCTAGGTGGTTGCATCTAGATCCAACAAGTATTTTATATTGGACACCTGCATCCAAGTCAGACAGAAGTGTCAATGTAACCAACTGAGGTCAATGCAAGTGTCGAGGTCACATAAGTGCTTAACCCATAATTTGATGACCATCTTAGAATCTACTTCTAGTATGATTCTTTTTTGTTCTAGATCCATATTTATTTTAGCATTAGATCCAAATAAGTATCTTTTTTCCATTATCATTGCAATATTTATCATAGTTCTACTTTCAATTTTTAGCATATCTTAATAGATAAATTCACAATATTATTTATCCAAGTTTGTAAATTAATTGGCTTATTGGAGAGATAATTTATTACCCTTGTGCCCTAGGCTATCTCTATCCCCTTTACCCCTATATTCTTTAATCTAGATTTTAGGGTTAAATATTTGGTGAAATCAATCTATACAAATGCAAAATATTCTAGGGTGTTGTTTCCTAGGCTTTCCTATTTTATCCCTAGTTTATATTCTAGCTATTTATCAAAAAATAAGCCAAATAATTCCTCTATGGTCTATTATACCCAACCAAGGTATGAATTTTAAAGAGAATAAAGGTATATTTATTAATCTATAGCCCTTGACAACAAAATATATCAAACAATATTAGATGAGCATAAGTGAGCGTATATGATGCCTAAGCTTGAAAAATGTATTCAAGGTACTAATAGATGCCATTTGAACCCATTATTCACCAAATGTTTATATGGGATTCTTTAGTCCATTCTATTATTCACTGACAAAGCAAGTCATACAATCACGCCCTTCATGCACCTTATACCACCAAAAATGATGTATATGAATAAGATGCTCCTTCATATGATCATCAAAAATTACAAAAATTACATAAGGTAATTGTGGCCAATTTACAAATTCGTCATAAGGATGATATTCCTTCAAGTAAATTAATTTTAACCCCTATAATTCCAACATTCCCAAATAATATCCCCTTATCAAGGGTGATGAGTCTCTTTTCCCTTCATTTGGTATTGAATGTTTTTGAAAGGTTAACCAAGACATCATGGCATCATTACCAAGAAACATTAAGTCACCAAGAATAAATAAGCATTATAAACCTAAGGTGATAAAGAATACTAATGTTCCAAGCTCTCTAGATGACATATTAAGAGTACCACAATTCAAAGATCCAATGTTGTTACAAATCAAAGTAGGTTAGAAAGACTCCTTGGGAAACATAACACTACTAATTGCTTGTGGTACTAAAGGGGTACAAACATGGGTTTGTATTATGCCAAAAAAACATCCATATGCATTTACATTGGGAAATATTTGGTTATATCAAATGCAAGCTAAAATTGGCCAAAATAAGCAAGGTATATCTTTTTTTCATGAAGGTAAATCGATCCATATTATAAAAGATAGCATTGGTTCTTCTATTAAACATGTAAAAAATGAGGAGGAACGTGATATGCATTACTGCCATTTATCCAACCATGATTCAAATAATGTAAATGATCCAAATTAGAGTTACAAGGTGACATTAAAAAAAACTTTAAAAATACCAAAAATATAAATAAAATAATATTTTTAGCATATACTTTTTCTATTAGCTCCTTGGATATATGTTGTCGATTCCTTGTTGGTAGATATCACATAATTTATTTATATATACATATGTGTTTCACTCTATCAAGGTTGAGTCTAGGTTCTTGATACGTCGAATGCACAAGTTAAGTGATTACACAAACTAATTAAGTGCATACCATAAAGTAGCTAAAAGCAAGATGAAATAATAATTTGAGAATATTGCACAAGACAAGATAGGAGCCAAAAGCCAAAGTTCCGTTAACTGATGAAGCTAGCAAATGTGAGATGTACATATAGGAGAGTATTGAGTAACTCCTCCACAAAAGGTGGTCAAAGACACCTAGAATAAAATAGTAACTCCTCCATAAAAAGGTGGTAAAAAGAGCAAAGAATAGAGGAGTAACTCCCATACCTAGAATAGATAGTCAAGGGAGTTTATTTTTAGTCACCCGAAGATTTAATTTTTTAGGGTTATTGAGTTTAAGCCCTAGGTTGTTAAAGAGGTTGAGTATAGTAAATCAGGGTAGAAATATATAATAAATATAATCACTGATTTGTAATAGAATTGACCTAGTTTGACCTTTATAAAAATAACAATAAATGATGTAAACAAGTAATTAGCTATAAATTGATTGAGATAGGAGATCTAGAGGCTACAAATTAGGATAGGAGATAATCTAAGTGTCATGGACAAAATCTAGGTGTCAAAACCTTTTCTAGATAGTAGAATTGTAACTGGACAGTAGCACCAATGGTGCTAGTCTCCTCCTTTTGGCACTATTGTCCTCTGTGCATAACTATTCTAAGATTTTAGGTGGACCCGTGTCTGAGTCTTCCAAGCTTGTTCCTATGCACATAAATTATGATTCTCTATCGATGACCTATTTTGACTGATTTTGTATGTAAACCCTAGACCTTCGTATTATTAGGGAATCCAATTGGCACAAGCAGCAACGTGTGATGTGAGTGGGGTAGGATGGACATCCTCAACACCTTGTTGTGATGAATATATAAGGTATTTTTATCTAAAGTTTTGAATCCCATTTATATTATTTCTTTCATATCTTTTAAAATGAATTAATAAAATAAAAAGGATTGGTTATATTTTTAAATGGGTATAAGATTTTATCTATATTTGTTGAAGTCTCAAGTTTTATCCTCATTTTATTGGGTTTAGTGGGTTTTTATATGTTTTTATCCCTCTTTATTTATGTCCATGTTATGACTTTATGTCCCAAATCTAGGTGAACATCGGTACTCAATACATATCAGGTAATGCTTTTAACATCCTTTGTGAAATAAGAGGGATCCACATGGTGACCTTCCACCTTAATAGTGCTCAAGGACAAACCTTCACAACCACAAATAAATAATTAAAAATTTTATATTCAGTGAACATGTCTATTTATCCCATTCACTAAAAGCTTGAGAGAGTTTTTGAATCTTATTTTTGTTGTTTCCTTTCCTTTTTGGGAAAGCTTAATGGTGCCATGAGTATACGATGGCTTATTAAAATTTTAAATATTTTCCTCTATTTTTCCCTAGTGATTTATTGCATGCCATTTATTAGTTTTTATTCATTGATATTTACTTGGGTGAGATGATAAGTAATTAAAATAAAGAGGCGCAAATATAATCATTTCAAAATACAAAGGTGGTATAAAATAAATGAAAATTAAAGGTGAAACTATTTTTTTTTTTCAAAGTATTATTATAATCTTCAAAAAGAAACCACACTAAGGAAAAATCAAGAGCCACCATAGAAGCCTCTAGACAATTGTGTTAAGACTTTGATTTGAAGATGACAATGTGAAAAGCTATTATAGTCTCCGAAAGGAAATTAAGAGACATAATTTTCATACCAAATATGTGCAGTAGGGGAATTTGTAATAAATTATATTATTTATTTAAGAATTGTAAATAAATTGAATACCTTGATGAATAATATAATCAAAACCAAAAAATAAGAATCACATATTTGTAGAGGGTAGCTGCTAAGCTAGAAGTATTTCCTCTAGTGGGAGAGTCATTGCATATGTCGCATGGTTTTCCATTATAAAATTGTTAAAATTAGCAGAGTCTATGTTAATTTATTTGAAAGAGTGGATTTGAAATTGGTAGGTTAGTCAAAAAATTTATGGTGTTTTAAATAAATGAACCGAGAATCCTTGACTCTTGGAGAAAACAACTAGGACATGCCCTACTCTATGTAGCTCTTCAAGGTATCCATTAGGGAAGCCATGGTTTTTTTTAACAAATTATTTGGAAGAGCTTGAACATAAAATGTTGATTTTATTTAATACATTTGATCCATATATTGTTGAAGGATGGAACCCTATTAATTTGGGCGAGTTTATTTCTTTATATCTTATTAAATAACTTAGAGAATGTAATCAAGAAAATAATTTCCACATGGATTCATATTTTGTTGATTGTTTATGTTATACACTACTATTTAATGCAAACCTATTCAGTCACTAGTCTCCTCTAGAGAAGAAGCCCATTCATGTTAATTTTAGTGTTATTTTAAAATAATTTACATTACTCCATTTAAACCAAATTTTTTTATTGAAATCCTTTGTGTAATTCATGAATCCGTCCATGACTCCAAGTGCCCTAGGATTTTCAAAACCATGAGGGAAACCATCTTTAGATATGGGAATTGGTTCTATTTTCAAGGCAACACAGTAATAATAATAATAATAATAATAATAATAATAATAATAATAATAATAATAATAATAATAATAATAATAATAATAATAAGAGGATCCCTTCAACCTCCTCATGTCTTGCCCATGTTTGTACCTAATCATCTCATTTTTATGGAGATTTCCTATCAATTGTCCACATGAGTTTATTTCCTTTTGATGCAAAATAACTAAGCAATGATCCTAAAATTTTCTATGTCCCTAAGAGAAGAAAAATTATAACATTTTATCATCATAGGGGAAGAATTGGTCCTATATGATTTCAGAGAAGCAAAATTTTGTCCATGGGATCATTTTTTAGACACTATTTCTAAATTATATAACACCTCAATCTTATACACTTGTAAAATATAGGCCTTGTTTGTTTCTCTCAGTTTTATACCTTTTCTATTGTTTAAAGGCTCACATACACTATCTCTTTATGTATATTATTTATCTTAGTCTAACCAATGTTATTCTGATGACTCATACCTTATATCATACTTAGATTGCTATAAACCTACTTATCTTTTGTTTTTGCAAGTTCTAGACATGTGCTTGTTTTTCCATCTACCTAGACACTTGTGTCCCAGTCAGACGTCTACATTAATGCAAGTGTCCTATCGCAACATAAGTGTTTAGTGCCCTAAAATTCATCTAATTTTAAAATGAAACATATCCCTATGGTCAGCCTAAGTTAGTTAAAGTGAGATATTCTAAAAAAGGATTAGTATAAATAAATGATCAATCCTCATTCATTCCTCACCTAACACATGCCAAACAAGTCACAAGACAACTTACCAAAATCATTAAATTAAGATTTAAAGCATGAAAATCTTCCCTTTTTCCCCCTATTTCATATCAATCATAGGGATAACACATAAATAGGTTTGAAGTACTGAAGGATTAACCCACAAACCATATTTTTCAAGTTACAAACTAGTTCACTATTGTACTTGCTTATCACATATTATAGCCTTGTGCACACTCAAGCCCATACATAAGAGATAACTACATGAGTCTGAATCTCTCTTTGGAGTAGTTTCTATATATGTAAAACCCACCGATAGAGGGGTATTTGGGATTAGCTCGACATTGTGATCCCACTAACCTATTTTCTCATAATCACTATGAATATGAAGAACTAGGATTTTCCTATTTTACAAGGAGTGACAATACGTGAAAAAGATATAAGGACACTATAGAGAAGGTGACACAAAACTTAGAACATTCTAGGTGGTTGTGCCTAGATCCAATAAATATTCTATACTAGATACCTGCATCCAAGTTAGACAAAAGCATCAATGTAAACAACTAAGGTCAATGCAAGTGTATGAGGTCACATAAGTGCTTAACCCAAAATTTGATGATAGACCTATAATCTACTTCTAGTCTAATTATTTTTTGTTCTGGATCCATATTTCTGTTAGCATTAGAACCAAATAAGTATCTTTTTTCCATTATCATTACAATATTTATCATAGTCATACTTTTAAATTTTAGCATATCTTAATATATAAATTCACAATATTATTTATCCAATTTTGTAAATTAATTGGCCTATTTCAAAGATAGTTTATCACCCTTGTACCCTAGGCTATCTCTATCCCCTTTACCCCTAGATTATTTAATCTAGTTAGGGTTAAATATTTGGTGAAATCGATATATATAAATGCAAAATATTCTAGGGTGTTGTTTCTTAGGCTTTCTTATTTTATCCCTTATTTATCTCCTAGATTATTTATAAAAATATAAGCTAAATAATTCCTCCATGGTCTATTATACCCAACCAAGGGATGAATTTTAAAGAGAAGACAAGTAAATTTGTCAATTTATAGTCCCTGGCAATGAAATATATCAAACAATACCAGATGAGGACAAGTGAGCATATATGATGCTTGAACTTGAAAAATGTATTCAAGGTACTACTAGATGCCATTTGAACCCATTATTCACCAAATGTTTATGTTGGATTCTTTAATCCATGCTATTATTCACCAATAAAGAAAGTCATATAATTATTCACCTTCTACCACCAAAAATGATACATATGAATAAGATGCTCCTTAATATGATCATCAAAATTTACAAAAATCACATAAGGTAATTATGGCCAATTTACAAATTCATCATAAGGGGGTTATTCCTTCAAGTAAATTAATTTGAACCCTTATAATTTCAACATTCCCAAATAATATCTCCCTTGTCAAGGGTGATGAGTCTCTTTTCCCTTCATTTGGTATTGAATTTTTTTGAAAGGTTAACCAAGACATCATGGCATCATCACCAAGAAACATTAAGTCATCGAGAAGAAAGAAGCATCATAAACCTAAAGAGATAAAGAATACTAATGTTCCAAACTCTCTAGATGACATATTAATAGTACCACATTTAAAAATCCAATGTTGCTATCAAAGTATCCTAAATTTAGTGATTTAGAACTTGCACTTGTTATCCATGAGGATGATGATACTCATATGCCTAGATTTAAGAGAGGTGGTGGATTAGAATCAATGATAACACTTATTCCAATCACCACCATTCCCATGGACTATCTTATTTATATGATGAACACTATTGGGGATCGTCAAAAATAGGTTTCTATACTTAAAATGCATATGGATGTACATAATATTAAAGCAAATGTTACCTCATTCCACAATCAACCTCTTGTATAATGTATACTTGAATATCCTTTTCTGCATGGTTTTGAATTCCTAGATTTACCTATCTTTTGGCATCATAAATATTCATTTGAACACATGATTAACTATGTACATTCTTTTGGTCAATGGGTAAAATATGACAAATTATTACTAAATGTATTACATATGAGCATTTCCAATTAAGCTCATAATTGGTTCTATAGCCTACCAAAGGGTTCCTTAACCAATTTTTCACAATTATAAGATGCATTTTACATAGTTTTCGATATCCATAAGTGCCAAAACTTACATTAGAACATTTTCATAATTTTAAACAACATGATGATGAATCCCTTCAAGATCATAGATTTCTATTCAAAATTATATCATATGAGCTAGCATATAGACCATATTTGGAATTGAAATTCTTTTTTAGTAGAGGTCTTATTTCTCCATTTAAACAAAAAGCATTACAAAAAAAAATGATTCAATTACCCATTTATATATGGATGTGCATAAATATGTTTCATTCATACTTACTCATCAAAAGGAGCTCAACATATCCCCTTCTAAATACCAAAGTTTTATACCTCACACAAAGGAAGTAAATGAATTACCAAATAAACATTATGAACCAAAATGTGGTGATCCTAACCTTTATATGATAGCTTTACAAAATTTTCTCAATATGGGACCAATCAAAGGCCCACATCTTATGCAAACACCCTAAATTGAATAACCCAAAAAGCATCCATGCCAACAAGATTTAACAATCACATTATTCATGGGTGGTGCTTATTTTTTGCATAACCATATTTATCCTACACAAATAAAAACTACTTGCAATGTAAGATGTTTTCAACAACTTGGCTTTAATTTAAAAGACTTGCAAATCAAAGTAGGCTAGAAAGACTCCTTGGGAAACATAACAATATCAATTACTTGTGGTACTAAAGTGGTACAAACATGGGTTTGGATTATGCCAAAAAAATATTCATATTATTTTACATTGGGCACTCTTTGGTCATATCAAATGCAAGCTAAAATTGGCCAAAACCAGAAAGGCATATCTTTTTTCCATGAAGGTAAATTGATCATATTCCAAAAGATAGCATTGGTTCTTCTATTGCACATGTAAAAAATGAGGAGGAACATTCTATGCATCACTACCATTTATCCAACCATGATTCAAACAATGTAAAGGATCCAACTTAGCATTACAAGGTGACATATTCAAAAAAAAACTTCAAAAATACCCAAAAAAAAATTAAAACTTCAAAAATCTATTTTTATTTCTAGCATTTACTTGTTCTATTAGCTCTTTAGAATATATGTTGTTGATTCCATGTTGGTAGATTATATATATATATATATATATATGTTTCACTCTATCAAGGTTGAGTCTAGGTTTTGGATACATCAAATGCATAAGCTAAGTGATTACAAAAACCAAGTAGGTGCATACCATAAAGTAGTTGAAAGTAAGATGAAATAATAATTTGATAATATTGCACAAGACAAGATAGAAGCCAAAATCCAAATTTCCATTAAGTGATGAAGCAAACAAATGTGAGATGTACATATAGGAGAGTGTTGAGTAACTCCTCCAAAAAAGGTGGTCAAATACACCTGGAATAGCCGGTCAAGGGAGTTACTTCCTAGTCACCTAGTGATTTAATTTTTTAGGGTTATTGAGTTTAAGCCCTAGGTTTTTAAATGGGTTGAGTATAGTAAATCAAGGTAGAAATATATAATAAATATAATCATTGATTTGTAATAGAATTGACCTTTATATAAATAGAAATAAATGATGTAAACAATTACTTAGCTGGAAATTGACTAAGATAGGAGATCTAGAGGCTACAAACTGGGATAAGAGCTAATCTGAGTATCGTGGACAAGATCTAGGTGTCAAAACCTTTCCTGGATAGTAGCACCATAATTGGACAGTATCACCAGTGGTGTTAGTCTTCTTATTGTGGCACTATTGTCCTTTGTGCCAAAATATTCTAAGTTTTTAGGTGGACCTGTGTCTGAGTCTACCAAGCTTGTTCCTATTCACATGAATTCTAATTCCCTGTTGACGACGTATTTTGACTGATTTTGTATGTAAACCATAGACCATATTATTAGGGCATCCAATTGACACAAACAACAAAGTGTGATTTGAGTGGGGTAGAGTGGACATCCTCAACACCCTACTATGATGATAATTTCCTACATACCAATACTCTAGGAAGGATTAAGCCCAATGTATTTCTCCCCACTTAAGTGCTGGTACAAGTGCAAGTGAAGCTAGTATGAATGTCAGCTTGAGTGTTTTGAGTGTGCTTGAGACTAGAAATCTGAGTAATCTAATCTTGAAAATGTTGTATATGCCTTACATGTAGAAGTAAGGAAGAATAGGGATTGATAACCTTGATTGTGCACAACTTATTCTAAGTTAATTTGTGTTATTGCATCTCATTTTCTTTTAGTGAATATTGGGCTAAAAGTCATGAATATATATTATTCTAGTGCTTTTTTAGGTCTTAAAAGAGATATAGGCTGACCCTAGGTGGTTATTGATTTGAAAATATACCTATTGGTGGCCAAAGGTAGGAAAAGGACAATAGTGCCCAAATTAGAATACTAACACCATTGGCGCTACTATCTAAATTATGACACTAACATCCAAGTGGCATAACCTGAGGCACTAGGGTTCAAGATGCTAAAGTGAGGGTTTGGAAATACATTAAGTATGTTTAAAGATGCTTGTGGCCCACACAAAGGTTGGATAATTGTCTAAATAGGCCCTATGATAGCTTTAAGGCTAAGCTAGGGATGAGTGGTTTCAAGTAACACTCTTACCACTCAAGTGTCATTTTTAAATGCTTAGATTCCCCCTACCCCTCTTGCCCCACCCCTTATGTTATAAATATAGAAAAGCAAAATGACTATGATAAAGGAAAGAAGAAGTGTATATGGACTTACCTAAGAGGTAAATCCCATAAATCTAGATATGAGTATGTGAAGAATGCTCCATTGCATGTCTTGAAAATAAAACATGTATAGATCAATCCTTAAAATATATCAAAAGCAAATACAAGATTGAGTAAATAGATAAGAGAGGGGAAATAAATGGATACACCTCATTAGGTATGCGAACCAATGCATAAACCTAGTGATAACCTATGTTTGCATGTAGATAGTGATCAATTGATGAATAACTTGGACTGAGGTGATGGCTTTCTCAATCCCCATGTGTGGGTAGATCAAAAACTAAATCCGATTTTGAATCCATCATTACCCACCGCTATTTGGTGGATCATGGCCTATGAATAGACTGGATTAGACTGATGGTGTGTCCAACCCTGTAACGTAGGTGGATCAAGAACTCAAGTAGACTATGACTCTATCATTGCCTACCCATGTGTAGTATATGCATCAAAGCTGAAACTATGTGATGTCATTAAGCTATACAAGATGGATTTAGGCCACTTAGGAATACCAACCATTATAGACAGAGTAAGGCATCGATTTGGTGTGTAACTTGAAACATGGTGTCTAGTGTGTATAATATAGAGAATAGCATGGAGTTTATCATTTAATCTAATCAAATGGTGCATAATTGAACATACATAATAAATGTGTTACTCACATGCCCCCAAATCTAATGTTTGAGTATATGGATTCTAGATTGAGTTGCAATAATATATATCTAAGTATCTAAAAGTGATAAAAATGATCATGTCATGCATGATGCCCTCAATTTGAGCAAATTAGTATGAATACATGCTAAATTGAGCCTAAATTGGTAATTTGTAACTAAACCTATGAAAAATGGATGGTACCTTCTATACTTTTTTGGCCAATCTATAATTTATTAAAATTGAGGATACTGGATAGTAAAACCATATCTTGGATAGTAGCATTGGTGGCAATAGTGTCCCACTTTGGGTACTAATGTCCAACTATATTGATTTTTGTGCAATTAAAATTGGTTTCTACGTGACTGTTTCCCACTTTGTTTTCTTGAAATTGATTTTTGTATTTTGTGCATGTGTCATGAAAATTGTACTTTAAGTGCATTTAGATAGCCTGATCTCTATGAAAAACCTTTGTGAATTCCCCCAATTTTGAGGGAAGTTGTTGAACCTATGCAAGAACTGTCCTCAAAAGAAAAAGTTATATAAAATATGTGTTAGCCATAACATATATGATATTTATGTAATAAACCAATATAATGTGTATACATAACATTGAAATGTAAGATAGTCTAAGCATAAGTTTATAATGTATGATGTATGTTAGATCTAACATTAATTATGCTATCAAAATAGATAGAAAAATGTATATGAACAACAAATTTGATTAATAAATAAGTACCTACCTAGGGAGATGGGGTATAATTCCCATCACGACACCCAAGTAGGAAGGGGATAGCATGAGGTCCCTCATGGCATATAAAATTAGAATGTGTAACAAGCAAGAGATAAGTGTCATGGCCATTATGCATACAAAAAATCATACATAAAACACACATAAGGCACACAAAGTAGGTCAAGCGGCCATAATACAATGGAGATGGAAACATGTCACTAAATATGAGAAAGCAAGACATACAAGGACATGTTCAAATGTCCACATACATAAAAAATAAGTAAGTTGGATTAGAACCACATGGAAGGACATGTTCAAATGTTTGCATACACAATTAAGAAGGCATACACAAATGCATGGGCACATGTCCAAAGCATACATACAATGAAAATAAGTGGTGTAGAGACATAAATTAATGGCATATTCAAATGCCCTTGAATAGAGGTAAAAGCATAGAGACACAATCAAGTCTAAACTATGAAAGTTAGAAATAAAAGTATGTATGAATATGTGATATAAATATGTATAAAAAGCAAAGATGTACATAAGCTAAGTCTAGAGTAGTAGTAGTTAGTAATGAATCTAAGTAGTGTAGGATGTTCGATATCAATATATAACAATGCTAAATCTATGATGTCAAGTTTAGAAAGATGTAACCTAGTAATCAGAACCATGTAGAGGATGCCCCCAAATGGGCAAATGTGTCAAATGAGGAACTTGTATATATGCCCCTAGTGGGTAGATAGTAACACATTTAGATCTGTGTGGTGGACCTAGGTCCTGTAAGTATCTACAAACACTCAACAAAAAAAAGTGAAGCATATACCTATGATAAAAATTGATTATACTAAGATAGCTACCATATGTAGTGCCTAGTAAATATAAGAAATGTAAACATGGAAATGTATACAATTATAATTTGTATTTTATGAGTAAATATTTGAATGTTTATATGTTTTTTGACATATTACACACACACACACACACACACACACACACACACACACACACACGCACACACACACGCACACCATAGTTTTCTTATTTCTTACTCCTTATATAAAGTTTTATTTTTATGTTTCTTGTACATGGGTCATATCCAGAAATATATATATTTTTGGATATGACCCATGTACAAGAAACATAAAAATAAAACTATATATAAGGAGTAAGAAATAAGAAAACTATGTACAAGAAGGGAGGAAGATACTAATCGATGAGTTTCATGGGAGACTCGCTATCAATATGGCCTATGTCAAATAAAGGAATAATAATCATGCATGTTATGTGAAAAGGTAACTAAGGTTGTAGAACCTACTATACCGAGTGATCTATAATTAGTACTATCTATGGAGTGCTACTAGGAATTTGTGGTACTGATTGGGGTGTCTTGTGAACTATAGGGGTCTTAGGGACCCATCTAGTAAAAGATGCCATAGCTAGCATGGGTGTCCTATGATTAGAACCCTGGGAACTCAATAACATTGATCTCAAACGGAAGGGGTAGAAGGAGGCCCTCTAGAATATGCAACATATCTCTAATGTAGAGGTATCTATAATAAGGGTCTCCTTGGTAGAGTATGTGTACATGGTAAAAATAAAAGAATAGACCTCAACTACATTGGTGGCTTGACTGAAACCTGTGGTGTACTAATGAAAACTATGCTTGAAACTATAAATGGTAGCTACAATGTGACTATTTATGGGATAGGTAAAGGATAATTGTATGATAGACTCTCAATTATAACCACCTGATTCACATGTATATACTTGATGCATCTATTCATGATGGATGGAATGGCTCATAGGTATCATATCCTTGGCCTACCTAATAACATGTCAAATGTATCTACGTTAGGTACTAATAAGAATCTAGTGGCCACATGGTCCAACTTATAGTGGAAGTATAATCTCCCCAATGGATCTCTAAACATGCCACTAAAACCACAAATAACTATGTTAGTCAAAGAAATTTCTTGGTATGAATAACTCAAATGTTGTATAAGTGCGATAGTGCACATGTTAATACTTGACCCCTTATGAAACATAAATTCTAAATAGGATGATGATCAATGTAAGCTCATATAAAGAGTGCATATAAATCTGAACCATCATCGATAATCTCTTGCTTTGAGAAAGTGATGAGTGGTCTAGTTGGCATAGTAGTATGATACACAAGATGGGAATCGAGACACTCTACCCCCACTTAACAATGCAATCAATAAGGATAATATTTATAGAGTTTTAGAGATATACTTTAGGAACAACCCCTTGATCATGCACAAATTCTGCAAGCCATAATGAAAATAAAAAATAAATCAAATAACGATCAATCTTCTACTCCCCTAGATAATAATATTGTTATACCTACTTTAGGGGAAACTCAAATTATGAAACAACCCATTTTAATTCAAAAAATTTAAATAATTTAAACACCTCTTATGGCTAGTTCTTCCTCTTCAGATGTACAATCCCTTATGCATGAGATTCATTCTCTATAGGTTAAGGTGTTACATCTTGAGAAGGGTGATACTAGGCCATCACATGCCTTGGATTCTCATGTTATTTTAAATACACCTTTGGCACAACACATATCAACAACTACTTTGTCATTCATATTCATATATCCTAAGCTTACTTTGTATGATAGTAAGGGTGACCTAGAGCACCATTTACGAGATTTTCATGCAACATGTTTAGATTACGTGTCTAATGATTGGATCCTGTCATGTCCCCTTTTTAGTTGACATGTTCTAAGTTCATGGTTAGCCTATTATGCAACCCTCGTAGGCTGATAGGATGGTTAGAGGGTCTTGATGGAGATTGGCGTGGCTTCGCTTAGCAGAATTTTTCCAGTTGGCTTTCGTTTGGGCTCGATTGGACATGCATTGAGAGAGATATTAATATTTGATTGATTTAATCAAATATTAATTATTTAGTCTAATTTTAATTTAGAAACCCTAATTCTAATTTAATAAAACCCTAATTAGGGCAAGCATATCTTTTGAGGGTATAAGGGTTTCTCATGGAGGCCATTATTGATTATGATTGATTATTGATATTGATTCTTGTTAAGAATTCTTCTGTGAAGACTGAGCCAAGGGTTCTAGGATTCCATTTGCATTGAAGAACGTCAACTCTTCATTATGTGCGATTTAGAGGTTGTGAGAGATCAGCCGATCTATTGCCAAATTGAGAGGTAGCTTCATACAGAAGTTATCACAGGTATTATAGGGATTTATTTTATTAAGTTTTTGATTCAGGGTATTGATTCAGATATTGCACAAATAAAGATCTTCTGTATTAGAGCTGTTCCAAATTTATAAAAGATCAAGTTTTGAGATGATATTTGTATTCTTTTATATGCGTGCCAAAGATTCAATATTGTAATCATTCTGAAGAATAATAAGAGCACTGATTTGCCAGTTAAGAGATTTACTGTGGTTGATTTGTTATTTGAATTTATTTTTCAAAATCGCATATTTGTTCAGAGCTTTTGTGCTTCTATATTCCCTGTTTGAAGGGGATATTACAGTGGTATCAGAGCTAAATCCTGCCATCCTGAGGGTTTAGAGATCTCATGCAGCCACAAGAGTTGGGATCACACAGGTATAATACACACAGTAGAGCTTTGCTTGAAGGCACTCAAGTTTTAGAACAACAGCTAGAAGACATGGGTGACAATATGGATAGGACCCATATTCCACACCATCCTAGAGATCAAGACGATGTATAGGTGTTACTTACACTCAGAGAACTACAGGAAGGGCAAAGGCAAAAAAACGAAGTATTACAGTTGTTGGCAAAGGCACTACCAAGATTGGGTACTCCGAGGAGACATTCACCACATCGTGACGATGTCAGGAGTGATGTAGGATCATAGAGAGGCCTTAGGACTACTTCTCATACAGCTGACATGCCTACTAGGCCTACCTTTATGAGGCAGGAGGCTGAGGCAGGAGGCTTTCAGGCAAAGAACATAATATCAAAAGAGCTTTTATTTCATCATCAAACACTATATTCACTGAACTTAATTGATTCACAATTCTATTGAAATCATTCAGATGAGTAGAAACAGATCCACCTTCATTCATATGCAAATTAAATAAATGCTTCATAAGATATACCTTATTTGAAGCTGAGGGTTTTTCATACAAATTTGCTAACGTAGTCATCAACTCTATCATGGACTTTGCCTGTGATAAATTAGATATCACAGTGTATGCTAGACTCAATCTTATAGACCCCAGAGCCTTTCTGTCAAGAACTTCCCATTCTTCATCCTCCATGTCTTTGGGCTTCTTTGCAACCCCACCTAACGGTAAGTAGAGATCCTTCTGATACAGATAATCCTCTATCTGCATTCTCCAGTGTTGGTAATTTTTGCCATTGAACTTTTCCATTCTCAATTTACTTTCATCTGCCATTGCTTCTCCCACTCAAACAGAAATCCCTGCAGAAACCCCTGTGAGAACCTGTAATCAATACACACTACACAGATCTGAACCACCTATTAGTGAACCTAAACTTTGATACCACTTACTGGATATCAAGCTCTGAACCTGTAACCAAGGCTCTGATACCACTTGTTGGGGGATCAATCCAACAATAGATTACAATTGTGACAGCAATAAACGTGGAATTAAATCAGATTGACAAGTAATTAGAATGATAATAGCAAGAACAAGAGATACAAGAAAACACCTTGAAAACTTGTATTAACAAACTCTTTACAAAAGGAATACAATTGAAGAAAGCTTCTTTCTTCCACACCTCTCCTAGATGTATAGATCTCTCACTAGATCTCTATTCCTCAAGAGCTCTCTCTCTCAAGAACAATCAACTCCAACAAGCCTGGATTGATTCAATTCTGTACTGTTCTTCTCATACAATGAATTACAATAATTCACAATAACTCCACCAACTACAATAATCTACTACAAAGCTAAGAAGATCTAATTCTACATATAGAATTAGGAGACTTGAGCATGTACACCCAACAAGCAGTTAAGCCACTTGAACAAGGGCTCTAAAAATAGTATTACTAACAATAGAGATGCGAGCTTAAGTCTACAACTCAAACTCATCATGCAAACACTCGCTTCTGTCCATGGAAATAGCTTTCTGGACACGCAGGTAATCGATGTCGGTTCCTGCTGCTTGTCTGTAACTGCCGTCAGCCGACCTTCTGCCGACGTTGGTGCCTCTACAACTGCCTGTGACCGACGTCGGTCGCTCCTGACCAACGCCGGTGTCTGTGTAGACCCGAACCTGATAATGAATTCTCCTTGGTGAAGCTTTTAGCTCCACACCCTAACAATCTCCCACTTGGAGATAAATAGCTGCACCAGTACTTGTACATCAACATCTTCTAGCTCCTCCATCTTCAACTCAATCATGAAGACCAACAGAAGTTGAATGAAGATTCAACTTCTCCTTTGTAACCGACTTGGTTAACATATCAGCAGGATTCCTATCTGTATGGATCTTCTCCAGCTTCAACTCACCATCTTCCAATACCTGTTGTATGAAGTGATACCTTAGTTGTATGTGCTTTGTTCTTGAATGAAAGGCTGAATTTTTAGCCAAATGGATTGCACTCTGACTGTCACTATACAATCTGCAACTCTCATGCTCCCTACCAAGCTCATCCATGAACCGTGTCATCCATATCATCTCCTTGCTAGCTTCTGTGGCTGCAATATACTCTGCTTCTGTAGTTGACAAGGCAACAACCTTTTGCAACTTAGATATCCAGCTAACCGCCATTCCACCTACAGTAAAAACATAACCTGTAGTGCTCCTTCTGCCATCCAAATCACCTGCCATATCTGAATCTATATAACCATGTAGAGAAATATCTGAACCTCCATAGCACAAGTGCCTACTGCTGGTTCCTCTCAGATATCTATGGATCCACTGAAATGCTTTCTAATGTTCCTTACTTGGATTGGCCATATACTTACTTACCACTCCCACTGCTTGGGCAATATCCGGTCTAGTACACACCATTGCATACATCAAACTCCCTACTGCAGAAGAATATGGAACCTTACTCATGTACTCTACCTCATCATATGAATTAGGACATTGTTCTTTACTCAACTTAAAATGTCCAGCCTAAGGTGTGCTTACCGGTTTAGCATCCTGCATATTGAACCGTTTCAACACCTTGTCCACATAATTTTCTTGAGACAATATCAACCTGTGATTTTTCCTGTCTCTCTTAATGCTCATGCCAAGGATTTTCTTTGCTGCTCCCAAATCCTTCATAGCAAACATTTGAGCTAATTTCACCTTAAGCTCTGAGATATCTTGCATGTGTGATCCTGCAACCAGCATATCATCTACATACAACAATAGAATAATATATCTACCGTTATCAAATCTCTTGAAATACACACAATGGTCTGATTGACACCTACTGTAGCCATGCTCAGTCATAAACCTGTCAAATTTTAAGTACCATTGCCTAGGAGCTTGCTTGAGGCCATACAAGCTTTTCTTCAATCTGCACACAAACTTCTCCTTACCCTTGACCTTGAATCCTTCTGGCTGTTCCATATAAATTTCCTCATCCAAATCTCCATGAAGAAATGCTGTCTTAACATCTAGCTGCTCAAGATGCAAATCCTCAAAAGCAACCAAAGACAATACAACCCTTATTGAAGTCATTTTAACAACTGGAGAAAAAATCTCACCAAAGTCAATACCTAGATTTTGTGCAAATCCTTTCACTACTAATCTGGCCTTATATCTCATCTGTCCATTCTCACCTTCCTTCAACCTGTAGGTCCATCTGTTCTTGAGTGTTCTCTTACCAGCTGGCAATTCAACCAAATCCCATGTTTGGTTCTCTCTTAAGGACTACAACTCCTCAACCATGCCACGCTCCCACTCACTCTTGGACTCCACCTGTATTGCTTCTTCAAAACTCTCTGGTTCTCCACCATCAGTTAGCAATAAGTAAAATAAAGAAGGAGAATATCTAATTGGAGGCTTACTCACCCTTTCTGACCTCCTGATGGGTGTCTGAGACTCATCTACAACACGCTGTCCACCCAAATTCTCTGACAGTGACCGACCTCAGTCACCTACAGACCTGTTACTGGCCGATGTCGGTTTTGCCTGACTAACCTCGGTACCTGTACAGCCGACGTCGGTCTCTGTACGGTCGACGTCGGTCTCTGTATGGCCGAAACCGGTTTTTGTCCTGCCGATGCCGGTTCCTAACCTGCCGATGTCGGTCTTTGTGTTTTCCTGCAAGTGATTATTTCTTTTTCCCATGAGCTCATCTTGGACTTTCACCTCATCTAATTCACCATTGCTCTGCTCAGATTGATTCAACTTCCTTAGCTGATCACAATACATCACTCTTTCGTTGAAAACAACATCACAGCTCCTGATTACCTTGTTAGTTTCTAGATTCCATAATCTGTAACCAAAATCATCTGAGCCATAGCCAATAAACGTGCATCTCATAGACTTAACATCAAGCTTCTTTCTATTTTCCTTATCTATATGCACAAAGGCTTCACAACCAAAAACTTTGAGATATGAGAGATCAACCTTTTTACCTGTCCATGCCTCTTTTGGAATACCACCATCCAGAACTGTAGAGGGTCCTCTGTTAATCAGGTATACTGCAGTGTCAACAGCTTGTGCCCAAAACTATAAGGTCAAACCGGCATGCAATCTCATACATCTTGCACGCTCCATTATTGTCCTGTTCATCCTTTCAACAATTCCATTCTGCTGAGGTGTCCTTGGAACCGTCCTTTGCCTATGGATTCCATGCATGTAACAATAATCTCTGAACTTATGACTGCAGAATTCACCACCATTGTCTGATCTCAGGCACTTTAATCTTTTACCTGTTTCATTCTCAACCATAGCTTTCCAAACTTTAAAAGTCTCAAATACATCAGATTTCTTTCTAATACAATAGATCCATACCTTCCTTGTAGCATCATCTATGAAAGATACATAGTACTGTGATCCTCCAATGGAAGCAACCTGAGCTGGTCCCCACACATCTGTGTGAACAAGCTCCAACTTGTGCCTCTTCTTAGTAGACCCAATTTTGAGAAAACTAACCCTTTTCTATTTTCCAAATACACAGAGCTCACAAAACTCTAGATCTATGCCTTTTAAATCTGAAAGCATACCTTTGGACTTAAGAATTGACATCCCCTTCTCACTCATGTGGCCAAGCCTTGAGTGCCACAATTTAGCATCTACATTTGAAGTAGATAATACAGAAGGAGATTTGTTAGTAATACAATTACACAAATAGAGAGTACCTTCTCTCTTACCTCTGGCCATAACAAGTGCACCCTTGGTCACCTTCCAAGATTCTGCTGTGAGAGTTACTGTACAACCCTCATCCCCTAACTTTCCTACAGAAATCAAATTTCTCTTCAAGCTAGGAACATGCATCACACTCTCAACACCCATGTGTTGCTATTCTGCATCTTCAACTACACTTTACCTTTGCCAATTATTTTACAGGGCTCATCATCCCCTAGATACACTATTCCAAAATCTCCATGGATATAGTCACTGAAATATTCCCTGTTAGGAGTAGCATGAAAAGATGCACTAGAATCTAATACCCAAGATTCTATATTATTATGCAAAGAGAAAATTAAAGCATCTTGTGCAATACCTGCAATCTTGGCTTCTTCCTTTCCTTTGTGCTGATTGTCCTCCTTAGGCTTTGACCAATAATCTCTGCTTATGTGCCCCATCTTTCCACAATTCCAGCATTGTGGCTTTCTGCCATTTCTGGATTTAGATCTGCCTTTCCCCTTTGATTTGGATCTTGATCTACCTTTCTTGTTCTTCTCTTTCTGCCTTCCCCTGCTCTCAAAACTTAAAGCGTTCCCGTATGCCTCTTCTGTGCTTTTCCTGCGTATTTCCTCATTCAAGATAACACTAACAACATCCTCTACTTTCAAAATATTTGATGCAGATGCAGTATTGCTTACTGCCATTACTAAGCCATGCCAGCTTTCAGGCAAAGAACATAATATCAAAAGAGCTTTTATTTCATCATCAAACACTATATTCACTGAACTTAATTGATTCACAATTCCATTAAAATCATTCAGATGAGTAGAAACAGATCCACCTTCATTCATATGCAAATTAAATCACTGCTTCATAAGATATACCTTATTTGAAGCTGAGGGTTTTTCATACAAATTTGCTAACGTAGTCATCAACTCTATCATGGACTTTGCCTGTGATAAATTAGATATCACAGTGGATGCTAGACTCAGTCTTATAGACCCCAGAGCCTTTCTGTCAAGAACTTCCCATTCTTCATCCTTCATGTCTTTGGGCTTCTTTGCAACCCCACCTAATGGTAAGTAGAGATCCTTCTGATACAGATAATCCTCTATCTGCATTCTCCAGTGTTGGTAATTTTTGCCATTGAACTTTTCCATTCTCAATTTACTTTCATCTGCCATTGCTTCTCCCACTCAAATAGAAATCCCTGCAGAAACCCCTGTGAGAACCTGTAATCAATACACACTACATAGATTTGAACCACCTATTAGTGAACCTGAACTTTGATACCGCTTATTGGATATCAAGCTCTGAACCTGTAACCAAGGCTCTAATACCACTTGTTGGGGGATCAATCCAACAATAGATTACAATTGTGACAGAAATAAATGCGGAATTAAATTAGATTGACAAGTAATTAGAATGATAATAGCAAGAACAAGAGATACAAGAAAACACCTTGAAAACTTGTATTAACAAACTCTTTACAAAAGGAATACAATTGAAGAAAGCTTCTTTCTTCCACACCTCTCCTAGATGTATAGATCTCTCACTAGATCTCTATTCCTCAAGAGCTCTCTCTCTCAAGAACAATCAACTCCAACAAGCCTGGATTGATTCAATTCTGTACTGTTCTTCACATACCAATTCTTCTACAATACAATAAGCTAGGAAGATCTAATTTTACATATAGAATTAGGAGACTTGAGCATGTACACCCAACAAGCAGTTAAGCCACTTGAACAAGGGCTCTAAAAATAGTATTGCCAATAATAGAGATGCGAGCTTGAGTCTACAACTCAAACTCATCATGCAAACACTCGCTTCTGTCCACAAAAATAGCTTTCTGGACACGCAGGTAACTGACGTCGGTTCCTGCTGCTTGTCTGTGACCGCCGTCGACCGACCCTCTACCGACGTCAGCACCTTTATAACTGCCTGTGACTGACATCGGTCACTCCTGACCGACGCCGATGTCTGTGTAGACTCGAACCTGATAATTGTGCTCCTTGGTGAAGCTTTTAGCTCCACACCCTAACAAATGAAGTAGTACAGTTGTTGGCAGAGGCACTACCAAGATTGGGTACTCTGAGGAGACATTCACCACATCGTGACGATGTCAGGAGTGATGTAGGATCATAGAGAGGCCTTAGGACTGCTTTTCATATAGCTGACATGCCTACTAGGCCTACCTTTATGAGGTAGGAGGCTGAGGAGGTGATAGCAGGTGAGGAGCATGAGGAGTCATTTGCAGACACACTTATGGTAGCAAATGATGAGTGGGAGTTATTACCACCTGAGGTCAGAGAGATGATTACTTTTGATAAATTCATCACACAGAGGAGAGAACATAACCGAGGTCGATAGACTGGGAGACCAAGACATCAGAACAATGATTTGAAGCATGCTACGAGCAAGCTCACACTAGCGATGTTTGACGATAGTGGTAAGGTGACAGCACAGGCCTGGGTTAGTAAGCTAGACACATTTCTCACATTGCAATTGATGGCTGAGGGAGATGCTATTAGATATGTGACACTGCACTTGAGGGAGTAGCTCACGATTGGTGGCACCACGGGATGGTGACACTCCATCATGATCGAATCACATCATATTAGGAGTTTATGGATAGGCTGGTGGAGTGTTTTGACAGGAAGGATCTGGAATCCTATTTCAGAGAGTTGGCACAATTACGCCAGAGTGGCAGTCTAGAGACTTACATTGGTGACTTCCAAAGGTTATCAGTCATGGTTCCTGACATTTCAGAGAGGCGACTTGTAGTGCTCTTCATGGAGGGATTGACAGAGCCATTGAGAGGTTGGATCAAAGGCTTTGATCCTCCTTCATTACAGGTAGCTATGAAGAAGGTGCATAGTATGGAGATGGCAGCCCCATCCAATAAATCTAACTCCAGAGGTACTTCTTCATCTAGAGACCATAAGTGCTCCAACGGGGATACAGAGAGACCAAATTTTAACATAGATAAATTAGGTGTAAAGAATGATTCAAAGGCTAATCCAGTAGCACCACCTTTGGATTGTGAGGCGCTTAATAATCTACGCAGGAAGAAGCTTTGCTTCTACTGCAAAGGTCCATATGATATCCATCATGATTGCCCTCTGAGGCCTAAGGGCAAGGCAAATCATGTGATGTGGGCATATTATGAGGATTTGGATTCAGAGGATTCAGAACAATAGAATAGTTCTGATGGGGCAGAGGTAGAGGCTTCAGAGCCTAAGGCAGAGGCAGAGTTAGAGCTTCACATGCAGGAGGCATGCTTATTCAGCATTCAGTCGGATGAGTCATTCAGACTCCGTGGAGTTTTGGCAAGGCAGAAGGTTATCACCCTTCTTGATACAGGAGCCACACATAGTTTCATAGATGCTAGATTTGTGGAGAAGCGTGGACTCACTACCAAAAAATTTGAGGGCATCAGAGTTAAGGTGGCTGACGGTCACACTCTTAGGTGTGAGCAGATGATTAGAGACCTCTCATTGCGCTTGAACAACTATGAGTTCAAGGCTAATTATTATGTGGTAGACATGGGGGACATAAACTTAGTCTTGGGTATGAAGTGGCTTCATTCATTTGAGGAAGTTACTCTTCATCTCAAAGACATGGAGGTTCATTTTGAGGTTGATGGGAAAACACATATTCTTAAGGCAATACGGGGCAGCAGCCTAAAACATATGTTTTTTCATCGGATGGAGATGCCTACACCACATGACATGATAGACTGCGATGACGAGTGCACATTGGCACCAACACAGGAGAGATATGAGGTCGAGCTTGGTCTTGAGGTGAGTTTAGTTTAGGAGTTATCACATGTGGTAGGGACTCAACTTTTTGTTATAGTCGGGTCACAGGTTGATGATGATAGGACTATTCAGGTAAGGAGTTTGCTTGTTGATTTTCATTTATGGATTAGATGTTGGGGTGCTTATCTTAGTACTAGAGATGATGTGACGCCATTAGATGAGAGTTGGGATGGACATGGCATGGAGTTCATGTTAATTGATAGTGGTGGAGATCATGACTACATTTGGGATCCAGGGGGATTGGTTGATTTGTCATTCAACGATTGCTTGAGGGCAAGCAATTACAGGAGGGGCGGATTGTCATGTCCCCTTTTCAGTTGACATGTTTTGAGTTCATGGTTAGCCTATTATGTGACCCTCGTAGGCTGATAGGATGGTTAGAGGGTCTTGATGGAGATTGGCGTGGCTTTGCTTAGCAGAATTTTTCTAGTTGGCTTTCATTTGGGCTTATTGGACATGTATTGAGGGAGATATTAATATTTGATTGATTTAATCAAATATTAATTATTTAGTCTAATTTTAATTTAGAAACCCTAATTCTAATTTAAGAAAACCCTAATTAGGGCAAGCATATCTTTTGAGGGTATAAGGGTTTCTCATGGAGGCCATTATTGATTATGATTGATTATTGATATTGATTCTTGTTAAGAATTCTTCTGTGAAGACTGAGCCAAGGGTTCCAAGATTCCATTTGCATTGAAGAACATCAACTCTTCATTGTGTGTGATTCAGAGGTTGTGAGAGATCAGCCGATCTATTGCCAAATTGAGAGGTAGCTTCATACAGAAGTTATCACAGGTATTACAGGGATTTATTTTATTAAGTTTTTGATTCAGGGTATTGATTCAGATATTGCACAGATAAAGATCTTCTGTATTAGAGCCATTTCAGATTTATAAAAGATCAGGTTTTGAGATGATATTTGTATTCTTTTATATGCGTGCCAGAGATTCATTATTGTAATCATTCTGAAGAATAATAAGAGCACTAATTTGCTAGTTAAGAGATTTACTGTGGTTGATTTGTTATTTGAATTTATTCTGTAAAATTGCATCTTTGTTCAGAGCTTTTGTGCTTCTATATTCCCTGTTTAAAGGGGATATTACAATGGTATCAGAGCTTTTGACAGAAAAAAGGAGCCCCTAAGTAAGGGACATCACAGATCCTTACTAATTTGTTCTCATATAGCCTAGAGGAATATTAATTATAGTGGTTTTATGATATTTCAAATCAGTCCATCATTATATTCAATCCATTGGTAGATATGTTTAGGCACAATTTTCAATTAGCATTAGTGATAAGATCTCATATTCTCAAGTGGCACAACTTAAGAAAAAATCTAATGACCCTATTGCAGAATATGTCTTGTGATATAAAACTATATTGGAAAAGATGACTATCCCCATGGTAGATAGAGAGCTTCAAGACATACTCAAATAGATTTTATTACCAACATTGCATAAATTTATCTTGTTCAAGAAGTTTCCAACATTCATAGATTTATGCCACACAGTGAAAGAAAGGGAAGTCAAACTTATCTCTAAGGAAAATCAAAATATACAAGTGGATTAGAATCAACTACTAAGAGTTATAATGAACCTACATAATCAAGGTATGAAGGATTAGTGATGACAGTTGTAACTAGTCCTTTTTCCATGGTATAATTTTGAATATAAGGAATATGGGTATGCTCAATAGGATTGCCACTAAGCCTAACACTTCTTATTTAGGGAAGAGAGATAAATATTTTAGATGGAATATAGAAAATAAAGTGAAAGAGGGTTGATAAAATAGAATGTATGAAATTTGAAAATCCGAACACAACCAATGAAAATAGGAAAACAAGGGATACAAATCCTAGTAGCATATAGGGCTAGGATTTGAGTAGTATTCAAAGTAAGTCAGGTTCATCAAATGATGTAAATTTTTAGGGTTATGGAGTTTAAGCCATAGGTTGTTAAAGGGGTTGAGTATAGTAAATCAAAGTAGAAATATGAAATAAATAAAACCACTAATTTGTAATAGAATTGACATAGTTTGAACTCTTTAAAAATAGTAGTAAATGATGTAAAAATGTACTTAGCTAGAAATTAACTAAGACAAAAGATCTAGAGGCTGTAAACTGGGACAAGACATGATCTTAGTGTCATGGATAGGATCTAAGTGTCAAAACCCTTCATGAATAATAGCACCCTAATTGGACAGTAGTGTTAATGGTGCTAGTGTCCCAATTTTAGTGCAAGTGTCCTTTGTGTGGAACTATTTTGAGATTTTGGGTGCACCTATGTCTAAGTCTACCAAGCTTATTCTTGTGCACATGAGTATCAATATTATTAGGGCATCTATTTTGATTGATTTTATATGTAAAACCTAAACCTCAATATTATGGTCATCTAATTGGCATAAGTATCAAAGTGTGATGTTAGTGGGTAGGCTAGACATCCTCAACACCCCACTATGATGAGAGTTGCCTACATACCAATACTCCAAGTTGGGATCAAGCCTAATCTAGTTTGTCTTACCTAAGTGTTGGTGTAAGTGTAAGTGAAGATAGTATGAATGTTGACTTGAGTGTTTTGAATGTGTTTTGATATTAGAAGTATGAGTAATTTGAGCTTGTGAATGTTGTATATGGATTATATGTAGAACTAGGGCAGAATAGGGATTGATACTTTGATTATGCATAGCTTGTTTTGAGTTAATTTTTATTATTACATCTCATTTCCATCTAGCGAATAAATATAATTTTATAGTGCTTTTGTGGGTCTTCAAATAGAACTAGGTTGACCTTAGGAAATTGTTGATTTGAAAAGATACCCATTGGTGGCCAAAGGTAGGAAAAGAATAATAGTGCCCAAACTAGGGCACTGACGCCATTGGTATTACTATCCAAATAATGGTGCTAGTGTTTAGGTGGTAGAACCTAAGGCACTATGGGCCAAGAAGCTAAAGTGAGGGTCTGGAACTACTTTAGTGATGCTTATAGATGCATGTGGCCCACACAAAGGCTAGATAAGTGTCTAAATAAGCCCTGATATAGGTATAGGGATACGCTAGGTATGGGTGGTATCAAGTAACACTCTTAGCACTCAAGTTTCATTTTTAGATGATTACACCAGGTCAACTTGTACATATAAGAAAACTTCTCCATAAAAGTAGGGAAACTCAAAGCAAGGTAAAAATACTATAATAATAAATATGGAAAAATAAAACCCCTACTCTAACACCCCCCCCCCCCCCCATAATTGTAACTTAGGTGGGCAATTTAAAAAAAAATAGGACCTGACAACTAGGATTGATGAGGTACCCATGTATAAAGCAATATCTCATAAAGTAGAGAAAAGGAGAAAACTTATAAGACAAAACTCCCCCTCGCACAAAAAAGAGAGAGAGACATAATTAGATGCTAGAAGCACCCCCAAGAAGATAATGCTATAGTGTCCTCAACCTCAAGAAGAACCCATAAGTGAAGATAGTTGATCTCAATGAAAGGATTGGTGAAGATGTCTAAATTTTCTTTATCATCTAGAAATATCCCAGATCAATGATGCCCCTATAAATAAGTTCTCTAATAAAATTCATCTGAATCTCTATGTTTGGTTTGTTGATGCTGGACTAGATTCTTGTAAATCTGAATGGTACTCTGGTTATCATATTAGATGATGGTAGGTCATCTAAACTAGATACCAACCTCTATGAGAATCCATTGAAGCCAAATGGCCTTAGTGGTAACATTGAAAACCTCCATATACTATACCTTATCACATTATGCTTCTTTCTTGACCAACTAATCATACCTAAACCAATGGAAAAACTATAACCTAAAGTGGACTTACAATTATGAATATCACTAGCCAAGTCTGAGTTCGTATATCCAATCAAGTTAATGTTAGTCTTAGTTTTATAGTGAATCTTGGATCTATGTGTGCCTTGAATGTAGTGCAAAATCCTCTTGACTACTTTTCAGTTCCTCTCATGAGGTTTTTGCATGAATCTAAAGACTAGGTCCACTGCATATGATATGTTAGGTATAGTATGTGTCAAATAGATAAGGTTACCAACAAGTTGTCGATACAAGGTAACATTAACCAAAGGTAAATTAAAATATAACTCAAGTTTGAATCCAAATAGAAAGGGAATCAGAGTTGGCTTACAATCATCCATGTGAAATCGAGCAAGTAGATCAAGAGCATACTTATGTTGTGCAAGCATAATCCCTAAGTCAGATTGAGAAATCTGAATTCCAAGGAAGTAGTGTAACAAGCCCAAGTTTGTCATGGAAAATATATCTCAAAGATACCTTTTCATCACTATAATAGATGAAAAAGAGCCATAATGATCAAAATATTATTAACATAAAGAAATAGAATCAAAATTAAATCATCTTGCCATAAGAGATAGACATTCATATCTGAGTGGTATCTAGTTGAGCCTAATAAAATAAGCAAGGAATCCATATTGGTGTACTAAGCCCAAGGGTCCTATTTTAGGCCATATAAGTATTTACAAATTCTATAAATAAAGGAAGAATCCTCTACAAATCCCATAGACTGCTCCATATAAATATCCTTCTCAAGAACAATATGAAGAAAGGCACTCGTCATGTCCATTTGATGAAAATCCTAATGATTGGTTATGACACTAAAAAGTGTGAGTTTGACTGAGTTCATTTTGGAAATTGGTGTAAATTTACTATGTAGTTTATGCCAGGCACCTATGATAAACCCTTGCTGACCAACCATGCCTTGAACTTGTCAATGGACCTATCTGCTACATACTTAGTTTGATATATCCATCTGCATCAAAATATATTTATTCCCTTAGGAAGAAGTGTCAAATCCAAATTATGATCATGATAAGGAGTTATACTCCTCATGCATGGAAAAATATGACTTAAGAGTACCCGATGCCTCTTGAAAAATATATGGATCTGAGTTAGAGGCATAGAAAGCATGTGGCCCATTATGAACCTCTAAATGTGTCAACCTGTCATTTGAAGGATTTCCAACACATGTACCTATGTTATTTAGTGTTTTTTTATCCCAAAGTAGACCAAAAGTGCATGAGGTAGGTAGAGAAAGATCATCCTCCAAAGTGTATCCAGATATGGATGAAGATGAGTCCCTATCATTACTCTCATTATAATAACTAGAATAAGTGTCCTCAACTTCTAGAATGTGCTCAGGATGATCTAAATCATTTCAATAAAATCTAAGTGAGTCCAATGAAGTGGGAGAAGTTCCAAGTGTTGATTCTATGGGACTCTCCTGATAGTAAACACTTCTCTTGATAAATATTTCATGTGTGTTTGGATGAAGGAAGTGGTACCCCTTGACACCATCTAGATAACCTACAAAGATGCAAGGCTTATCTTGAGGTTCTATAGCCTTTCATTTATTCTTAGGTATGCCTACCATAACTAGAGAACTAAAAACCCTAAAGTCCTCAACTATAGGTTTCCTATCGTGCCAAGCTTCAAAAGGAGTTATATCTTGTAAATATTTATGAGGAACCCTATTTTTAATGTAGTAGGCACAATTAATGACTTCAACCCAATATTGAAGTTCCAATGACTTAGATTGAATCATATAGTTATCCATCTATTTCTAATACCTATTTTTGCACTTTTCAACTTCATTGTATTGAGGACTGTAAGGAACTATCTGCTGTAAATCAATCCCCTCTGATATGTAAAAACTACTCAAACCTATTGTTAACATATTCACCCATATTATCAGTTTAAAGAACCTTGATGCATTTCTCAGATTGTTTCTCTACAAGAACTTTGAAGTCTCAAAACTTATCAAAAACTTTAGATTTATACCTAATAAAGTGAACCCAAGTGTATTTAAAGAAATCATCGATGAAGGTAAGACTTATCCCTTTTGAAAGATAGACTAAGAAAAGGCCTAGATACATCATTGTATACTAACTCTAATGCCTGTGAAGCCCTCCAATCTTTGTCTTTGTCATTTTTTCTTTTGGATGCTTCCCAAGGGTGCAACCCTCACAAAAACCCTTAGTGAAAAGGACTTGAGGTAAGAATTGTTTCCATGTCATTTTTTTAAGTTGTTCTAAGTAGCAGTAGTTGAGGTGGCCAAACTGCTCATGCCAAAGTTTACTAACTCCATTTGAATGAGTCAGCAATGCAATTGAATAAGAACTAAGTGAAAAATGTGAGAAGATATATAATATAGCTTGGTGATATTCTCTACCCACTTCCACTATAGAATCATTTTTTAATTCTTTGATTTTGACTGAATTTGATTAAAAATCTATGCTCATGTTATTATTAATTTGAGTGATTTGGTACACTAATAGAAGATTAGTTGAAAGTGATAGAACACTTAGAACATTAGTGAATTTTCCTCCATCCATTTCAATAGACTCTCTCCCTACAACTTCTACTAAAGTGTCATCACCCAAAGTGATAGAAGACATGTTACAAGGTTCTAAGAAAGAAAACTCAATTTGTGAAGTGCCAATGTGGTGTGAAGCACCCAAGTCAATAACCCATGAAGAGGTTGAAGCTGCAACTATTGCAAGAGCCTTTCCCTTTTCTTTCTCTTTACATTTTCCTCTTACCTTATAATAATCTTAAGTTGATGAATTATGCTTGATAGACTCATGAACACCTATGTTGTTTTTCTCTAGAAGATGGGTTAGGTGATCAATTTGTTTTTTCGTGCACTTGTGTTCATCATGCCTATTTTTATTGAAACAGGTACACTTAACCTTCATTTCTTAGGTTTGTCACTGGAAGAGGAGATTTTCATGGTTGTTTTAGTAGAGGTTGATTCTTTCTTTTCTTGATATTTATTCTTCTTCTTTTTCTCTTTGTTTGAAGTCTTTTCTTTCCCATTCCCAACAATTAGGTCTTGAGATTTCATGGACTTTAATTTTATCATTCGTATTAACTTGTCTTGCTCTTGATTCAATTTGGTAATAAAGGAATAAAAAGAGGAAATTTTATATGTAGTGCCTAGAGCACTTTTAGTGGCATATAATGTAAAGACAAAGATTGAGTTATCAGGACCTAGCTTAAAGAGTATAAAAAGAATAAATTGGTCATATTTCTTCTCTATTCCAAATTCTTTCAACTATAATCTCAAATATTTAAACTTATTGAAGATATATTTAAGGGTATCAAAGTTACTAGGACTTATGCTAATAAGTTCATTTTCAAGTTCATGACCTCTCATCACATCTATATTTCTAAAAAAAAATTCCAAGATGGTCCACACTTCATTGAGTGATTTAGTAGGTTCTAAGTGAAAGAGAATATCATGAGACACAGATAGACACATCAACCTATAGGCTTTATCACAATAGTTGCACCACATAACTTTTTTTGCTTCTGTACTAGTTTTAGTTTCATTGCTCATTGTAATACAATGTAAACTCTTGCTCCTTAATATAATTTACATTCTGGTTTCTATTCATAGTAGTTAAATGGTGTTAATATATTAATTAAACTTGAATCGATTAATGCAAAAATGAAGTTAAAGTAGTGCAAGTTGAAGTTGTTTCAAAAATGGAAGTGCAAAAAAATGAAAAAAGTGACACAACAAGCATAGTACCGCCCCCCGCCCCCCCCCACACCAAAAAAAAAAAAAAAAAAAAAAAGAAAGAAAAGCTTTAAAATGGTAAACCCCCTCACCTGAATGTTGCAAACAATGCATGGTCAAAAGACATCAGACATAGCTAAGAATGTGTCTAGAGAAACCAGTACAAATGCCATAAAAGATGAGATTGCAAAAAAAAAAAAGACATCGGGCTCAACCAAAAACTAATCTAAGAGAAGTACACAGGATGATAAAGAAATAAAAGAGATATTTATTTGAATACGAGGGGGTTTGGCCACTTGCTAAATTAGACCTCACCCTTTGATCTTCGTCGAGAAAAAATATTGAAAGTTTACAAACTAAAACCAAATTCCCTAAACAATTGCTTATAATATATTGTTTTTATAAAAAATAATTAAAAAATTAACTCACAAGAGTTAAGGTTCCCCCACAATATAATATTATTTTATAAAATAACAATAAAATCTCCTTCCTCATTTACAATAATCTCCACCCTTGTATTATTTATAAAAGACAATAAAAAAGTCACCCCCTTTAAAGTTATTCACCACCACAATTACTTAGTTCAAAAAAAATGCATATATGATGTGGTAGGAAATCACTATTTGTAAGTCACTATTCATGAATATTATTCACTGTCACTATTCATAGTGATGTGGTAGGTGATACAAGAAAGTGATGTGGCATGTGTTGCATTTCTCATGTGAAGACAAAGAAAAGGATAGTCAAAAGACAAACCTACCCCTCTTGGAAGCTTATGCTAAGTGGGAAACATGGTTTACTATTCCAGATGGACATCTTCCTTTTCCCCTTTTGTCATTGCATGAAGGTGGTGCCAACTTTCCAAAAGCATCTTTGTCCTTAGTAAAAAAGACCCATGCAAATGATGTGGAATGGATTTCTTGGGGAGACAACTTAGCTTTGGTCAAGATTCTACCATGTGAAGGGGTGGCACCATTTTGGGCCTCGTTGTTTTCTTCCATGTAAATTCTATATATGGTTATACTCATGCTTAGTTTGGTAGGCTAGTGGTAGAGAGAAAGCTTGGGGATAAGCTTGTAAAGCCTCCTTGGCATGTTGAGTCCAAGTTTGTATGTGTGTGAGAGATAGCTTGTTAAAGTTTTGGTTATGTGTTATTGAGTTGTTAAAATTTAATGAGAATTGAGAGGATTTTTATGAGTTGATTATGTGAATTGAGAGAGAATTTACGAGCGATATGGATTGTTGAATCCATCATATGGTTGAAGGCCAAATCAATATATCTAGAGCTAAGTATGCATCTTATATTAACATTATAGTCTGATAATTAATTTAGTGAGTGCATTATATCTCTTTAAGATAAAAGAAAAGGTTGAGATTGAGCTCTACATTGATGAGCTTTTAGGTCTCCACCACACTGTTGATCACCATGGATCTAGGAAAGATTTTTCTTTGTTTGCATTAATTACTAATTTTGATCGGTGATTCATCCTCTGGGTGGTAAGTGGGTACCCTTTATTTAATGACTATCACCTCCATCTTTGCATACATAGATGTAGAGAAAGTTGAATCGAGTGAGCACAACCCTGCCCCCAAAATAGGCAAGAAAATTCATCCTAAAGGTATTCCACGAAGTAATGCTGATGACTCTGACTGTCCACTACTTGATGTTATTCTAGATGTGCCTGAATTTGACAAAGATTATCATTTCTTTGAAATTTTTACTTTAAATGCTTATTTTGTCAACTAAGTCCCCCTAGAGAGCCTTTTGGATCAATGGGTTCACAACCATTGGCAAGGCCATGGTGTGAAGCTTGAGGGAGTCCAAAATATTACAAAGGGATTTTTTTGTTTCACTTTAATAACCCAAAACACTATAGATCTATTGTTAACCATGGGCCTTAGTTCATCTACAATGTGTTTCTCATATTTTCTCATTGGACTCAGGACTTTCAAGTCTCGAGTATGCAAAACTGAAAGTGCCCATTTGGGTTGAATTTCTTGGCTTACCATTCCCCCTCTAGGGTTTTATTGACCAGCTCATAAAACGCATAGGGTGTTTCATTTACCATGACCAAAATAAATTCTATATGGCTCATCCTCATAAGAGGGTTTGTGTGGAAGTTGATTTGTCTCGTGATTTGAAATATTTTATTGATATAAAAATTGGCTCTAACCATTTTTATTAGTGTGTTCTATATATCAACCTATCAAATACTTGTTTTCTATGCTAGTCCTTGGACCATATGATCTAGGAATTCCCTATAATGTTTCACATGCCCCTACTCCTCAGGAAAAAGGTAGATCAAAAGCCAAAGCTTTGAATGGAAATAATCATGGTTGGACTACCACCACCAACAAAAAATAATAATACCTCTTCCAAAGGTGGCAGAAGGCCACATAATTTTTCATTCTAGCCTACTAGTAACAATGTTGTGTCAACTTCTACTAGCAAATCTGCCTTGCTCACCAAATAAATTCCTCCTATTGTGTGTACGTCGCATGAAGTGACCTCACTGGTTGAGATGACACCTTCAATATCGTGATCACAACCCTCTCCTAAGGTGAATTCCCTCAAGGAGGATAGGAGCCTTGTCACTTTGGACTAGAAATCTATATTATGACATTCTCACATCCCATCTCCTTCTCTAGAAGAGGAGGAATATATAGCACACAAGTTTCAACTATTTAGAATGACTGATTACATGCCCAACAATCTTATGTATAACAAGTTTATCATGTGACAAGGAATCTTTAAGGAGAATGACATGAAACTCAATCCTGTCTAATGATTATGTACTCTTGGAATGTTTGAGGTCTTATTGATCCACCGTATAAGTATGTAGTCTGGAATAGTTCCCAATTTTTCAACATGAAAATTCTTTGTTTGCAAGATATCAAGATTTATGGCTTCTTGTTGCAGAATGAAACACAGATCATTTGGCCTAAGGCTATTTTTTAGGCCACTGGGCATCATATTGGGCATGGTGGGGCCGTCCCTTTTTTGTTTTTTGAACTTGCTTAGAATATTATTTCTTGGGGATCAAACCCCACTCATCGGGTGGTGTGGACCCTTTTTTATTTCAACAACTACATTATTGGGTTGGTTAACTTATATGCCTCTAATAATTCTATAGAGCAGGTAGCCATGTGGAGATGGTTGGCCGACTCTCTCCCAAATACTCATTAGATCCTCTACGGTGACTTTAATATGGTGGAGTCAATTGAAGATAGAGAAGGGCACCTTCCAATGTGATGGTGTGCTAGGGAGTAGGATGCGTGGTTCTATATGCATAACAAACTCAGGTTTTTTGATCCTAACCATCACCAGAGGAAAGATTCAGATTCTTTATGGTCATCTGGTCTAATTTTTGCCAAAGGGATGATAAGTGCTTCAGCATCTCGATAAAGTTTTGCTTGCTAAGAAAGACCTTTTCTATTATTCTCTAGTCAAGGACAGTCTTGTTTTTGTCATTCCTGATTCTTTTCTCTCAGATCATCACCCCATTTGCTTTAACTTTGAATGAAATTCTCGTCAAGTCAATCCTACTTCCCTACAATTTTATCTCAATACTACCCACCTTAAACATGAAAGAATGGTGGGGCACATTGTTAGAATTTGGAACTTAGTTCTTCGACTAGAAGGAAATACTAGTTGGATTCAATGGTGTTATGAGGCTCTTGCTCACACTTTCACATTTATTTGGATCTATGGCAAGCAAGCAACTATTTTTAGACAATATTTGCACAATGATACAAATCATGAGTTTATCTGAGCCTCATAAGAACTAGACTAGGCACCATTTAATGTGCACCTTCAAACTCAAGTGGCACAATGGAGACACAAACTCCAAATTCAGGAAGCAAAAAAAGCCAGAGCTCAATTGAGCTCATATGCAATAGCTTAAAATTGGTGATAAGGTGTCTAAGGAATTTTTTATCCTCCTCCATTCTGGGAGAGTTGGTGATAGAATCAAAGCTGTCAAAGAGTGACTTACCAAACTTCTTAACACTTTACAAGCCTTTGTGCATCACTACCATGGTGTTTTCTCGATGCAAGCTTCTTCTCCAAAAAGGGAGGAGGCTCTCCTTCAATGTCTTCAGGTAGTTCCCTGTAAAGTTTCCAATACTCAAAGAATTGCTTGTGATAGGCCTTTATCTCTCAGTGATCTTCATGAGGCTGTTAAACAGATGGCAGTGGACAAATCTCCAAAAATTAATGATTTCTCATGTGAGTTTTATCAAACCCCGTGGGACACTGTTAGTCCTGATCTGCATTGGGTGTACACTGAAGCCATCCTAGCCAATTCCTTGGGAACCCTTATTAATCAAGGTAACATTAAATTCATCCCCACATCTGGTGATCCTGAAATCCTCATAAATTGTAGATCTATTACTTTTCTCAATGTCTCTTATAATATTGTTGCCAAAGCTTTGGCTCTCAGGGTGAAACACATTCTACCTCTAATAATTTAGAGTGAACAAATATGATTCATACAAAAAAAATTCATCATGGACAATTTCATAGTTGTCAAGGAAGGTATGGAATGGGATAGGCTTTCTAATGAAAAGGTCTTGTTTGTCAAGATTGACTTTGAAAAGGCTTATGATCACATTGAGCGGCCCTTCATTTTGGCCATGCTTCAGGCACTTGGGTTTGGCCCAAAGTTTGTTCAGAATGTTAATATGCTTTTTCAAGATGCAGGGGCTTGTATTACTATTAATGGCACCCAATCTTATTGGTTTGAGTTGCATCACTCCATAAGGAAAGGTTGTTCTTTAGCCCCTTACCTATATGTTCTTGCAGTAGAAAGATTTAACTATCTTCTATCTAATTATGTTGTTAGGGGTTTGGTGAAAGGTGTTTCTCTGCTCAGTCTGATAGGAAACTTATAAATGAGCATTTTGCAGATGACTCCTTTCTCACTCTCCAAGAGGACAAACAATCTGTTAAATATGACATGGAATGTTTGAAAATATTTTGTTTGGCCTTTGGCTCATCCATTCAATGGAGAAAGACCCAATGCTACAGGTAATCGCTAGGCCTCAAACCTCCTTGGCTAAAAGAATTTCAATGACAGTGGATTCTACCAGGAGTGTAGTTCAAGTTTATGGGCATTCCTTTTGCCTTTTGGGCCTCTCCCTTTGACTTATGGTTTTATGTGGTGCAAAGAGTTGAAAAAAAAATTCCTTTTGGATAACTAAGCCTCTGTCTTTGGTTGGCAAGTTTCAAATATGTTCTAAAGTTTTGGCAACCATTCATGTTTATTATTTCTCATGTTGGGCTCCTTATAATTTGCCTACAACAAATTAGAAAAACTTTTAAGAGATTTTCTTTGGGCTAATTTTGAGGGACACAAGGGCTTCCACAAAGTTGGGGGGCTTGATCTTATTGACATCAAACTCCAAGGGCTTGTTCTTGGGGCCAAATGGATAATCATAGGTGTTTTTAGGGATGAAACCTAGAAGATTCTTCTTTGGCATTCTATCTCTTAGGGTCTCCCTTGTGGCAAGAGAGCATGGCAAGGCTTGGGGCTTCACTCTCTACTTATCACCCTAGTGCCTGTCAAAATTAAGGGGTCCTCTGTTATTCAAAGTTTGTGGAAGGCTTGGGAGAAGCTTAAGCCTCACCTCAGTTGGATTGGTGAAGGGTTCATAAATGCCCTCTCCATTAACTCTCAGTCCCTTTGGTGGTCACGTTATCTTACTTTTCACAATGTTCTCTTTGCCTTGGTCCCCTAGGTTAAAAGACTACACCTTTTCAAAAAAGACATGAAGGTAATTAGTGACCTATTTTGTAAAGAGAGTAGGGTTTGGCTCATTTGGCAATAACTTTAAAATAAATATCAATTAATAAACTCAAATGCAAAGGCTATTGCAAAAATTCATAGATCCATACATGATGAATATTTGCATAAAATTAGATTTAAATCTCTTGCTCCTTGGTGGAGGGATTGGCATTGGCCTACAGCCACCCCATTCACTCATTACACTCCACAACTGGGATATCAACTAGTAGCCCTCAAAATATTCTAGATGATATGCTCAATATCAGATGGAATCTTTATTCCCATGATGGGATCTAGGCCAGGCATTTCAACACAGTGTGGTCTAATTCTATTAAGTCCAAAAAACTCATTTTTTATGGTGCCTTCTTTACCAGGGCTTGCTTATGGGTGACCAGCTCAAGCATCTGGGTGTGCCTAACCCCATCTGCCTAGCCTGTCAACAACCAAAAACTATTAAACATCTCTTTTGGTTTTGTTCGCACGCTCAATCTGTGTGATGTTGGATTCATTCCCTTTTCAGCGTTTTCACTCGAAATTCTTCACGTGAAAGATGGCTTTCTTGGGACTCAACTTTGTTGTCTACAAAATATAACCACTTTTGACAAATCTTTTGAGTTGACATCATGTTTCAACTATGAAAAGCTAGGAATTATGCTTGCTTTAATCATGAAGAGCTGGAATGTAATTTTTTTATTTCTAACAAAATTATTGTTCTTTCTAATGTCACTCTTCAGATTCAAAGCCAAACAGACAAGGTCCGTCTGGAGCTCAAACACCTCCAATATTTGTTAGATCATTGGGGAAACGCCTCATGTGCATTCATCTGGGAACCACCTAATCCTTCACATAATCCTTCACCCCTAGGGACAAGGATGTGGGCCAAAACGATAGTGATCTAGACCCAGAAGCAGGAGTTATTCTCCACGATGGTCACCACCTCATTGGCCTTCTCTTTGTCATGGTGGTCCAAGTGGTTCCTCCTGATTTGGAGGTGATGGTTGGGGTTGGCGATCTCCTCCCCTGTCCTAGGATAGTGATAACAGACGCTGGGGTCTCCCTCCCCAAGGCAAATACCCATAATTGGCTTAGGCTATTTCCCCTAAAAAAAATCAAAATGAGACTTTGGAAGAGCAACAAAACTCTAGTTGGGAGCTCTTACATACTGACAAAGATCCTCTGGCCATTGGAGGATGGGGTGATAAGCCTCTAGGTCTGCTGTCTCCTTTGCCTCCCCCAATGTCCATGTTTGTTGCTACTGCATAAATATTCTCGTTAATGTTATTTTTACTTGGTTTCTCTACTTTGCTTGCAATTGATGTGATGTAGCTTTTTTTGTGTGGTCATTTTGAGGCCACTTTTTGTGGGTTTTCTTAAGGAGTTTTCTTTAATTCTCAATATGAATTTGCTTGTGGAGTGTGACTTTTTCCACCCATTTTTATGTATGATTAGCATTGTGTCATATCTTGTTTTCTATTAATATATAGGTGCTTCTCAAAAAAAAAAAAAAGGGTTGAAAAACAAATTTTAAATTCATCAAATAAATACTCTTTACAAATTTACATGATCGTGTTGGTTTAAATTTACAATTTACAAGTGTATTATAACCTTATAAAACTATGATTTTTTTAATATCAAAATAAAAAGAATAAATTTATTTGTTATACTATAATTAAATAATTAAAATATTTTATGCAAATAAAAATATAACAAATTGTTATTATCGTGAAATATAATTAATATACATAAATAATGTAGTCAGAGAAATCATGACTCAAACTCTATGTCCGAGGATAAAACTAACTCAAAACATCCAAAATAACAACAAATAACCAATCATAAGAATATTAAATACAAACTACCATCGTAAAAGATAAAAATAGAGGACCATTCTTAAAAAATACGGATCAAACAAACAATTCCACATCAAAAAATTTCGAAACATTCCAACTATCCAAAAAATCATCATAAATATTAATAGGCCATTATCCTACCTATACTCTCCCAGAATCGAACTCCAGCGATCTACTTACCAACGTTATACCTTACTTCAACGCTTTATGTTAAAATATATATCTCAAATAAATACCTATATTTTAAAATATGTATGCTAGCATATAACAAGAAGGTAACAACGGAATACACATATACTGTTAAAAGAGCTTCCCCTAACAAACATGCAGCAGTAACTTCCGATCTAAATTTAGTTCAAATGGCATTAGGCATATCTTACTACAGTTGACGATGCCGTTAGAGCAGAATCGAAAGCTTTGGGTTGTATATGTGGAAGGACTTATTCCTGTTATGGCATATGATTTTTTGGAGAGTTCAAATGGCATTAGGCATATCTTACTACAGTTGACGATGCCGTTAGAGCAGAATCGAAAGCTTTGGGTTGTATATGTGGAAGGATTTATTCTTGTTCTGGCATATGATTTATTGGAGAGTTCAAATGGCATTAGGCATATCTTACTACAGTTGACAATGCCGTTAGAGCAGAATCGAAAGCTTTGGGTTGTATATGTGGAAGGACTTATTCCTGTTCTGGCATATGATTTTTTGGAGCAAGTAAAGAATAATCTCCTCCCTTTTTAATGGAAAAATTAAAGCAGCCATTGATGGAACAGTCTACCTGGGCCCAGTGTTGATTCCATGACGTGCTTTGGGTTTGCTTTACAATAAAAAGACCATTCAAGCTCATTCATGTGTTTAAAGTCTATAGATGCCCTGGACGGACTAAAAGTTTTTTCACCATTACATTTTGTTATTCCATTTCCCTGCTCTGAAGGAACCATTCTAATAAATATTGTGCAATTGATTTGGTATATATCAAATTTTCATTCCCTAATCTGTTACAGGCCCAATTATAACCAAAATGGGGAACATACACAACCTGGCCAAAGGTGATTAAATTCATGTCATACTTAGCAGTTGAATGCATGTTTTTGTCTTTTTATTGTTGAATGGGTTTTAAGGAAATTTATTTTTTCAGGGCCTCGGACGCCAAAAGAGAAAGTGAGGCAGATCACAGACAAAATATATGACAAAGTTACAGAAGGCAAAGAAACTGCAAATATCAACGATTTCTACACTGGCATTCTTCTGACATTTAAGTTTGTACTTCTAATTTTTATTTAATCATTCAATAATGTATGTATTTTGATTTTTAAGATCAACAACTGGGTTGTTTATTTGAGCAGTGACATCAATAAACTCCTGCCAGGCCCTCATATCAATCCACCTTCAAAAGCAGATGTAGAGGTTAGCCAAAAAAAATTAAAATTAAAGGATTTTTTTTTTTTTTTGCTAAATGAGATCTTGCTCTATGAAAATTCTAAAAGTGTAGCACATTAACAAATGTGTATTGAAATTTAAGTTTGGATGGAAAAATGGAATGCACCTATATTTGTTGTCACTGGGCTTATTGTATTCTTATATAAAATGGCAAACCCATCAGTGATATAATTAATGCATGGGATTATTTTACTGCAGAAATTTGACAGGGACAAGAATGGGCATGTAGATAAAGAGGAATTTGCTGAATTTGTGGAGAAGTTCACCATAGATCTGATAAATGAAATAAGCAAGACTGTGACAGTTAGTGCATTAGGAGGACCTGCTCTGGTTGTTATGAGTGCCCCGGTCATGGTAGGAATGACAAAGATGTCTTCTGAAAAAATACCAATCATAGGCAAACTGCTGAGCAAGTTACCTGATTCTATGTTTGCCTCAGCTATCACAGCAGTTGCCATGCTCTTGCTTCAAAGTACATCTCGACCTACACTGAATCGATGATAGTCGAGAAGAATATATGACTGCTACTTCAAATCTGCATTAAGCAAAATCATTTTCCTCTGTGTTCTGCATATATATGATTTTTATGCAATGTTATAATATGAAAGACTTATTCATATAAATTATTAGTTTGTATTATTAAAGATTTAGTCGAAATTTTCAAATTAGTTTGTATTATAATTTTTGGTTCCATAGTATTAAAGGTGTAATTGGTACATATAATATGAAAAATTACAATTAAAAATTTTTGAAGGAAAAGAGAGAAAGGAAGGAGTACATATGTGTGTCGATGCAATATTATTGTCTCTTTATAGTTTGGTTTGATAATGATACTTCTTTGCTGAAGTATTGGAGAGAGGCTCACAACTAAAACTTGGAGATTTGAAAAGAGGAATTAGAGGTTGATCATGCCCCCAATATGATATAAGGGTGAGTTGTGCCAAGTAGATTGAGAACTCAAAATCTCAATCAGACAACTCAAATTTAACATAATCTTACCAATCTTGCCCAAATCAAATGATGTAACCATATCAATCCACAGTAATAGAAATGGTGTCAATTCCATCGAGTGTAAAATTTCAATTGCACTAATCAAATAATCCAATTGTTGCAGTAGTAAAGCTCAAACGGTGTAGCTTGGTAGGGTCAGTATATGAATATTAGTAAAATGTGAATAATGTATATATAATTTGGTGCATTTACAATGGCATATGCACCTCAAAATGTGTCAAAATTTTAAGTATATATCAAAATGTAACATTTGATCTATAAAATATGTATAATATATATCAAAAATCTGAAAACTATGTCTCAAATTTGTGCCAAATGCATAAATTTTATCCCAAATGTATATTTGAATCAAATTCTCCAAATTATATAAAATGAATCATGTCTCTATGGCATTTCCCCATTGATATGCCTCCCCCCTCTCCCCACAGATGAGGAGGATGAAAAAGTGATAGTCACCTTATCTCAAAAGAATAAGATGACTGTTTTATCTATCTAAACCATGTAGTAAATAAGCATATAGTAGTATCATGTCAAAGTAGATATATCAATGAAACTTTTAATATTCACATAATCTCTAAGATACATGATATGGATCATGGCAATGTGTAAAATATAACAATCTCACTATAAAATCAAGCACATACACAAGAGCACTCCAAAGTCACATAAAGAGGGGTCTAAGGAAACTACAAATAAGGAGCATGTTCAAGTTTCACACACTCAAGATGAAGACATATTCAAATGTCCACACACCAAAAAAACAAGCAATAATTAAGGCATTATGGTCCAAAAGTAATGAATATATTCAAATGTTCTACAAACAAGATAGAAATAAACAAAAAATAGACTCATATAAGCCACGTGAATAGATGAAATAGAAGCAACTAGGATAAGCATGTCATACTAGTCCCCACATACATGAATTAGAAAACAATGTTATGTCTAATTAAAATATGAAAGTACACTATGTAAGAGAGTAACATGAGTATAGACATGTGTAAATGTTACTATATAAACTCAAATAGAAATGATCATTAAATAGTTGAACATGTGTTAATCATGATCATATAGAAACAAAATTCATAATGTGTCATGTGGAAATAAAAAATGTTCGACATCTACATGTGTACATATTATGGATCTAATATGTATGTATTGCATTCAAGCACCCATGAAACACATATGTAAATAAATGATATGATATATATTAACATAGAGTAAACAACATATGCAAAAAGCTAGTAAACATTTGAAATGTTAAATATTTTTGTATTTTTTGAATATTTGATTTTTAAGGTTCTTTTTAAATTTTTGATATATTTTTAATTTTTTGAATGATTATCAAAGGTGCTATTGTAGACACTATTTTTGAATTATATAACACCTCGTTTTTATAAACTTTAAAAATGCATATCATAGTTGTACCTTCAACTTCTAGACCTTTTCTACTACCAAAAGGACTCTCATTAATTATCTCTTTATGCCTAATTGTTTACCTCTTAGTCTAACCAATGTCATTCTGATGACCTAGGGTTTCTAACTTGCCTAAAATACTATAATCCTACTTATCTTCCATCTCTACAAGTTTTAGACCTGCACCTATTTTCTAACTACTCGAACACTTGCATCTTAGTTATATGCCAACATCGACACAAGTGTCTTATCCCAATGCAAGTGTCCAGTGACCTAAAGTCATGAAATTTGAAAATAAAATGTATTCTTGGGGTCAACTTAATTGTTTTATTATGAGAAATTCTCCAAAGGGATTGGTATAAATACAATATCAACCCTCATTCATTCATACCCTATAAAATACTTAGCAACTCACAAAGCTACTTACCAAAAGCACTCAATCAAACAATCAAGTGAGCAAAGATTTCATATTTTCTTCTATTTCCATATCAATAATAGGTAGAAAAAATCTACATGTCTAAAGTACTAAAAAAACAACCTAAGAGATTTTCCAAGTTACAATCGAAGTAACTACTATACTTTTTTATCACACATTGCATGATTCACACATAATCCCACATATAAGGGAGAACTACATAACTCTGAAGTCCTATTCGGAGCATTGGATATTTAGGCAACACTCATTGATAGAGGGGTATTAATGGCATCTCGACATCATGTGCCCACTAACCCATTTTTCTCATAGCCAATATGAATATGAAGAACTAGAATTTTGATATTTTACAAAGAACGATAATCCATGACCTACATCTAAATGCACTAGAGTGAAGGTGACATAGAGCCCATAAGTATCTAGGTGGTTGCATCTAGTTTCAACATGTATTCTATACTAGCCACCTGCATCCAATTCATATGGTAGCATAGATGCAAGTGTTTGTAGCTATAGAGGGATAATTTCTAGAATTAAGCAACTATTCTAGAATCTAGATTCAGTCTACTTTTTTCCTTTTCTAAATCCATATCTATAATAGCATCAGAACCAACTAAGTATTTTATTTTCATTGTTATTACAATATTTAGCATAGTTGTACTTTCTATATTTAACATCTTAACATAATAAATCTAGTTTATGTTATATATGGGTTTCATAAACAATCAACATACCCTAGAAATAGTCTACCATCCTTGCGCCCTAGGTTATCTCTTACCCCTTTGACCCTAAATATACCCACATCTATATTTTACGGTTAAACATTTAGTGAATCCAACCTTTCATCCATAGATACCTAGATTTCGATCTAGGGTTTCTTGATTTTCTATTCTAATTTATAATTTAATAAAATTTTACAAATTAATAATCAGATCTCTTTTTTTATCCACATGTTCAATATGGATGCATGTGTATCTCATTTTATGTTGCAATATGTAGTTATGTCAATAGTTTTCTATTTTACTATGCTAATCCAAGGTATTATCCATAGAAATAAGCATGTCCATAAACGTAAAAAGATGTTTTTAATCTCTCTTCAAAATTATTTTTATAATACACTAGAGCAAGTGCCTTCTAAACATAACCTCATAGGAGGTGGCCTTATTGATAAATCGGGTAGCATGTACCCTAAAATTTAAATATTTGAGCTTATAAATCAATCCATTATCTATAAATATATCTTACACGAAGCATTGTGTGATACCCATGTACCAAGTGATACAACATTGGCTACTTTTATAGATATTATGCATGATCTAACACATAATGTGAACATTATTACCTCTGGTTGTAAATATGTGTTTTCCAAGATTATCATTTATCAATATTCATTTCTATCAATACAAGTGTCTCATAAAACTCATGAAAATCAACATGAGCATATGAAAAAATCTCAAAGACATATAATGATATTATAAATAATATTTTTCTCTTAGATTCATTACACAAATCACCACTATACAAGGGAATTTGTATGAAAGCATTACATATGATAACCTTTCCAAACAATGTAGAGCCACCGCATGTGGCCTTTGTGTTAAAATATATAAAATGGACCAAACATAACATTTCTACTGACAATAAATATTTACCATACCCATATAATAATGGAGGTAGTCTCCCTACACCTATGCATTTTGATATGGGTGCCAAGTTTGTAAGGAAACACACAACATCGACCAAAACTTTATTACAAAAAATGAATCAACTTGTCTTACCTAGTGCACCACAGAGATAGTTTACACTCTTATCTAAGCCTCTCGCTTCATTACTTATGTGGCTTGTAGAGTGTCCCCTCATATCTCTCCCTCATCAGATAGAGGTTGATATGAGTGTACTTATACCAAAATGGTATAATGTGAATGTTCATCGTGACTATCACCAATGCTTTAGGAATTCTATGAATATATATTTACTTTGAAGCATAAGATCTAAGATAGAATCAATAACAAAAATATTACATTTGATGATCCTCCAAAGGAATCAGGTTTAGAACCTAGTGATCACCATAAATATAAAATATCTGATGATCTTTTGCACAATTATCCTAAGGAAGAACCAAAAGTATAAATGACATACAATGCAAACAAAAACTTCAAATTAAACAAATAAAAAAACATATATGCCAAAAGGATTTAACAATCACATTATTCATGGATGAAGCTTATTTTTGGCATAACTATGTTGATCCTACACAAACAAAAACTACTTGTAATGTAAGACATTTACAACAACTTGGCTTTGATCTAAAATATTTATAAAAAGAAGTCAGTAAGAAATAATCCTTTATCAACATAATAATACCATTTTTTTTTGATCCTAAAGTAATTCAAACAAGGGTTTGGGTTACGCCTAACACATCTCCATATGAATTTACACTAGGTACTCTTTGGTGATACCAAATGGAAGCAATTATTGACCAAAATCAGTAAGATATTTATTTTTCTCATGAAGGAAAATTTATCCATATTCTAAATGATAGAATTGGTTCTTTTATTGCACATGTAAAATGTGAGGAACATGCTATGTACCCCTTTCATGTATCCAACCATGATCCAAACAATGTAAAAGATCCAACTTAAGGTTACAAGGTCACACATCTTTTGAGTGTGATTTAGGCATACAAAAATATATTATCTATGCACTTTTATATGTTGGGCCTTCCCTCTACTCATATCACTACAATGTTGGGGGCATCCACCTCTATGATCATAATACATCTAAGTTATATCATTATATGGTTACTTTACATTATCATGTTCAAGCTCATATATGTCTTACACATATCTTTATCCATTCTTATCTCTTTGGTAGTGTACTTGATATGTTATGTACTTAATATTTTTTTTAACACATATGGTCCATGGACTAGCATGTTATGTTTATGTTGGTTGCTTATGCATTCATTCATGCACTTCCTTGAGTGTCTTGCCTTGCTATTTTATTACTTGATTGAGAATTTGAATATGCTCTATTTTTTTTGGCCCCCATGTCTTTGTTTATCTATTTGAAATTTTAATATTTTATTTCTTGTTGTATGTTGACATTTTAATATATCATTCTTGCTTTGTGGATAATTGACTAAGTTATGTCTCTTTGATTATGCATCATTTGAACATGACCTTTTTTTGCAGTCTCCTTAGACCTTTGTCTCTTGATTTTATTTTGAGTGCTCTTATGTGTGTGATTTATTTCTTGTTGATCTTGTAATGTTACTATATAGATATTTACATGATCCACATCATGCATTTTAGGGATTTGTGTGATCACATTCTTCATTCTCAATTATATATCTACCTAGACATATTTCTTTTATATGTTACATGGTACATTGTTGGTTATCTTATCCTTTTGAGTTAAGGTAACTACCACTTTATACTTCCCTTACCTCAAGGGGGGTGGGGGTCACATATTAGTAGGGGCATGGCATGGAGGCATGACTTCCACAGTTTTCATAGTTTTAGATTATAGTGGGCGGCGGGGGGCAGGGGAGGGCAAAGGGGCATGTTTTATAAACATGTTATCCACACTTATTCAGTATGTTTCATACCTGGATTAAAGTGGGAGCATGTTTTGAAAATATGTTCTCCACATTGGCACATACACCATTTCGTAGATTCAGATTGCAACAAGGGCATGTTATGGAAACATGTTCTCCACATTAACATTTATATTAGTTTTCATATTTCTCCGTACATATGGATGCATGTTTTAGAAACATGTTCTCCACACTCAATTACAAATTGGTCAAATTGTGCAGTTATAAGATTCAGATACACATTTGTAACATAATTCAATATATTGGTACCATTGTTATACATAATTTTAGCATGGAACATATTTAATGTGTATATATTATGTAATATGTACCTAATATTGTTAAATAAAATTAGTTTTAGATTCTAAACACTTTCAGGAACTTTTATCATCCACCAATTTGGACTTTTATGAATTGTATTGAGCTAATATGTTGCAGTAGTTGGTACATTTTTTGGTATGGTTGAGGTGATTAAATCACTCAATCTTTCTAAGTTTATAGGTTGGACTTGAGTAATATCATTCACCTTACTAGTTGTATAGTGTGAGTTGACTTGGTTCACTCATACTCACCAGGTTATAAGTATGATTGGGTTACACGGTTGAGCTAATGTTAACTACTGAGTTGCAATTCATCTTTTCTCCTAGTTCTAACCTTGCTTATCTTCTATCTCTACAAGTTCTAGACCTACACTTATTTTTTAATTACATGGACTCTTGCATCCTAGTTAGACACCTGCATCGATGTAAGTGTCATATCCTAATGCAAGTGTCCAGTGCCTTAAAATCATCTAATTTATAGATTAAATATATTCCTATGGTCAACCTAAGTGATTTAATGTGAGATATTCTCCAAAGGGATTGGTATAAATATAAGATTAACCCTCATTTATTCATGACCTAGAAACACCTAGCAACTCAAAAGGCTACTTACCAAAAGTACTCATTTAACCACTCAAGTGAGCAAAGCTTCCCTATTTTATCCTATTTCTATATCAGTCATAAGGGCATCACATATATGGGTCTAAGGTATTAAAGGATCAGCCCAAGAGTTACGTTTTATAAGTTACAATTTAGGTCATTATTGTACTTGATTATCACACATGTTTGATTCACATATGAACCAACATGTAGGGATAACTACATAAGTTTGAGGGCTTTTTCAGAATATTGGCTATGTAGACAACTCTCATTGATAGAGTGATCTTTGGGGAAGCTTGACACCATGTGTCCACTAACATATTTTTTACACAACCAATATGAAGATGATGAACTAAGGTTTTGAAATTTGATAAAGAGCGACAATCTATGACCTAGATCTAAATTCACCATAGCAAATGTGATATAGAACCCAAAAGAATCTAAGTAGTCACACCCAATTTCAACAAGTATTCCCTACAAAACACTTGTATCCAAGTTATATAATAGTGTCGATGCAACCATCCTAGTTTGATGAAAGTATCTATGGCTACAAAGGCACAATTTATAGAATCAGAAGATTATTCTAGAATCTAGATCTAGTCCACTTTTTTCTTGTTCACGATCCAAATTTGTAATAACATAAGAACCAACTTAGTATCATGTTTTCATTATTATTGAAATATCTATCATAGTTATACTTTTTAAATTTAACATCTTAGCATAATAAATTAAGTATATGTTATATCTAAATTTTGTAAACAATTGGACTGCTCTAAAGATAGTTTATCATCTTTGTGCCCCAGGTTATCTCTTACCCCTTTAACCCTAGATTCACCCACAATCTATATTTTAGGGTTAAACAACTATGTATTGATTATAGGATCACCAATATCAATTATAGATTGTATTTTATTCTTTATAGACAAAAAAAAAATCGTATGGTGTCAATGCCTTTTTGATATTCAAAATAATAGTTTTTCCTCCATAAAGAATGTAAAGGAGTTAGTGTGATCAAGTTGATTTGAATCATTACACTTATAATCTCACTTGGACTCTTATTATCATGTTGCATACTTTTTAAATTAGTGATTATAAATTAATTCTATTTTAGCTTATTATTTTGATATAATACCTTGTTTGGCACTATATTACTAGATGATGATACAAATGCATGACTACCAATAACACATTCTGAATCCTGTGTATATGTAAATTGATTTTACAATGATGTTATATTTGAACTAAAATATTGATGTTGATTTTGAAATTTATCTATGATCCTTTCAATAGTAATTATTTGATCTTTTAGGGATTCACTAGCAAAAACCCTAGGTGCTTTGGATTGAATAATCATACTCACATTACATTTTGTTATTCTATTTTCCTCATCTTAAGGAACCATTCTAATAAATATTTTGTTATTGGTTTGGTATATATCAAATTTTCAATCATTTATTTTAGGTTGAATTATAGCCAGTATGGGAAACATACATAGCATGGCCAAAGGTGATTAATTTCATGCCATACTTAGCAGTTGAATGCATGTTTTTATTTTTTTATGGTTTGATGGGTTTTGAGTAAACTTATGTTTTTAGGGCCTCGAACACCAAGAGAGAAAGTGAGGTAGATCACAAGCAAAATATATGACAAAGTTACAAAAGGCAACTAAATTGCTAATATTAACAATTTCTACACTACCATTCTTTTGGCATTTAAGTTTGTACTTCTAATCTTTATTTAATCATTTGATTTGGCATTTATTTTGGTTTTTAGGATCAACAAGTGAGTTTTTTATTAAACCAGTAACATCAATAAATTCTTTTTGTCCCTCATATCAATCCACCATCAAAATAAGATGTAGAGGTTAGTCAATTTTTTAAAAAAATGATGATTAATTTTGATGGTTTAAAAAAAAATCTTACTTTGTAAATAATAAAAGTTTAATATGTTAACAAATGTCTATTGAAATTTGAGTTTGCATGGAAAGATGGAATGCACCTACATTTCTTGTAACTAGCATATTGTGTTCTTATATAAAATGACAAATCCATCCATAATATAATTAATGCATGGGATTATTTTAATGAAAAAATTGACTATCAGGATCTAATAGCTCACTAAGAGCACAATTGATTACCTTTGTATAAGCAACTAAACACGGAATTTAACCAGAAGTAATAAGTAACTAGAAATCAGAAACAACACAGAATATGAGAGACAATACCCAATTGTATTAATACTCTTCCAAAAGGAAATACAACAAAGAAGATGCCACAGTCTTCTTCACACTCCTCTAGGGCTCCCACACCTCTAGGGCATAAATAGTAAATCTTTTCAAGAGTTTTTCTCTCTCAATCATGGTCACAACAAACAACTCAAACACAAAGTTATTGTTCACCTCCAACCAGTCAGTAATAATACCGTCAGTCTACAAGTACTCAAAGTACTCCAACCAATAAGTGACAACCAACACAACCATTATTGCCTACTTCCAGTACCATAGAGTATACACACATACTCCAAGTTCGATTACACTACGTACTCCAAGTAGATCTCACCTGATCTTGCTACCTATTGTGTTGATGATCTCCCTAATCTTGCTACCATCTACAAATCAACTTGGTTTTGCACACTTGTAAACTTAGATCTCACACACACACACACACACACACACACACACACACACACACACACACACACACACACACACACACACACTTGCAGATCAACTGACCTTATTTACCATGTAGATCTCACCTGATCTTGCTATATCATAGATCAACCTGGCCTTGCACACCTACCGATCGAGATCATACACCTGAGAGAACCCTTGTCCTTGCCTCACCAAGTCCTTCTGATTCTCCCTCTTGAGGATTCTCTCCTTCAAGGATCCTTTTACAAATAAAGGATAAATTACAATAAAGGCCATGGGTCTATTAAATAGCTCCCACACAAACAATAATTAGACTTCTTAATTATAATAATTAGAAACGCAGCTCCAAGACTAAAATTAGTCTTTACATGCAAACAACTGATTCAACAAACTAATTGTTCGTGTAACAAACAGTTCTGAAAATGCACAGGTGACTGACGTCGGTCCCTGTCTATCTAAAAGTGACTGACGTTGGCTGACTCCTGACTGATGTCAGTTGCTACTTGTCCACCATTGATGGATGTCGATCAGCCTAACCGACGTCGGTGACTATGACACTTAGCAACCTCCATGTTTGCATTCAGGTGAAGCTTTTAGCTCCATAACCTAACAATCTTTCACTTGGAGATAAATAGCTACACCTGTCCCTGTACCTATATATCATCTAAGCTGTTACCTGGCTTGTATCCCTCTTCAAGCTCAATCTTGAAGACCAACCACCACAATGAACCCTATGATGCTCCACCTGTCATCTAAGTAACCTACCACATCCGATTCTACATACCCATGTAGAGAAGTCCCTGATGTTGCATAGCATGAATCCTTACTATTGGTCCCTCTCAGATACCTAAGAACCCACTGAACTACTCTCTAGTGCTTCTTTCCCAAATTTGCTATGAACTTGCTGACAACACCCACTGCTTGGGCAAACTCAGGTCTAGTACACATGTACTTAACCTCATCATGTGAATCAGGACATTATTCATATAACTGTCCAACCATCGGTGTGCTAACCAATTCTGCATCCTACATCTTGAACCTCACCACTACCTTATCCACACAATCATCTGGAGACAAAATCAACCTGTGACCTTCCATGTCTCTAGAAAAACTCATGCCAAAGAATTTTGCTCCTCCAAATTCTTCATGACACACCTTTGAGCTACCTTTACCTCTAGCTCAGAAAAAAATCCTGCATGTGTGACCCTACAACAAGCATACACACAACATACAGTAATAGGATAATGTTGCAATCATCATCCAACCTAGTAAAGTAAACACAATGGTTACAATGACATTGACTAAAGCCATGCTTTGTCATACACCTATCAAACCTGTACCATTGTCCTAGAGCTTCCTCAAGACCATATGACCTGGCCTTCTGTCTCATGTATCCATTCCCTCTCTTCTTTAACCAAGGAATCCATTCGTCTTTCAGTCCTTTCTTTTTGACTAGCAACTCTACCAAATCTCCCATTTGGTTTTGCATCCTAGGAATCAAATTCCTCATTCATGCCATGCTCTCAATGTTTCTTGGATCCTTCTTACTATACAGTGAGCAACAAGTATAAAGAAGGGGAATAATGAATTTGAGGCTTACTTACCCTTTCAGTCCTCCACATGAGCGTTTGAGACTCCTTGACAGTTGTTGTCCACCCAAAATCCATTCCAGTGACCGATGTCAGTCACCACCCAGTTTGCATCTGACCGATGTCAGTTCCATGCGACTGACTTGACTGCCAACGTTGGTTCCTTGATCGACGTCAGTGTCCTCCAGGTCACCGACGTCAGTTCCTTGACTAACACTGGTAACCACCTACTTGACACCACCAACTCTGATCTGCACTTGACTGATGTTGATACCTATCTATTTGATGTCAGTTCCTCTTGATTGATGCTAGTAACTGTGTTTTCCTGTGAGTGATGACTTTTTTATCGTGAGCTCTCTTTGGATCAAAAAACCCTATCCAAACTACCCTACTTAGAGTTATTCAGTCTTCTCCACTGATCTCTGTCCATTATCTCCTCCATGAACACTAAAGCTTTCTAGTTCTTAAGCTTGTCAAAGACATCTGTCTTCCTCTTAAGAACATGCATCTCCTTCTTACTCATGTGACCAAGCCTACAAAGTCACGTCTTTGCAACAAAAGGAGAATTAATAATATAAGTAGATAGATAAAAAAAATACCTACTTTCTTACCACTTGCTAATTCAAGTGCATCCACTGTGAGAGTTATTGTGCATCTCTCATCACCTAACTTTCCTGAGATTAGACTCCTCTCCAGGATTGGGACCTGCATGACATCCTTCAACACCCATGTGTTGGCCACTTGCAATTTCAACTGCACTTCACCTTTGCCACCAATTTGACAAGGATCACCAACCCCTAAATAAATCTTTTCAAAGTCTCTAAAGACATTAACATGGAAAAATACTCTATTTCAAGCTACATGAAAAGAGGCAACAGAATCTATAAACCAAGATTCTACTTTATCCAAGGAACATACCAAAGCATCCTGTGCAATAACACCTACAACATCTGCTTCTTCAGTTCCTTCATGCTGATCTTCTACCAACAATATTTCTTTACTTTCTCTTTCTTTCCATAACTCCGTAATTGATCATTCTTACCGTTGAATTCTTCCATTCTCAGCTTACTTTCTTCTACCATTGTTATACTCCCATTCCAACAGAAACCCCTGTGAGTGACCTGTAATCAAAAAACACTTAACACGCTTGACCACCTGTTAGTGTACCTAACCTACTCTGATACCACTCGTCAGTGGTATCAGGCTCTTGAACCTATAACTTGGCTCTGATACCAATTGTTAGGATCTAACAGCTCACTAAGAGCACAATTGATTACCTTTGTATAAGCAACTAAACACAAAATTTAACCAGAAGTAATAAGTAACTAGAAATCAGAAACAACACATAATATGAGAGATAATACCCAATTGTATTAATACTCTTCCAAAAGAAAATACAACAAAGAAGATGCCACCGTCTTCTTCACACTCCTCTAGGCCTCCCACACCTCTAGGGCATAAACAATAAATCTCTTCAAGAGTTTTTCTCTCTCAATCACGGTCACAACAAACAACTCAAACACAGAGTTGTTGTTCACCTCCAACCAGTCAGTAACAATACTACCAGTCCACAAGCACTCAAAGTACTCCAACTAGTAAGTGACAACCAAGACAACTGTTGTTGCCTACTTCTAGTACCATAGAGTATACACACATACTCCAAGTCTGAGTACACTACATACTCTAAGTAGATCTCACTTGATCTTGCTACCTGTTGTGTCACTGATCTCCCTGATCTTACTGCCATCTGTAAATCAACTTGGTTTTGCACACTTGCAAACCTAGATCTCACACACACACACACCTGCAGATCAACTAACCTTACCATGTAGATCTCACCTGATCTTGCTATACCGTAGATCAACCTGGCCTTGCACACCTGCCGACTGAGATCATACACCTGAGAGAACCCTTGTCCTTGCCTCACCAAGTCCTTCTGATTCTCCTTCTTGAGGATTTTCTCTTTCAAAGATCCTTTTAAAAATAAAGGATAAATTACAATACATCCCATGGGTCTATTAAATAGCTCCCATACAAACAATAATTAGACTTCTTAATATAATAATTGAAATGTAGCTCCAAGACTAAAATTAGTCTTTACATGCAAACAACCAGTTCAACAAACTAACTGTTCATGCAACGAACAGTTTTGGAACTGCACAGGTGACCGACGTCGATCCCTGTCTGTCTGGAAGTGACCAACATCGGCTGACTCCTGACCGATGTTGGTTGCTACCTATCCACCATTGACCAATGTCAGTCGGCCTAATTGATGTCGGTGATTGTGACACTCAGCAATGTCCATGTTTGCATTCGGGTGAAGCTTTTAGCTGCACAACCTAACATTGATAGGTACAATAATGGGCATGTAGATAAAGAGGAGTTTGATGAATTTGTGGAGAAGTTCACCATAGATCTGGTAAATGAAATAAGTAAGAGTGTGATAATTACTGCATTAGGAGGACCAGCTTTGGTTGTTGTGAGTGCCCAAGTCATAGAAGGAATGGCAAAGATGTCTTCTGAAAAAATACCAATCATAAGATTTTTTTTTGAGAAAGTTACTTGATTCCATGTTTGCCTCAACTATCATAGCAGTTTCCATGCTCATGCTTCAAAGTACTTCTCTTCCTAAATTGAATGAATGTTAGTCAAGAGATAAAAATATAGCTGTTACATCCATCCCTCATTAAGCAAAATCATTTTCCTCCTTGTGTTCTACATATATATGATTTTTATGCAATTTTATAATATGAAACATTTATTCATATAAATTATTATTTTGTATTTTTAAAGGTTTTACGCTTCAATACATAATAGTAAAAAATGAGAGATTTTCAAATATGTGTGTGTGAGGGGGGGGGGCGGGGGGGGGGGGGGGGGGGGGGGTTGGGGTGCGGTAGCGGGGGAGCGGGAGGAGGGGACGGGGGCGCATGGGTAGGGGCTAGGAGTGGGGTTTATAAAATCTAAATGAATATGTGCATCATATTTAATTTTTGCAAAGTAATTTTCATCTATATTTTAATAATTATGCAAATTAAACTCTAGTATTTTTTTCTAAGTATTCTTCATCAACATAACTTTACCCTTCCAATAATTTTACACATATTTTACACAAAACTTAAGCTTTGAAAATAATTAAAAAAGAGCGAAATGATGAAAAGGCATGCAATAATATATTTAATTGTTTTATTTTATAAAAATATTTCAAAGTTGAATATAATTATAATTATTTTGATAGGGGTTCTGAGTGTAATGGATTTGTTTAACTCTTTTTTAAATAAGGATTAAAGAAGAGATAGTATCCCAATCAAACAAGGAGTAATATACTCTTTAAAAATGGGTCAATTAATGAATTTAGATTTTATAGATATTCTTATAAGAAATATTGAATCTAAGCATGTGTCAAATATAGAGTGTATGAAATTTAATATTATAATAATAGAAATATGAAAGAGAAATTGTACTTAGCTTTCACACTAATGTGCATGCATATATGAATAAGGTAGGTGTAGAACTAGACTATTTGAAGATTCTGGTCCAATCATCAAATTCTAAAAATTAGCCTTTGGCTAGCACATACATTTGTTTCACCCTAGAGACACTTGCGTTGATGTTATTATTTGTACTTCAATGCATATGTCATGTAAACAATATTGATTATTGACTAAAAATTTCCTTTAAGTCTTTATGAGTTTTATGTTACCTTTTAAATTGTGTGTTCAAATTATGTTTATAGGATCTCGATATCAAAATATAGCTCAAACCCTAGCTCTTCACCCTAGGTTATGTTACCTTGTCAAAAATGGGTTATTAAGCTCATGGTGTTGAACTAACCTCAAAGACCCCTTTGTCAGTGAGTTTTGCCCACATAGCCAATACTCTGAAGAAGGACTCAAGTATATGTAATTATCTCTTATGTGTTGGCTTGTGTGTGCACAATGATGCAATATGCTATATGTAAGTGCATATAGTGATTTATCTTTTAAGTTGACAAATATTTCTCATGCATTGTTATTTAAATGATTCATAACTATAATATGATTGCTCCTATGATTTATATAGAAATAGGGAAGAATAAGATAGCATTAATAAATTTTGTAGTTAATTGAATGAGCTTGAATAAATGTTTTCTTGGTATTTGGTAGATGAATAATGAGTTGGATTTAACTTCTATTTATACCACACATTTTGAAAACATTTACATATAATCATTAATGAAACTTATTAGGCTGATGGATTTATATCATAAGATTTAAACATTTGAGTGTTTAGAAGGTAATCACACTTGTGTTGGAATATGGATAGTAATATTGATGTTACTGTCCAAGTCTAAACATAACTATCCAGGAAGATGGAAGGTTGTTGAAGCTCTATAATTGATAGTGAATTTTATATATATATATATATATATATATATATATATATATATATATATATATATATACACATATATATATACATATATATACATATATATATATATATATATATATATATATATATATATATATATATATATATATATATATATATTATGGGCTATAGGTGATCTAGGTAATCAAAATATTAGGGTTGGACTATAAAATAAGTATTTAAGCGTAGTGGGATGGTGAAGGTGAGCCTGTCAATTGTAAGGAAGGTATGGAATTGAAGGGTAGAACCTTCAGTGATATTTTTCAAGTGTACAATATTAGTTTAACATATAAAACCATATTTAAGCATCTACATTGTCCCTCCCCTACCCTCTAGTAATCTAGTAATGCATAAGGATGAAATTATTAGTTTAAAGGAAAGAAAATGTGTATTATACTATATATAACACACCTTGGTTTGTGTGAGACCCATTTGAATTTGATGTATATGTATGACCTATAAAAAAATCATGTTACAAGTTTAATTATTACATATAATCTAAAAATGTATAGTTAAAATTTTTTGAAGGAAAAGAGAGAAAGGAAGGAGTACATATGTGCGTCAATGCAACATTGTTTACCCTTTATAGTTTGCTTTGATAATGATACTTCCTTACTAAATCATTGGAGAGAGGTTCATGACTAAACCTTGGATATTTGAAGAGGGGACTCAATGGGTGATCATGCCCTCAATCTAATATAAGGGTGAGTTGTACCAAGTCCATTGAGAGATCAAAATCTCAATCACACAACTCAAATGTAACATAATATAATGAATCTTGCCTAAATCAAATAGTGTAACCATATCAATGCACAATAATAAAAGTGGTGTCAAGTCTATCAAGAGTGTAAATATCGATCACACTAATCAAATAAGCCAATTATTGTAGTAGTAAAGCTCAAATGGTGCATCTTGGTAGGGTTAGTGCATAAATATTTGTAAAATGTGAATAATGTATCTATAATTTGGTACATTTTCATGGCATATGCACTTCAAAATATGTCTAAAGTTGAAGTATATATCAAAATGTAACTTCTATTTTGTAAAATGTGTATATTATTTATCAAAACTCTAAAAACTCTATCTCAAATCTATACCAAATGCATAAAATTTTATCTAACATGTATATCTGAGTCAAATCTTCAAATTATATCAATTGTATGTATGTGGAGTCATATCTCTATGACATGCCCCCACTTATATGCCTCCCCCCTAAGTTGAGGGGGATGAAAAAGTGATAGTCATCTTATCTTAAAAGGATAATATGACTATGTTTTATATGTATGAACCATGTAGTGAAGAAACATATAGTAGTGTCATGTCAAAGTAGATATATCAATGAAGCTCACACTATTCATACAATCCTTAAGATTCATGATATGGATCATGGCAATGTGTAAAATATAACAAGCTCAATATAAAATCAAGCAAACACGTAAGAGCAATCAAAATTTACACAAAGAGAGGTCTAAGGAGACCAAAAATAAAGGGCATGTTCAAATTACACACACTCAAGATGGGGATATATGCAAATGTTCACACACCAAAGAAACAAACAACAATCAGGGCACTATGGCTCAAAAGCAACAAACATTTTCAAATGTTTCACAAGCAAGACAGAGAAGCAAACACGAAGTAGACTCCAATAATCCATGTGAATAGTTAAAGTAAATGAAATAGATGAAACTAAGATAAGCATGTCATACTAGTCCTTGCATACATGTGTTAGCAAAAAAAGTCATGCAGAATAACATATAAAAGTACATTGTGTAAGACAGTAACATGAGTATAGACATGTGTAAATTTTAGTATATAAGATCAATTGGAAATGATCATAAACCAATAGAACATGTTAATCATGATCATATAGAAGGAAATTATCCTAGTGCAATGTGTCATACAAGAATATGAAAGGTCTAACATCTACAATGTATGTATCATGGATCTAATATATGCATGTATTGCACTCAAGCACTCATGAAACATATGTTTATAAAGAAATGATATGCTATCTACTAACATATATTAAATAACATATGCATAAAGTTAGTAAACATGTTAACTGCTAAATGTTTTTGTATTTTTATTTTAATTTGAATGTTTTTATATTTTCTTGATTATTTTATTTTTTTTGTATTCTTTTAATTTTTTGACATGTTTTTAATTTTTGAATAATTATAAAAGGTGTTATTATAGACACTATTTCTGAATTATATAACACCTCAATCTTGTACACTTAGAAAATACATGTCATGTATGTACCTTCAGCTTTTAGATCTTTTCCACTACCAAAAGAGTTCACATACACTTTCTTTGTGCCTAATTACTTATCTCGTAGTCTAACCAATGTCATTTTGATGACCTAGGGCTTATATATTTCCTAGAATGTTATAAACCTACTTATCTTCCATCTCAATAATTTTTGGACATGCACCTATTTTCTAACTACTCAAACACTTACGTCCCAATCAGATACCTACATAGATGAAAGTGTCTTATCCCAACATAGTATCTAGTTCCCTAAAGTCATAAAATTTGTAAATAAAACATATTCATATGGTCAACCTAAATGATTTAACGCAGTATATTCTCCAAATGGATTGGCATAAGTATAAGATTAACCCTCACTCATTCATAATGTGAATACACCAAATAACTCACAAGGCTAATTACCAAAAGCACTCAATAAAGCACTTAATTGAGAAAAGCTTCCCTATTTTCTCTTATTTACATATTAGTCATAGGGATATCACATTTACATGTCTGAATAACTGAAGGAGTAATCCAAGATCTATATTTTCTAAGTTAAAATATAGGTCATTATTGTACTTGTTTGTCATACATTACATGATTCACACACAAGTCAATACATAGGGATGAAGTACATAAGTCTAAGGCCCTCTTCAGAGTATTGACTACGTATCAAACACTCATTTACAAAGGTGTCTATGGGATAACTAAAAACCATGTACCCACTAACTTATGTTTTGCATAGCCAATATGAAGATGAAGAACTAGGGTTTTACTATTTTACAGGGAATGGCAATCCGTTACCCAAATATAAATGTACAAGAGCAAAGGTGACATACAACCCAAAAGCATTTAGGTAGTCACATCTAGTTTCAGTAGATATTTAGTACTGGACACATGTCCAAGTCAGATAGTAGTGTTGATGTAAGTGTCTATAGTTATAAAGGCACAATTTCCATAATTAGGTTATTGTTCCAAAATCTAGATCTAGTCCATTTTTTGCATGTTCTAAATACATATCTATAATAACATCAGAACCAACTAAGTATCTTATTTTCATTGTTATTGAAATATCTATCATAGTTTTACTTTCTATCTTTTGCATCTCAACATAATAAATTTAGTATATGTTCTATCCGATTTTCATAAATAATTATCCCACTCTAGAGATAGTCTACCTTCCTTATGCCTTAGGCTATCTCTTACCTCTTTAACCCTAGATATCCCCACATATAGATTTTAAGGTTAAACATTTGGTGAACCCAACCTTTCATCCAAAAATCCCTATATTTTGATCTAGGGTTTCCTGATTCTCTATTCTAATTTCTGATTTTAGAAAAATTACAAATTAAAAATCAAATCTCCTTTTCTATCCTTATGTTCAATATGGATGCATGTTTAGTTCATTTTATGTTGAAATTTGTATTTGTATCAATACTATACTATTTTACTATGCTAATCCAAGTTATCATCCATATAAATAAGTAGATCTATCAATGTAATGAGAATATTTTAATGTGTCCCCAAATTTCCTCTTATAATATACTAGAGCAAGTGCCTTCTAGACCTAACCTCATAGGAGGTGGATTTATTGATAAATCAGGCAGAATGTATCCTAAAATTTCAATCTTCAAGCTTTTAAAGTAATCCACTATCTATAAGGATATCCTATATGAAGTATTATGTGATACCCATGTACCAATTGATACAACATTGGCTATTTTTGTAGATATTAGACACGATCTAACACACAATGAGAACATTATTACCTCTGGTTTTAAAGATGTGTTTTCCAAGACTATCATTTTATCCATAGTTGCTTCTCCAAATACAAATATCTCCTCAAAATCTTGAAAACCAACATGAGTATACTAAAAAAAATTCAAAGGCATATAATGATGTTATAAATAAAATTTTGCTCTTAGATTTTTTACACAAATAACCACCATACAAGGGTATTTGTATGAGAACATTACATATGATAACCTTGCCAAACAATGTAGAGCTACCACATGTGGATTTTGTGTTAAATTCTATTAAACAAACCAAACATAATGTTTCTAATGATAATAAATATTTACCATACCCACATAATAATGGAGTCAGTCTCCCTACACATATTCATTCTGATATGGGTGCCCAAGTTGCAAGGGAACACACAACATCGGCCAATACTTCATTACAAAATCGAATCAACTTGTCTTATTTGGTACACCACAAAGACAATTTACATGCTTACTTGAGCCACCCACTTCATTACTCCCACAACTTTTAGAGTGTCCCCTCATTAATCTCCCTTATCCTAGAAAGGTTAATATGAGTAGACCTATACCAAAAGGGTATGATTTGAATGCTTGTTGTGACTATCACAAAGGCTTTGGGCATTCTACGAATATATATTTTACATTGAATCATAAGATCCAAGATATCATTGATAACTAAAAGATTACATGCAATGATCCTCCAAAGGAATTAGGTTCACAACCTAGTGATTACCAAAAATGAAAAATATCTAATGATTCTTTGCATAATTATCCTAATGAAGAACTGAAAGTGTAAATGGCATACAATGCACAACAAAAACTTTAAATTAAAAAAATAAAACATATATGCCAATAGGATTTATTAATCACATTATTCATGGGTAATTCTTATTTTTGGCATAGCTATGTTGATCCTACACAAACAAAAACTAGTAATGTAAGATTCTTATAATAGATTAGATTTGATCTATAAGACTTAAAAAAAAAAAGTTACTTGAAAAGAATCATTGGGAAACATAATAATACCAATTGCTTGTTGTCTTAAAATAATTCAAACAATATTTTGGGTTATGCCTACCACATATCCATATGCATTTACACTAGGCACTATTTGGTTATACCAAATGGAAGTAATACTTGACCAAAATCAGCAAGGTATTTCTTTTTCTCATGAAGGAAAATTGATCCATATTTCAAATGATCATATTTTTTATTCTACTATACATGTAAAATGTGAGGAGGGACATGTTATGTACTATTTTCACTTATCCAAACATGACCCAAATAATGTAAAAGATCAAATTTAAGTTTGCAAGGTCTCACAGATCCCAAAATACCAAAAATATAATTTTTTTGTAAAAATCCAAATACATGTTCAACATTTACATATCTTATTATCTCCTCGACATATATGTTGTTGGTTCCACGTTGGTAGATGGAATATCAGTATTTCCTATATACACATGTGTTTTACAAATCTTTTCAGTGTGATTTAGGCATACACAAATACGTGATCTATACACTTTTGGATGTTGGGCCTTCTCTCTACTCACATCACCAGGATTTTGGGGGCATCTACCTTTATGATCATGATACATCTAGGTTATATAATTATATGATCACTTTACATTATCATGTTTGAGCCAGAGAAATTTTAGTGGCCCATTTATAAATTAAATTGTATTTTTTTGGTAAATTTATAAGTATATGTTTCAAAAGTCTAGCAAACATTAATGGATGATGTTTAGGCATGTAGGATAATTGATATGCAAAATGTAACCTACCATAGAAGTTATGATGATGTGAGACTATATAAAAAATTCATAGATTATGGTAGTAGTTTTCTTAGATGATAGGCCTTTGTCATTGAATGACAAGAGTGTTGTCATACAACAAACATAATGTAGAATGATAGGTCTACTATCATTTGATAAATATGTTGTCATTTGACAGTGTTTTTATCATTCGATAGTATTGTTGTCACTTGGAAACATTATTGTCATTCGATAGCAATGTTGTCACTTGACAACATCTAACACTACATCATCATTTTTTATCGATAACATAGCTATTGCATGACACCATAGTTATCCTATGATAGTTACATTATTGAATGACATGTATGTTATCTGATAGGTAATAATGTTGTGGGTAAGTGACAACTATGTTGGTAAGTGACACAAACGCTTTTGGATGGTAGCTATGATGATATGCTTCAAAAAAATTATCCTTGAATGATTATATATTACATATAATATCAAATAATCTCATATTGAATTTTGGTGAAGTGGTGAATTATATTTATATATATGCAATTTATTTTAAATAGTATATGAGTTGACCTAGAAAACTAACTTACACCTAGATAATTTAGGTGAATACACATTATTCACCACCCAATAAAATAGCCAAATGCCAATTTCTAAAACTAAAATATTTGTGAATTAATGATAAATATCAAATAAAATTTACCTTGGTTTGATCTCATATATGTACTTACACATGCCTTTATCCATGCTTATATCTTTTGCAGTGTATTTGATATGTTACGTACTTAACATTTTTTTTTGCTAACAAATATGATCCATGGACTAGTATGTTATGTTTATTTTGGTTGATTATGATTTAATTTATGCACTTCTTTGAGTATCTTTCCTTATTATTATCTTGCTTGATTGAGCATTTGAATATGCTCCATTTTTTGTGGCCCTCATTCCTTTGTTTATCTCTTTGACATTTGAATATGTCATTCTTGTTTTGTGGACATTTGACTAAGCATGTCCCTTTGATTGTGAGGCATTTGAACATGACCCTTTCTTGTGGCCTCTTTGGACCTTTTTCTCTTGATTTTCTTTTAGATGTTCTTGTGTATGTGCTTGATTACTTGTTGAGCTTGTAATGTGACTATCTATCCAATGCCATGATCTACATTATGAATCTTAGACTTGGTGTGGTCACGTTCTTCATGCTTCAGTGATATATCTACCTAGACATGTTACCTCTATATGTTATATGGTACATTCACATTTTACATGGTTATCTTATCTTTTTGAGGTAAGGTAAACACTCCTTTCTTCTTCCCTCACCTCAAAGTGGGGGAATATCAGTGAAGGCATGGCATGGAGGCATGACTTCCACCTTTGTCAAAATTTTATATTAAAGTGGAGGGAATGTTTTAGAAACATGTTATCCATAATTATTTAGTATGTAGGATACCTAGTTATAATGGGGTCATGTTTTGGAAACATGTCCTCCACATTGACACTTACACCAATTCTCAAATTTAAATTATAGTGAAGGCATGTTATGGAAACATGTTCTCTACATTGAAAATTATATTAGTTTTAAAATTTCTCTATATATAGTGGGGACATGTTTTGTAACATGTCCTCCACACTTACATAGTTTTAAATTGGCCAAATTGCATAGTTATAAGATTTAGATACGTGTGTGTGGTAGAATTCTATACATTGGTACCATTTTTATACACAGTTTCAACATGAGACATATAATATGTATATGCTATGAAATGTGAACCTAATATTATAAAATCAAATTAGTTTTAGATTCCAAATATTTTTAGGTACTGTCATCACACACTAAGTTGGACTTTTACAAATTTTATTGAGCCAATTTATTGTAGTTGGTTCACTTTTGGTATGGTTGAGGTGATTAAATCACTCAATCTTGCCAAGTTTATAGGCTGGACTCGATTTACATCATCCAAACTCACTAGTTTTATAGTGTGAGTTGACTTGGTTCACTCTCATTCACTAGGTTATAATTATGATTATGTTGTAATGTTGAGATAATCTTAATTATTGGGTGGCAGCTCATCTTTTCTCTAAGGTTGGGGGAATGTGCCCTCCAATCTCTTCCTCTATCTCTTTAAATATATTCACTTTATAGATTTTTATTTGTCTTACTCTTAGTTTCATTGTTTCATAATGATACATCTTTCAAATCAAATTTTCAAAAGGTAAGATGGTTGCATCAATATACATGTGTACTTCTAAACCTTAGTCTCTTTTAGTTTTAATTATTTCAATACTTTCAATTTTATATTATATGCACAGATTATATATTGTAATATGTTCTTGGTTTCAGGTTAATCACTATCAAAACACTCAAGTTAGACTCAAGCAAAGATAAAGTGTGTTATACACATCTAAGGATGCATTTATTTTCCTTTAAACTATCAATTTAATTACTAGATTAAAGGGGGAGTGGGAATGTAGACACTATTTCTGAATTATATAGCACATTAGTCATGTACACTTAGAAAATACATATCATGGATGTACATTTAGTCTCTAGATCTTTCCTACTTCCAAAAGGGTTCACATACACTATCTCAATGTGTCTAATTCCTTATCTCATAGTTTGACCAATGTGAATCTGATGACCTAGGACTTATCATACCTAAAATTTTATAAAACTATTTATCTTTCGTCTTTTCAAGTTTTAGACATGCACTTATTTTCTAACTACCCACACTCTTACATCTCAATCAAATGCCTATGTCAATGAAAGTGTCATATCCTAACGCAAGTGTCCAGTGCCTTAAATTCATCCAATTTGTAAATGAAACATATTACTATGGTCAATTTAATGTCAGATAGTATCCAAAAGGATTGGTATAAATACAAAATCAACCCTCTTTATTCCTAACTTGGAAACATCTAGCAACCCACAAGGCTACTTACCAAAAGAAATCAATTAAGCACTCAAGTGAGAAAATTTTTCCTATTTTATCTTATTTTCATATCAGTCATAGGGAAAACATATTAATAGGTCCGAAGTACTGAAGTAGCAACCCAAACTCTATATTTATCAAGTTACAAGCTGGGTCACTATTGTACTTTCTTATCATACATTGCATGATTCATACACAAAGCAACATGTAGGGGAGAACTACATAATTTTTAGACCCTCTTCAAAGTATTGGCTATGTAGGCACTACTCATTAGTAGAGGGGTATTTAGGGTAGCTCAACACCATGTGACCACTAAATCATTTATTACAAAACCAATATGAAAATGAATAAGTAGGGTTTTGATATTTGACAAGGAGTGATAATACATAACCCATATATGATTGCACTAGAGCAAAGGTGACATAAAACCCAAAATAATCTAGGTGGTTGTATCTAGTTTCAATAGGTGTTATATATTGGACACCTACCTCCAAGTTAGACAATAACATTAATTTAACCATCCCAAGTTGATACAAGTGTTCATAGCTATAGAGGCATAATTTTTATAATTAGGTGATTATTCCAAAATCTAGATCAAGTCCACATTCTATCCATTCTAAATCTAGATCTATAATATCATCAAAAGTAACTATCTTATTTTTCTTATTATTACAATATATAGCATGATTGTACTTGTTATAGTTAACATATCAACATAATAAATTCAGTATATGTTTTATCTGAGTTTCATAAAAAATAAGCCTGCTGTAGAGATAGTCTACCATCCTTGTGCCCTAGGCTATCTCTTACCCCTTTAACCCTATATTCACCCACAACCTATATTTTAGGTTTAAAAAACTATGTATCAATTGTAGGATCACCACTATCAATTATACATTGTAGTTTTTTATTTATATCTAAAACAAATTTTGTATGGTGCCCATGCCTTCTATGATATTCAAAATAATATTTTTCTTCATAAAGAATGTAAAAGAGGTAGTGTGATCAAGTTGATTTGAAACATTAACCTTATAATCTCACTTGCACTCTTATTATCCTATTACATACATTTTAAATTAGTGATTTTAAAGGAAGTATTTTTAAGCTTCTTATTTTGATATGACACCTTGTTTGGCACAATAATACTAGATGAAGATACAAATGCATGACTACCACTAGCACGCTCTAAATTCTATGTATATGTAAATTGATTCTCCAATGATGTTATCTTTGAACTAAAATATTGATTTTACTTTACAATCTATCTATGACTCTTCCGATAGTAATTATTTTATCTTTTAGGTATTCACAAGCACAAACCCTAGGTGCTTTAGATTGAATAATCATACCCACACTATCTAAAGGAGAAGTTGAATGTGGAGGGATTTGATGAAGGGTATGTTGATTACCTTATTTTGGAATTATAGGATGGGTTTCCTCTCCCCATGAAGTAGTGGTGGGATGAACTTCATTAGAAGGATATTAGTTATCACCCTCCTTAGGGTTAGGATTATGAAAATACTCATTTTAATCCATTTTAAATGCTCTAAAAATTGAGATTTAAGAACATGATAAGAAGGATAGAAAACTTATAGGGAACAATCCATGATAAAGAAATTAAAATTTAATTGGAAGCCCTATATGGGGGAAAACCCTAGAGTAAACTAAGGTTTCACAAGAAACAAGGATTAAAGAAGAGAGAGTGGCCCAATCAAACAAAATTACTCTTTAAAAGTAGGCAAGTTAATGAATTTAGATTATATAGATATTCTGATGAGAAATACTAAATCTAAGCATGTGTCAAATATAGAATGTACAACATTCAATATTCTAATAATAGTAATAAAAAGTAAAATTTTACTTAGCTTATAAACTAATGTTTAGGTGGATATGAGAAATTTTGGTGTAGAACTAGACTATCTAAAGATTCTCATCTAGTAATCAGATTCTAAAAACTAGATTTTGGCTAGCATAAACACTTATGTCACCCTAGGGACACTTGTATTGACACTAATATCCATGTTTCAATGCATTTTTTATGTACATAATATTGACTATTAAATAAAACTTTCACTTGGGTATTTTTGGTTTTTCTATTGCCTTTTGAATCATGTGTTCATATTATATGAATAGGCTCTCAATATCATAACATAGCTTAAACCCTAACTCCTCACCCTAGGTTAAGTTAATTTTCAAAAATAGGTTAGTGGGATCATGTTGTCAAACTGATCTCAAAGACCCCTCTATCAATTAGCATTTTTTACATAGCCAATACTCTTTAAATATGACCTCAGACATATGTGGTTATCCCTTATGTGTTGTCTTGTATGTACACAAAGGTTGAATATGTTATATGCAAATACATGTAGTGATCTATCCTATAATTTGACAAATATTAATCATGATATATTCTTTGAATGCTTCATAACTGTAATATGAATGCTCCTATGACTGGTATAGAAATAAGGAAGAATAGGAAAATATAACTCATTTGTGAAATTGGTTGAATGAGATTGAATAGGCGGTTGCTTGGTATTTTTTAGATGAATAATGGGTTGGGTTTAACTTGTATTTATTTCACATCTTTTGAAAATATTTGTATATAAAGGTTAATAAAACTTATTAGACTAACCTGTACATATCAAAATATATTCAAATTTGAGTTTTTATAAGGCAAGGACACTTGTATTGGATCAGGGACATTATCATCAATGATACTTTCCAAGTGTGAATGTAACTATCAAGGAAGATGGAAGGTTGTTAAAGATTTGTAACTGATAGTGATGGATATATATCACAATTCAAGCATATTGTGGGCTATAGGTTATTTGGATAATCAAAAGTACTAATTTCAAACTACAATATAAACATTTAGGCCACATGAAATGGTGAAGGTGGGCTTATTAGCTTCAAGTAAAATATAGAACTAAAGAATAGAGCTTTTAGTGGTATTTTTCAAGTGTACAAGACTATTTTAACATATAAATCTAGATTTAATCATCTATAAAAGTGAGGTGTTCACTTTTATATTTAATCTTAAATTTCACATCCCTTTGATCATCACATGGAAATTTAGACCATCACTTAGAATATTTTTATTTTTCTTGGAGAAATCAATAAAAAAAATGTAATTCTTAGACATAAGTATAGTTTATAAGCCCTTTTTTTCAATACAAAGTTTTTGAGCCCAACACAGAGGTGTAGTAATATAGATATCATTTTTCATTAGTTAATGATAAATTAGATAAGGTAATGAAGTTATTAATCAATGTGGTATATAAAAATTTCAAAATAAGAACCTTGAAATTGGTATCTCTCAAATATTTAAATAAATATATTTAAAATATTTATATTAGTCTATATTGTAAAGTTGTAGGAGTGTTTGTGGATGCAAAATTCTAAAAATAGTCTCTTTCAAATTTATTTGGATGTCTCTATGTTTTGATTTCAAATATTTATGAAATTATGATTGGCAATATTATATTTGTGGAGCTTAAAAAATATATCTCATTGTCTAATATGCCTTAAAAGTATGCCTACTTTGTTATAAAAAGTGTGTGTAGGACTCGTTAAAAAGTGTAAGTCCTTATCATGAAATTTAATTTGAAGTTATGATATTGTAGATATTAAAACCAAATATTTATAGTATCTAAGTATTGTATATTTGATAAATATCAATAAGGTCTCTACCATTCAATTTTAAGCCTCCCTATTTTTGAAAGGTTCACATTTACCATCTCATTGTACCTAAAGGCTTATCTCTTAGTCTGATCCATAACATTTTAATGACCTAGGTATCCTATACTACACACAAAGCTTAAAAATTGATAAACATGCTTCACTATTAGTTTCAGATCCATACCTATTTTCTATCCCTTTGGACACTATCAGCCACATAAGGACACTATTACCAACAATAGTGTTTAGGTGTTTATCTAGTGTATTATTGCCAATCCAAATTGTAAATGTTTCAAAACCTATGGGTCAATCTATTTGTCTTATTGAATCTTAATGTGATATATTTTCTTTCAAAAGGTGTGTTATAAATACAATTTTAATCCTTCTCATTCATCATCTAGTAAATACCAAGTAAACACTTACTAAAGATAAATCAATCAACTGCATAAACACTCTATTCTAATTTAGTCGTCCCTCTTTTTATATCAAGCATATGAACAATCATATTACAGGTCTAAAACATTCATAGAATAACCTATGAGATATATTTTTTAAATTACAAACTAGATCACTACATGCATCTTCATATAGTATATTTCACCTTTGTGTACACAATTTCCCACACATAGGGTAAAACTACATAATTCTAAGGCCATCATTGGAGTATTGGATATGTAGACAATGCCCATTAACATAAGGTATTTAAGATCAGCTTGATATCGTGATCCCACTAACCCATTTTTAGTAGACTCATTTTAAGGGTGAAGAGTTAGGCTTCTTGAATTTCTTCATCTTCTATCAACAAAGTGAGTAAAAAATGCTTAATCTGTGTAGCATCCTAGATCGACTCATGAAACCTATTTTAGTGAAAGATTGTAAAAATTTCCTCTTATTGAGAAACTTATTGATATGAGTGTACTTTGGAATAATGATAGATGCATATCTTCAGCATCAAACTTGTTTCCCTATAAATTAAAAACCATTAGTTTAAATAGATGTAAGAGGAAATTCAGAAAGAAAGTTGTTAATTATTTCTTCCTCTTTGGTGAAAGTAGTGACATCATTATTGAAACTAGCATCATGAAATGTCTCTAAAGTTTATTCAATACCTTCCTCTAGGAGTTTTTTTTATGCATATGTGTTATATTGAGAAGCCAAATTAGAGAAAAAGATGTCACAAACCTCCTTTTGAATTGAAACAACAAAATATCATTTGAAACAAATTTTAGAGATGCTCTTCATTGATAGAAAATTTCCCATAGTAAAAACACAATCATCATTGAATAATCATTTCCTTACATTGTGTCAAATTCATCTTATTGTGCTTGATAATTTTCTATTTTGTTGAAAAACTATAACTAAGCATGAATTTTTGATTTATTTTTTATATCAAGTTCTAGTTTTTAGATAATTCTTCCACTACTAAAGTCACGAGAGGAACACAAAGCACATCCTTCCATTCACCATTATCAACTAGAGGAAAGGTATTATTTATTTATTCAAATATAAAGATATAAATAAATTAAGTAGATTTAAGGAAGAAATATAAATATATGATGCAAATTTTTAGAAGCTCCATCTTACTTATAGTCATTTAGATGTTGGAAGTGCTTTCAAAATTTAGAGCCTATTTTGCATTTCCTTTTTCAGAATCAAGACTTCAAGGTCATGGAAATGATTTGAATGATACTTGATAACAATTTTGGTCTTAAAAATGTATTCCTTTATCAGTGTCTCCATCTCTTCATCTTCATGTGTTTAACACTTCAAGAGAGGAAAAGAAGGGAATAGTCTCGATATTTTTTTCAATCCAAGAGTTGTCCACAAGATTTTCATCACCACATGAGTTGTCTACTAATTCAACACCAAAATAAATGAATATATCATAGTTAATGATACATTCTTAATAATCATTTTGATATTAAAAATGTATTCCTTTGTCAGTGTCTCCATCTCTTTATCTCCATATGTGTTTAACACATCAAGAAAAAGGAAAAATAAAGAAATAGTATGAATCCAAGAGTTGTCCACAAAATTTTCATCACCACATGAGTTGTCTACTAATTAAACACCAAAATAAATGAAGATATCATAACTAATTATGCATAATAATTATTCTTCAAAACATGACTCTTTATTTTTTTTTTAAGAGGTCAATTCTCTATTTTAATTTATTTAAAAAAGCATAGAGACTTGTGATGTAAAAAACACAAACTAAAAAAGTTTATTAACAAAGATATTTAGGCTAAGTATTATAATTTTTCCCAAATTATGATTTATTTAACTCAAGGTTTTTTATTGTATCATTACAACATTTATCTCAGATAAGTTTCACCATCCTAGATTTTTCTAACAAATTTTTAATACATAACCCTATTGTAGGATAGTGGGTGAAGTGAAATGATCAACACAAAAAATATTGACTTGAAAATATACAAAATATGATTAAGGTGTTTGACATAAATTCTTATCATGAAAACCCTACCAAGGATTGGTAGAAAAATGTTTATTACTTTGGTTTCAATGTTACAAATAGGATTTATTCAAAACACACCTCTCAGACAACCAACTTTTACTCATATTAGGGTCTATTCTACTTTAAATAGAGCTATTAACTAGTATGTGTTAGGGAGAAATTTTGAATTGGTCTAATAATTGTCATATCAATAATCAAGATAGTCCCTAAAAAAAATTATTCCAATCAAACCATTCATAACATTTTCTTTGTAGAGTGCTAAAAATGTCATCATACTTTACACAATAGAGATTATGGAAAGGGCCAAATAGTAAACTAAGCTAGAGTTAGATAAATTTGTAATTGATCAAGTTTTGAGTCACATAAAATTTTATTAGCGCTCAACATTAACTCCAAATATTAAAGTTTTACTCAAATATCTCAATTCAGACTACTAAATGTTGGTCTACATAACCCTATAAAAGGTTTCCTCATGGTTTCCCACTTTAAGGTTATTTTATAAAGGACATCTAGCCAAATTAAAATAATCAAATGAAACAAGTAAATGTTAGGTTGTGGAGCTAAAAGCTTCACTGATGCAAATGGAGGTTGTTGAGTGTCAGAGCAACCGATGTTGGTCATATTCAGCTACGCAGTAATTGACATTGATTAGGGGTCAGCCAGCATCAGTCAGACATAAATCGATGTTAGCAACCTGTGCGTGTGTGCATTTGCATGTGCTTCCAGAACTGGTCTAATTTTAGACGAACAGTTAGTTTACATGTAAAAGACTAATTTTAGTCTTGAGTCTGCATTTCTAATTATTGTAATTAGGAAGTCTAATTATTGTTTGTATGGGATCTATTTAATAGACCCATGGGGTTGTATTGTAATCAAGGACAAAGAAGAGATCCTTCCAATTGTAAGATCAGTTGATCTACAGGTAGCAAGATTAGGAGAGATCTACATGGTAAGTAAGATCAGTTGATTTTTAGGTGTGCAAGATCAAAGGAGATCTACTTGGAGTACTTTGAGTACTTGGTGGACTGACAGTATTGTTACTGACTGGTGGAGAGAATAACTCAGTTATTGAGTTGTGGTTGTAATTGGTTGAGAGAAAGAACTCTTGAGGGAGAATTACTGTACGCCCAAGAGGTGTGGGAAGAGTGTGATTTCTTCATTGTATTTCCTTCTAGAAGAGTATTAATACAAGGTTATATTGTCCCTCATATTTTGTGTTGTTTTTGAATTCTAGTTACACATTACTTCTGGTTTAATTCTATGTTTAGTTGCTTATACAAAGGTAATCAATTGTGCTCTTAAGGAGTAGGGATCCTGACAAGTGGTATCAGAGCTTGGTTCACTAACACTTTGGTTTCAGATTGTGTTAAGTGTTTGTTGATTACAGGTCACTCATAGGGGTTTCTATTTGAGTGGGAGTATAGCAATGGTAAAAGAAAGTAAGCTAAAAATGGAAAAATTCAATGGCAAGAATTATCAATTATGGAGAATGCAGATAGAAGATTATCTATATCAGGAAGATCTATACTTACTGTTGGGTGGGGTTGCAAGCAAGCCCACAGATATGAAAGATGAAGAATGGAATGTTCTTGATCAGAAGGCTCTGGGATATATAAGGTTGAGCCTAGCATCGTCTGTGATTTCCAACTTATCACAGGCAAAGACAACAATAGAGTTAATGGAATCTTTGGCAAATTTATATGAAAAACCCTTAGCTTCGAATAAGGTATTTCTTATGAAGCAATTATTTAATTTACAAATACAGGAAGGTGGATTGGTACATAGTCATCTTAGTGATTTCCATGGATTAATAAATTAGTTAATTTCAGTCAATATAGCTTTTGATGATGAAATTAAGGCTCTCTTAATCTTATGCTCTTTACCCAAAAGTTGGGATAGTCTAGTAATGACAATTAGTAATACTGCGTCTACTTCAAATATCTTGAAAGTTGATGATATTGTTAGTGTAATCTTGAATGAAGAAATTCACAAAAAAAGCATAGAAAAATCATCAGGTAATGATTTAAGTGTTAAAAGTAGGGGAAGGCAAAGAGAGAAAAGCAAGCAAAGAAAATCAAGGTCAAAGATAGGCAGTAGATCCAAATCCAAAAATGGTAGTATAACCTGCTGGAATTGTGGAAAGAAAGGGCATGTAAAGAAAGATTGTTGGTTGAAATAAGATCAACATGAAGGAAATGAAGAAGCAGATGTTGCAGGTATTGTTGCACAAGATGCTCTTGTATGTTCTTTGGATAAAGTAGAATCTTGGATTTTAGATTCTAGTGTCTCTTTCCATGCAACCCCAAATAGAGAATTTTTCTATGATTATATCCATGGAGACTTTGGAAAGATTTATTTAGGGGATGGTAAGCCTTGTCAAATGGTTGGCAAAGGGAAAGTGCAGCTGAAATTGCAAATGGGAAACACATGGGTGTTGAAGGAGGTCATGCATGTCCTAGTCCTGAAGTGGAATTTGATTTTTGTAGGAAAGTTGGGTGATAAGGGATGCAAAGTAACTCTCACAGTAGAATCTTGAAAAGTTTTCAAGGGTGCACTTGTTTTAGCAAGAGGTAAGAAAGTAGGTACTCTTTATCTATCTACTTGTATTGCTGATTCTCCTTCTGGTTTATCTACTTCAGATGTAGATGCAAAGATGTGGCTCTATAGGCTTGGTCACATGAGTAAGAAGGGAATGGATGTTCTTGAGTCAAAAGGTAAGAGATCAAATTTGAAAAGCATAGATCGAAATTCCTATAAGCAATAAAAGAAAGTGAGGTTTCTTGAAATGGATGCTACAAGAAAGTATCGGGTTTATTGCATAAAGAGGAAATTTGATGTTTTTGACAAAGTTAAGAATTGTAAAGCCTTGGTTTTCAAGGAGAAGATGATGGACAGAGATCAGCTCAAGGGGCTAAATAATTTTGAGCAGGGCAGTTTGGACAAGGTTATGATCCAAAGTGAGCTCATAGGTAAAAGTCATCACTCACAGGAAAACATAGTTATCGACATCAGTTAGGTGAGAATTGACGTCGATCAAGTAGGTACCAACATCGATCATGTGCAGACCAGAGTTAGTGGTGTCGAGTAGGTGGATACCAATGTCAGTCAGGGTACTGACGTTAGTAGTCAAGTCAATCGCATGGAATTGACATCAGTCAGGTGTAGACTGAGAGGTGACTGAGATTGGTCACTGTTAGAATAGATTTTGGGTGGATAGCAAGCTGTCAAGGAGTCTCAAATACCCATGTAGAGGCTAAAAGGGTAAGTAAGCCTCAAATTCATTATTCACCTTCTTTACACTACTTGTTACTCATTGATGGTCAAGAATCAAGAAGTTTTGAAGAGGCAATGCAGGTAGAATCCAAGAAATAGTGGGAGCATGGCATGAATGAGGAAATTGATTCCTTGGGAAAGAACCAAATAGGAGATTTGGTAGAGTTGCCAGCTAGAATAAAAGCACTGAAAGATGAATGGATTCTCAGGTTAAAGAAAGGAGAGAATGGATAGGTGAGACAGAAGGCCAGGTTATATGGTCTTGAGCAAGCTCCAGAATAGTGGTACAGTTTTGACAGGTTTATGACAAAGCATGGCTTTAGTCAATGTCAATGTAATCACTATATTTATTTTACCAAGTTGGATAATGGTCACAATATTATCCTGTTACTGTATGTAGATGATATACTTGTACAAGTTCATACATGCAGGGATTTGTTGAACTAAAGGTAAAATTAATTCAGAGGTATGCCAAGAAGGATTCAAGAGTAGAAATCCTTGGCATGAATATTTCTAGAGATAGGAAAAGTCATAAGTTGATTTGTTTCTAGATGATTATGTGAATAAGGCAGTGGAGAGGTTTAATATGCAGGATGTAGAATCGGTTAGCACACCTATGGCTAGACAATTCAAGTTGAGCTATGAACAGTGTCTTGAATCACATGATGAGGTTGAGTACATGTGTACTAGACCTGATATTACTCAAGCAGTGGGAGTTGTCAGCAAGTTTATGGCCAATTTAGGAAAGGAGCATTGAAAAGTAGTTCAGTGGATTCTCAGATATCTGAGAGAGACCAGTAGCAGGGATTCATGTTATGCAGGGTCAAGCACTTCTCTACATGGGTATGTAGATTTAGATATGGCAGGTTACTTGGATGATAGGAGAAGCACCACAAGATATATGTTCACTATTGGTGGTACAGTGATTAGCTAGATTTTTGAGATGCAGAAAGTTGTTGCAGTCACAGTGGCTAGTAAGGATAAGAACCCTATAGAAATGTTAACAAAGCCAAGAATAAAAGAGAAGTTGAATCTTCATTCAACTTCTGTTGGTCTTCAAGATTGAACTTGAATAGGGATACAAGCCAAGAAACAAAATTAGAGGATGTACAAGTACAGGTATAGGTGCAACTGTTTGTCTCCAAGTGGGAGATTGTCAGGTTGTGGAACTAAAAGCTTCACTGATGCAAATGGAGGAGGTTACTGAGTGTCAGAGCAATCGAAGTTAGTCTGATCAATCAATGTTGGTTATATTTAGCTATGCAGTAACTGACATCAATTAGGGGTCGATTGGCATCAATCAGACAGGAATTGACGTCGATAACCTCTGTGTGTGTGTGCGTTTGCATGCACTTCTAGAACTGGTCTAATTTTAGACAGACAGTTAGTTTGCATGTAAAAGACTAATTTTAGTCTTGAGTCTATGTTTCTAATTATTGTAATTAGGAAGTCTAATTATTGTTTGTATGAGATCTATTTAATAGACCCATGGGGTTGTATTGTAATCAAGGACAAAGAAGAGATCCTTACAATTGTAAGATCATATGATCTGCAGGTAGCAAGATCAAGGGAGATCTACATGGTAAGTAAGATCAATTGATTTTCAGGTGTGCAAGATCAAAGGAGATCTACTTAGAGTACTTTGAGTACTTGGTGGACTGGCAGTATTGTTAGTGACTGGTGGAGGGAACAACTCAGTTATTGAGTTGTGATTGTAATTGGTTGAGAGAAAGAACTCTTGAGGGAGAATTATTGTACGCCCAAGAGGTGTGGGAAGAGTGTGATTTCTTCATTGTATTTCCTTCTGTAAGAGTATTAATACAAGGTTGTATTGTCTCTCATATTCTGTGTTGTTTCTGAATTCTAGTTACACATTACTTATGGTTTAATTGTGTTTAGTTGCTTATACAAAGGTAATCAATTGTGCTCTTAAGGAGTAAGGATCCTGACAGTAAAGACAATCCATATTTTTATAATCTCAATGAACAAGTAAGCACAAGATTCTAACATTGCACTATACTAATCCAAACCCATAGTTTATAATAGGGTTAGTGGTTCCAAACATTAGAAATCATTCCTAAGTCTAGGTTATTTTAGCAATCAATATACACATTTAGTTTTAGAAATAATAAAATTTATACATGAGAAAATTTACTTGATAATTTTTTGTTGAATTCATCATTGAATTTAACATATAATCATGTAGACATTAAGAGATTCCAAATGCTAAGAGTTTACACCATAGTCCATGACAATTAATTTCAATTTTTCCTATAAAGAATGAATGGTACGGGTAAAATATTGTAAACATTAACTTTGTAATTCATCTTACCATAATAAAGAATAGAGATAAACATGCTTAATAGGGTAAATTTATTATGACCTAGATCTTAGCTTTTATGCCAATATTTACTTCTACTCATATGAATTATTTGATCTAAATATTACCATTCAAATAAAAAATGCTTATTATTCTATACATGCACATAAATAGGCTTTGTCTCATTTAATTACTAATAAAAAAGAGATTTTTATCATAGTGGTTTCTACTAAGGAATAAATGTTACTAAGGTTCCAAAAAAATCATATAAGAAACATACTTTTTTTGTCATAGGACATTTTAAAAACAAACATAAACCCCTACTCTTTATGACCTCCTTAACAATAAAATATAAGATTGAGTTATAACTCAGTATTTATCAAAATAAAAATATTGAAGAAACACATAAGCAACCAATATTGACCTTGATTATCTTAGTGTAGAAGCATCATGCAAGAAAATCATAAACTGACTATAATGAAATTAGGGTATGGATAATAGCCTTTCTAAACTAAATATCATCTGATGTTGGATCACCTATAATATTTTGATGTATGTTATGTAGGGATAGGGGTAAATCCATGTGAAGTGATTAGTAAAATAGTTCTAAAATCATATTGCTTTGAAGGTTACTCCAATAATCCATGTCTAGACATCATTCTTGATGAATGCACCATGCTCTAGTCCATATGCGTAGAGTACCATAAAATACATGATCCCACAAATAGTCAAGCAAAGATGTCTCATCAACATTTCAAAGGATTTCACAAGCCTTGATATGAGATTATGGATAATTAACACCATAATAACTTAGAGTGGTATGAATGTGATTATCATGATGGAAATGATAGTGCATGACAATGCGCACTTGGTCCTAGGTGAGCAGATTATAAAGGTTAGTTTCCCACCATCAAGAAGTTGTACCTTGAATAAAAAACTTAAATGAATGAATTTGTTTATCTTCAAACACATAAAAAGTTTCCAACTGTTGCACATATTCCCAAACTTCTATTTAACTGTGAAACCTAGGTGCTTGATCTAACTATAGGGGTGGTCAAGTTGGGATTCTTTTTATTACATGGGCATAACTTCCCCTAGGCATGCATCAAAGTAATTAATATCTCAATGTGTTGGTGCACTATCATTTCATGCAAGAATAATTTCTCTTACACTCACCTAAATCATGTAATGAGGGACCAGTTCCTATTAGTTTTATCATGTGAGGGTGTACTAATAGATAGGGATGCTCGAACACATACACATTAATATGCTCATTCTATAATTAATCTTAACACATGTTCACTACTCAATAATAAAAAAGACAAAGATAGCATAAACAGTAATTGTTACCCTTAGCTAAGTTAATTGAAATACAACATAATTGATAACTAATAGTATTATCTCCATAGTCAGTTGAATAACAATATTAAGGCAACACAAGTTCCATTCATCATATTGATTAGTGATCAAAGATTACACAATTCTAGTATTATAATTCAACTCACTTGTATAACTCTATCAATACCATCCAACTTAGTAACAACAATAACCACCTTACAAAGTTCAATCTAGGGGTATTTATACTTGGTTTTCCTTGACCAAGAAGTTACAAATGTAATTATACTTATGGTGACTCGTCAATGATCATCAACACACTTGAGTCATGATAGCCAATTACATTGATTTCTTAAAGACCTGAGCCTTTATGCCCCTATATTTTCTTTTCGATGCTAGATCCTTATCTCCAAACACATATCTTTCCATGGGTTGACAATGGATTCATGCTTGACTTATTCTCTTTCATCCCTATGAATTTTTCCATAACCATTCTCCACTTTCTGTGCACTCCCCAAGTCTTAAGCTAAGTTATAAGTTCTTCCTTTTCAAGTTCTTCATTTATCATGCAGATTATTTTATGACTTGGTTCTTCTGCACCATGGACTCCCATGACATGGTCCTTTGCATCATGCCTCTATGCATTGGTTATTCCAAAAAGTACTTATCCAAAAATTAGGGCCCAATATTACCCCACACTAATCCATTAGTCCATCCCAAACTAAGCATTGGTCTTGGGCTCTAACAAAAACTTTGGTTTCATCTATTTGATTTACATATTAACACTTTCTCAATGGGTTAAGGTGTCCTATATCTTGGATGTTATTTCTTGGATCACCACTTTGAGCTTCTTAGTCTCCTTGGGTTGGTTGAGAAATTCACCTACTTTATTTACTAAACATTTAAGGGATGTTGAAGGATCCTTACGAATGCCTTCAAGCATAGTGACCTCAATGATAATCTCTCTTGAGAGTGTCATGAAGTTTGAATTGATTTATTTTTTATGAGAACTTCTTAATGCCTCCATTGTCTCTACATATTTGAATGCTTTGGCATGCTCTATGCGGTCTTTTATTAGTAAGGTGTTATCAACCAATTATTGATGTTGAAACTCTTCCTCCTAAAGCTAAGCTTCTAAAATATTATTGGGGCCCCTTAGCATTTCAAAAACCCCATTTAAAATGGGAATGGTGTCACCAAATCTATGCAAGAAACTTTTACACACCTCCATTGCTTTCGAAAACTGCTCCATTACCCAAGTTTATTCATTATGGGGATTAGGTTGTTCCTTAAACCATTTCAATAGGATCTCTACCAAAGTCTCCAATTTATATACTACCTTACTAGAAATGGGTACTCCATACGCAAATGTTGGTTCTTGGCTCAAAATTTGTTTACAAATGTTGATTATTTTCACTTTGGTATTCATTTAAACTTCTAATTGGCACTTAACATTGGCCATCTCTTATTCAAGTTTTGTTTTGGTGGTGACCTCATTCTTATATAAAACCACCATCTCTGTGTGTTTCTTCTAGGCTCACTAAACATCATACTTTGTAAAGGCATTCTGTCTTGCAACGTCATGTGCCAACTTTAATAGTGTCGGGCTAGCTTGTATAGGGGTAGGCTATTATGGATCTACCCAAAGGGTATCTAGAAGTGTGATTGCTTTAGGATCCAATACTAGACTATCTAAGGACATCTAAAAATGGTGTTCTTTGTTATACATATCAATTAATAAATACATCTCCCATCGAGTCTGCTCAATTTCATCTTCTCGTGAAAAATGGGAATACATGTATAAGATCTTGTCTGGCACACTATTCTGATACTAGGCACATAGGGTCATGGTTGCATTAGTATTTTCTAGTCTCAAGATAGAGTTATCAAATGGCTCTTCCCCTTTAGAGGGATCTCACTTAAGTATCTCAATGTCTGTGTCTTCACCCTAGTGACTAGCCCTGATGTCAAGCTCACTCATTCCCAAAATCATGTTAGAACCATCCCTCTCTTCACCAAGTACATCTTAAAATTCTATCTATGCCTACTTAAGGGCGGTTTATTCATGTCATGCTAGGGAAGGTGTTTTATCAAAATATGGGGTGACCTACTCTTTTATAACAAATTTCCCAATGTCTCCTCTGAAATCTCTATTTTCTCTTTCAAGTCACCATCCTTAGGCACCACTATCTCACAATCCATAATAATAGTCTGTGTTACTAGATCTAAGCCTTCAAGTTGACTAACTGGTAGATTCTTATTAAGTAGTACCTGAGTAGTCCTTTGCCTTTTAAAAGTTTTTGGATGGGTTCTTGTGTGGGCATCAGGCCTTGGGTGCTTCTTCTTATTCTTTAGCACTAGATCTAGTGGGAGTGCCTCTTTTTATTGCTCTATACTCCCTGAAGATCTCTTATTGGGTTTTAACATGTAAAATAAAAAAGGAATTGAATTGCTGACCAAAATTTACTAGAATTTGATGTTGGTTTTATCCAACTTTGACTTTTGCCTACATGCTTTCTTTTTGGGGTATATGTATATATGGTAAAGGGTGTGAATTTTGGTGTCAATATTTCTTGTAGCACTATTCACTAATTGTGCATCATATATCTAGTTGAAGGCATTCATGGAGTATCATGCTATGAAATCATATGGTAACTTCAACCATCTAAATAAATCTCCAGAAGAAGCCATCCAGATGCATGATAGGTAAAAATTTTGCTTAATGACAAACTTTACTTAGTCTCTAACCTATCTAGGTAACTCATTTAGAATCTTCCAGTCACTCCCAAAGGCTTACTTCATCCCATCATACCATCCATTTATTTTAAATTTGTGGGATGGGGTTATTATTCTAGGGTAGGTGAATGCTTTAAAATTCTCTCTGAGAGACTTATTCTTGGGAAGGTATGCCCATTTTAGCTCTCAAGTGGTGTAGTCAGGTACACTAATCTCAACAAACACCATCAATAATAGGAATGCACCCTATGCAAACCTTTGGTTGTGTAGTGTTATAACTCAAAATTGTACCCTATGAGAGGTTGATTCAAGCCCTCTCAACTTGAGATATGCAATGGGATTGAATCTAGGTTTTGGGTGACCTCTAAGTGAGTCAAACCTCTAAATTTTAGGCTAGCTCCCAAAATACAATGCCTAGACTAACACTAAACCACTTGCTTCAACATGGAAAAGGTAAAGAAGAGTACTAATCTAACAAAACAACTTGGAGGAAATGCACCAAACATGAAATACACAACTTGTTGAAGATGCATTATGAAATATCAACTTACAATCTAATTATGCTACTCTAAACAACCCCTATCACACTAGTGTTTTAATATGAAGGTTTAGATTATTGCATGAGTATTAAGATGATTAACCAAGATGTGATAATGGAAACACTAATGACTTATCAATTATCTAAACAAGAAAACAAATTAGAACACTTCATATAACCTGTGAAAGGCAACAAACTTGCAAAAGGCATGAAATAAGAAGGATAAATGCAAAGGATATAACTATCACTAAACACTCATCAAGACAATGTCCTCAAAATCACTCTTTGAAATATAAAAGTAGAACATCCATCTTGAATTCACTTCAATAGGCAAGTACAAGTCTCAATTTTGGCAGGCTTAACCATACAAAAAGTGTGGATCCCAAAATTAGCCAAAAATGGTTGCTCTTATAGAGAATGGTGAAGATAGAGAGAAGGGGGCATAGTAGAGAACGAGTGACAAATGTAAAGCATGAGAGAAATAGTTATAAATAAAGGAAGAGTTATGAAATATTCCATCAGGTCTTTCATACCATGTGTTGACCCCTTGAAGATGTTCCATCCTTCCAAGTGGCATAGGAGTTACAACTTGGCTGGACACCTTGACTAGCATCTTAGAAATTGCCCTTCTTGCATGAAAGGAGTGAAAAATGGACCCATAATCCATGAATTTACCTTAAAATAGTTTTAAACAACTAATTTAACATCTTCCATTTCTTAGTAAACTCCTCTAACCTACCATTCCATCAATTATATGCATAGGTGTCTTGTAACTCTCCATTTTACATGCCTAGATTGGTCCAAGTGGCCTAAAACTTAAGTGAATCTTATTCATCTCATCCAAACCATATGAGCGGTTTTAAAATATTTTACTAGGCTTAAATCACACCATTTTTTTTCTTGGACCAACTCCCCAAAACTCATTTTGCTCTTTAAGCCTTCAATAGCCCTAATTTTCTTATAGCCTTATTTTCCTATAAATCTCATTGTATTAGACTTTTACAAATGATATTGATAAAATAATGGAATATTATAGTACCCTCTATGTCCTTATATCTTTTTGTCAAATTTCATCTTTATAATCTGAGTGGAAACCCATTTTTTCTACCTTTCTCTCTTGGATTAGGCCTCAATTAGGATTCTTTGCTTTGGGCCCTATTTTCTTGATCTATACTTGTTCCACATGTGTAAAATCACCCAAAATAGTTTTATTCACTTTACCTAGTCCATCACCAACCTCCATGTCAATTTTGGTGTCCTGAGCCCCTATCAAGATATGCAAACCAAGAAATGGCCAAGTCACCTAGTCTCATTTTGAGCATGTTTTAGACTACCTTGAAAAATGGGTTTGGTTTGATCAATTCAAAAAACTATTGTGAAAATTTTTGGACTTATATATCTATAAAAACTCCAAAATTACCTCATTCCATGATTGATAATCTTTCCTCTTCTTTGAGCACCTGCAAAACAAAAAAAAACATGTAAAAATATGGTATTTTGGTAGTGAGTACAGTAGTCCATATAAGTGAAGTACATGGATAAAACCTACTTGGAGTGATAAAAAACATATAAGAGGTTTAAATATAAAATTATGGCATATGATGTGCTTTTTAACTCTTTTTTCCTTGATCGGTCACTATCAAAATTTTAGAGAGGTTTAAGACCTATTTTGGGTCTTAACGATTGTTCATAAAGAAAAAACCCTAATTATCTATCCTAATGCCATAATATTATTCTTATGGGACCCATATAACACCTTAAAACACCACTAGGTCCCATGCAAAGTGTGAGAAATGATACAAGCATCTAAAGTTGTTCCTTGGGTGGCAGCCTTAGTATTTCTTGAGCTTGAGATAGATCCAAATTGAGTTTTTGGTCTCATAATTCACTCTTACTAATAGTAAAATTTTATAAAGCTATACAACAACCTTATCCATGATTATATGTTATTTTTAATTGATTATTCCTCCTCTAAATGCATTTGATGTACTGGTCAAGGTATTTGGGGTTTAGGACTGTCACCTTCTTGCAAGCCCTCAAGGGCACTTAAATTAAACATTGAGAAGTTTCACCACCTAAGAGTGTATTGATATAATTTTTATTATTTTATTTTATCTCAAAGTATCTTCATGAGATATATAATTCTTTCTTTGTGCCTTTGAACTCAAGTGGACCCCTAGGTCTCTTGATTAGACCTTACAAATGGAGTGAGCAAGGTCTGAGACAAAACAGTGGATATGTCCACTACTAGTATAACCTTAGAGATACCATGGAAAATTAAATCCACTTATGACCACCAAATTTACAAAATTTAAAATCTTTATCATGCCTATAGAGGCCTCAACACATCATTTTCCCTTGTGACTAGACTAGGTTGCATGTATTTCTTATTTCATTAGATCTATGACTGAGTTTTGCCTTTGTCACACTTTGTTGGGTTATAATAGTGATAATGAGGTTTTTATGATGTTTTGATAACATTCACACATGATTCTTATGCTTTCAATTCTTTTCACAACCCTTACAACCTATCAAATCTTTGTACCTTGATATTTCTTCCTAGTACAAACTTGCACACACTGGCTATAGGTGACAATTGGGAGAAATAAAGATTTTCATGAAATTCCTAAGTATTTTGACACCCTTGTAGTTTTCAACTCACCTATTATTATATTTCCTTCATCACATTGGCTTGGTATAACCATTTGGTCTCTACATTTAGACATCTTACATAGTCAATAAGACTAGATACTAGGCCTGGGTGTGTATGACAATTTTTCCTTATTCAAATGAGTTTTAAACTCATCATTCTTCATTTTAGGTTGAAAATTATCATCATTAGTCCCATAAATAGTCCATTAATCTTTATTTAAGTATTAAATTTGTCTTCAAGCCTCTCAAACATCCAAGTACCCCTTCATTCCACCTTAGACTTACTTGCTAATTTGACTTGGCTATATATGGCCATTTTGCACTCTTGGCTGGGTGAGAGGTTTGTTTGCCTCTATATAGGTATCCTTAGTATTTTAAAATTTACTCTTACCTTGATAAGGCCCTCATGATCTCTACTCTATCCATCATTCATTCTTGCCTAAGGTCAAACCTTTATCTTCATTCAACCATTCAATTGTTAAGAAACTTCAAACTTGTTGTGCAGACTGAGACATTCTAAATATGGCACATGAGGTGGATGCCTTGGGGAAAGGTTCATGATGTCCATCTAGAATTTGAACCTTATTTTATAATACTGTAAAATTCTTCCTCTACTCACTATTTTGATCTTCAAGAGACTCCTCAACCACACTTTAACCTTTCTTTTGAATGCTTGTTGTAAGTGGTCATTAGGTCCCTATACAAATTGAGAAGAGATGGGTAACTAGTCTCAAGACATAAAATGACCCTAATACCCTCATTAACCCTTTATTATCCAAACTTATCTTGGAGAGACACTAGTCTTTCCATGATATTGATTGGGTAGAGTGGAAATAAGAAACTCATGTTACCTTAAACTTTAAAAAATTACCTTAAAGATTGTTAGTAAGGGAAACCTAACTATTATTTTGACTTGCAAACTTACCCCTTATGCTGAGTCTACCAAGGTTTCATTAGTTTCTTGATTTTATTGGTGTGATTCCACCTAAGACCTTGGAAAATCATCTAGGTGAACTTTCTAGATCACTCAAAACCTTTTTACATTTTGAGGTGGGGTTATGACTGTTGCAGGTGATTTTTTAAGAGAGTTGACTAAGTCTAATGCTTCACAAGTCTTTAAACATCTCTCAAACCTTTTCAAATGGCTCAGTTATGTTGTGGTTTATATCTTAAGATTCATCCACTATATTGAAGACCCCATAATATCATCAATACCTCTATTTGAGGTCAAATCATTGACATGCCTAACTACAGGAGTACATTTAAGATCTAACTGTAGGTGTACCTTTAAGAGACTTGATTGAGTTAGGGTGTTCATGGTTTTAGGCTTTCACCCAAGTCATCAATAACCTTCTCCAAGTTCATGAACTTAGTTTCGGTATTTAATTAGGCTCAGGGTTCCCTCAAATACCTCTATCAGCACTTCACACCACTTGAAATTGTTCTATACAAACTTGTATTTGTTTGAAAGGAAGCTTGTCAACTTAATCTCATTGTCATCTTCACTTGAAAGAGACCTAGTTACTTATTTGAATATTTGTGACATTTTAATCCCATTCCACACCTAGTTGTTACTCATTCAATGCTCTCTCAATACTTTTCCATTGACCTCAACTCACTTTCAACTATTGTATGGATTGAAAGTATAGTCAAGTAATGTAAGAGGCTTGTGAGTGGAGAATTAGAATGTCTAGTCAGTTAGAATCACTTGGTGAAGGCAATATAATAATCTAGACCATGAAGTCATGAGAATAAGTATCAATTAATTTCCACCATAGCTCTGAACACCTCTGATCTATTCTTACAGTCCATACAAGCCTATATATGGAGGAATACTTGTGAATTCATTAGAGAGTGTGCATGCAGACTCTTATCATGTCTCTCTCATGCTTCCAATCTCAAAATATGATCTCAATATCCTAAATCATTATTTATCATTGCAATTTAAACCAAATTAGAACTTCAAACTTCCATTAGATTGTGAAATCATAGACTATGTCCCCAAAAGTAAGTACACTTGAAGATCATAGACCAAGAGACATCTGACACAAAATAATAATGAATCCATGAGATTGATTGTGAAATCATAGACTATGTCCCCAAAAGTAAGTACACTTGAAGATCATAGACCAAGAGACATATGACACAAAATAATAATGAATCCATGAGATTGAGGTATTTTCCATGAACAATGGAGCATTATAAACCTCTGAGAATCACTACCATGAATATAAAACAAATACTTGCAATAAAAACTACTGAAATAGTTTGTACACTAACACCTTCTTCCTTAAAGTGAAATTACTTCATGGAGATTATTAAACTAATAAAAACACCATTAAAATTAACTACAAGACATATAAAAACCACCCTCAAAATCATTCCTCTACATCTATTTTTGAACTAGAGAAACAGATGCAAGAATAGACCCCTCTCGGATGTATGGGCCATAGTGACTTGCTGTCACTCTTAGCAATTATTCATAAATAATAGGAAACAATTATGAAAAATAATGACACAAATTTTAATATAATTAAGACCCCTAAAAATGGCCAAATTTTCATCTCCTAACTTTTTCTCTCTCCTAGCCATACCATCCACTTCAATTTCCCCTTTTTGAGCTTATGAAGGCAATGATAGAGGAGAAAAGGTGTTTGGAGTATCAGTTCAACTTGAAACTTGGTATAAATCTTATAAATAATTTGAGGGATCTAAATAGACACTTCCAAACCATTTCCAACTAATAAATGATCCTCTAAGGCTGTACAAGTTCCCAAAAGTGCTTGAAAATGCCATTTTTCCTATTTGAGGAGTTGAAACTACAAGTTTGTCAGCACTTGACTGACACTGAACGTTTTATGACATTTATATAACACCAAGGTTTCTTATAATCTTCTTTAAATTTCCTCCTCTTGAAGTGGAACATCACATTCCTCTATATAGGCCAAATATTGGTCAAATTGACATTTTTCCATTTTAAAGTCAAATAAAGGTTAGTTAATGATATGATGACATTAATGAAATTAAAATAACCTTTTTAATTAATTTTAAACATATTAAACCTTTGACCAAGTTTGACACAACAAGAACTTTTGATTGACCTCTTGGACTAGACAAGTATTCATAAGACAAGAACTTGGACAAGGCTAAGGAAGGGACAACATGACCATATGGGACTCTTTAGGACCAATATAGACCATGAAAAATCCGTATGAATACCTTATTAAAGTTTCATTATATAGGTTGACCTATTTTGACTTGGGGTTAACAATTTACCAATTCACAAGGGTAGCATGTTTGCAATTTTAATGGATTAGTAACATTTATCCTTCAATTGGGAAATGGGGTCAATCTGAAGGTGTAACTTAACACCTACCTTGGAAATAAACTAAAACTAGATGACGACAAGATAAACACCACACCAAACATGTGTCTAAAGACACTTGGATGAAAGAAACACACAAGGAAAGCAATATAAATACATATACATGAAGCACTTAGGGAACTCAAAACCTACTCTAATATGTACAAAGATAGAACTAACTTCAATAACATGGCTTCAAGGGTATCCCATTTATTGGGATACTCAATTCTTCTCCATTGAGTATGGATAATTGAAAGGCATTGTACTCCTTGAAATAAATGATGACATAAGGTCCACTCCATAATGCATCAAACTTGGTATGCTTACTCAATTTGGCTCTATCAACATCCCACTTAAATACAAGATCTCCTTCTTGATATGGATCTCTTGTCAAAGTTTTTCTTCACTTGTGCTTGGTGACACTCCAAGGTGAAAATGGATTGATTTATTATCTCCTCTAGGGCCACTATTTATGCCCATCTTATCTCCATAGGATCATTCTCCATCCTCTCAAGCTGATGTGCTAATTTAAGGGTTGTTAACTCAAGTGAAATAAGTAACCTAGCTTCTCTCCCATAGACAAGCACATAAAGATAATTTCCAATGGCAACCTTAGGAATGATCCTATCAACCCAAAGGGTTGTCTTTAACTAAGTATGCCAAATTCTTTGATTGTCCTCTATAGTTCTCTTCACAATTATGATTAAATTCTTGTTAGTGGACTCAATTATCCCATTGCCTTGAGGGTAATAATTTGAAGAGGTACTCAAATATATTCCATATTGTAGATCCCATTCAATTTTCTCACTCTACTAAAATATAGTTGTATGCACTCTAAACCTTGTTACCATGCTCTCATATAAGTCAAGAACTGAAGTTTCATTAGCCTCATTGAGATCCATTATCTCTATTAACCTTGTTAAATAGTCTATGGTTGTAAGGACCCATTTATGACCACCACTAGATGGAGGATTAATCATTCCAATGAAATCAAGCTCTCATTACATGAATGGTTGTTTAACCTAAATTTTATGAAGAGAAAGGGTTTCAATTATTTGTTTACCTACAAAAGTGCATGCCTTTGACACCTTGTAACCCAAGAATATGTATCCTTGAATAGGTTATGCCAATAGTAACTAGCCCTTATTATTTTTATAGCTATGATTCTAAGTGAAAAGTGACCTCATGTTGGTCTATCATGGAACTGTTCAAGAAATTTGTCAACTTAATCTATTTCAACACACCTAAGTAGCACCCCATTAAGATCCTTCCTAAAGAGTACTCCATTCACAAGGACATAAAGGATTGCTTGCAATCTAAAGTATCTCCTTTTTGCATGATCTAAACATCTAGGAAACTCACTTGTTTGAAGGAATCTCACCATTTCTTGTGTCCAACTTAGAGGAGATGAAGTTTCACTTGTACTAGGATCTTCTTACAATGTCAAAACCACTTCTTCTTTCTTCTTTTATTATGATGTTAGGTGTTCATACAACCTTCTTCCTCTTACAAGATTGGTGGCCTTGATATCTACATCATATTACATCACTTTGTTTATCCACCCATCTCTATTTTCATTCAAATATTTGTTCAAGATAAAGTTTCATATGCTTGGGTGAGATACCATCACATGAATATTCTTATTAGACACCATATGTCTAAATTTCTTGAGACTTCTTATCATTGCCAACACTTGCTTCTCAACATAGGTATACCTTTCTTTATATTATTCAAGTCTTTGACTAAAAAAGGATATGGGTTGCTCCAGTCCATCATTTTGTTGCATCAACATGTAAGAGATTGTATTAGTATTAGCAAAATCATACAAGAAGAAGTCCTTAGATAAATCATAATTGATTAGTGTAGGTGCTTGAGCAATGGCTTGTTTAATGGCCTCAAAATTGTTCTTCCCTTTTTGGTCTAATTAAAATCTTGGTGTTTCTTTAACATGATTGTTATTAGATTCACAAGAGTGGCAAATCTAGGTATGAACATTTTCAAAAAGTTAATCTTCCCAAGGAAACTTTACAAAGCTTTCTTATGCTTATGTAGTGACAAATCTAGAATGGCTTCAGCCCTATCAGGATCAATGGCAAGTCCATCCTTAGAAATAATGTGTCCAAGTAACTTACCTTCATGAATATCAAACACACTTATTTAGGTTGAGAGACACCCCATATTTCCTATACCTTTCAAAAATTTGCCTTAGATGCTTCAAATGATCACTTGCATTCTTGGAGAAAATTATTATGGCATCAACGTATATCAACACTATGTCATTTATCAAAACTTGGAAATCCATGTCCATGGCCCTTTGTAATGTATCCCCTTTATTAGATATCCCAAATGGCATTATCTTGTAGGCATATGTCCCAAATTTTATAGTAAAGGTTGTCTTGTATTGATCTCCCTCTTTGACCAACACTTGGTTATACCTTGAATAACAATCTAAGAGTGAGAAACATTGAGATCCATGCACCACTTGAAGTATTTGTTCCATTAAAGGTAGAGGCTAGTGATCCTTCAATGAGACTCTATTCAAGTCTTTAAATTCCACACACAACCTGATTTCACTGATCTTCTTTCTCACTGGTACAAGATTGGCAACCCATGAAGAATGCTTGATAGGCAAGATAATCTTTGACTCAATCAACTTGGTGAGTTAATTTTTCATGAGCATCTCCACCTTAGGATTGACTGGTCTTTGCCTTTGCCTCATAGGTTTAGAATTGTAATCATATTATATAGTGTGTTGAGATAATGAAGGATCAAACCCTTTGAGATCACTATAATCCCAAACAAAGACATCTTCAAATTCTCTACATAACTCAATGAATGCTGCCTTTTCTTCTTGTGTACATACCTTCCCAAGATTGAGTAACTTGTCTTTCAAGATTGATAATATATCACGATGTTGTTCCTTTGTGGATATGCTTACTTTGTCTTTCCTCATTTGATCATTTTCATTGAATATACTTTCAAGATTCACCAACCCTTTAGACAACTTGTTAGACCTTAGTTGTACAATGTGTTCCCCATACTGATACTGCAGCTTGGATTGATTTTTGGAAGAGAACCTTGCCTCATGTTGTAAGAAACATGCTATTTATTTGTCACTTTAAAGCACTTTCTAATTTACATCATTTTCTTGTATAGAAGGCCTTACAACTACCATGATGTGTGACTACAATTTTGAACTCTTGACATTATTTGCAATATCAAATTATGCTCCAACTAAAGCCAACCTATCAACATCTTGATTTACTTCCCTTGGGATTAATTTGTTGTCAATGGATTCAAAATATTCAATAAGATCTCTATGATTATATGACTTCAACAAGGTGTTTTTTGATGCAATGTCACCTCTTACTTGATGCATAACTAGTTCACTATCTCCAAATGGCTTGAATTTGATTGATACCTCTCTTCCTTGCCCATTGAAGCCCATGAATGAGAACCTAATATTCTACTACATTAAGAGAACAACTGAATTGGAATCTAATAGCTGAGTGGTACCTTTCATTTGATGGAGAATCAAGCATCATACCAGCTCTTACACCATTCTTACTCCTTGATCCATCAAAGAACATTTTCCACAAACCATCACCATTATCACTAGGCTTTGAAAGAGAAGGTATGGTTATACCTTCCTCGTATAAATAATAGATCCCAAGATTAGATTCTTCAACTCCTTTATATGAATCAAAATCATGATTTCATGCCCACCAAACTCATCTAAAAAAATATCATGTATGCCATCCAAAGGTGCAAGTGGTTCTTGATCATTAGCTTGATCTCCCTCATCAATAATAGTGTAATTTATATTAGATGAATTTTTTACATAAGCCTCTACATTAAACTTGGATAAATTCTTGGATTTGATAGTCACTTCAAAAAAATATCTAGTCCTAAATGCCATATAGGACCAATCTGAATTTAAGTACCCCCAATCTTAATGGTGAAGACTCTTGATAAGAAAAGAGTAAAGTGAGGTGACACATCAACAACCACTACATATTGGGAGATTGTGAACATGAAGAGTCAATTGAAAACCTATGATCATGCCAACTATTTTGGTAGTTGATCCATCAAATTGTATTACTCCCTTTGAATTTGGTTCATACTTCAACTTTAGCTTATCCGCTACTTGCTTTGGCATAACTGAGCTACTTGCTCCACTATCAACTAGACAATTATGAAACAATGCATCTCCAATGATAACATAAAGGTAGAATGGAGGAGGTTTATCCTTTCTTTTAGTTTTTATTGCTTAACCATATTTGGTCTTCACTTCATTGGTTAAAACTACCCCTCTTTCACTTGGATGCCTAGATGATGCATTAAGCTTGGAGAGCTCATTTTGGTGTAAGTTTATTTGATCATGTATGGATAGTGTTTCCCATATTGGAATGATTACATGAACAGTATTCATTTGATCCACAATATTCATAGGAGATCTGCCAACTTTAGGAGACAAAACACTACCACTAGTTTGTGTTACTTGATGTATAGGAGTAGGTATAGAAGAAGATTTAACATTATAATTTTTTTGATTTATATAAGCTTAATTTTTTGTGCATGATCCTTTGTATGCTTGAGATCTTATATTTGGACCACTACTTATTCCTTGAACTTCCTCAACCACTCTCTTCTTTGACCTTATATTGGCAGATATGGAGCTTGGACCAACATTGAGATTTCCTTGGAAGTTGACAACACATGAGTTATCTTGATAATAGTTCATCATGGTAGCATTTTATTGATTATCACCTTCAGTAGTCTCTCCTCCATTAGGCATCTCTTCTTGAGTCATGGAAGGCCTTGTTACCCATTAAGCCATATAAGCTTGATTGAATGCTTCATTTGCATAAGTGGAAGGGTCATGAGGTTGTTGCCATGATGTTTTCTCTCCATTATCTTGTAAAAGATTATTTTGAATAGGTACAAGTCCCTTGGAAGTAGAAGGAACATTCTAATTTTGGCCATTAGGTTGCCTTACTTGAGTTAGTTGCCCTTGTCCTTGGTATTGACCTTGAAAAGGTTATCTAGGAGCTTGATAGGATTGGTAAGGCTGGAAAGGACCTTGATAAGACCTCCATTATTGTTATTGTTGCTACCTCTTAAGATCTTGTATTTCTTCTCTAAGATTCTTAATCACATCTTCTTCTTTTAGCTTGGTTTTTTATTAGGGACAGCTTGTTTGTGCTTGGGTGTGGGAATAAGAGCAATGGTGGGTATGGGAGCTTGCACATCAAGAAACAAAGGCATCAAAGGCCTAGAAGCAAGCAATTCATCTTGGATCAAGTTTTTATCATCTAGTATGGAAATTCCATATGCATTTGGTAGAGTATTCCCACCCATTGATTAAATCATAACATCTATATAACTATTCAAGACCTTAAGATAGTATAGAAGCATGGTTTGGAGTGGGTCTTACTAGTATTGGGATTCTATACCATGTTTTTTGAAACCTAGAATTAAAATCTTGCATGGATTCATGAGGGGCTCTCTTTATGGTAGTCAAATTTTCAACCAAGGACAAATGGTCACTTTTATATTCAAAACTCTTGCTCAATTTGTCTCCAAAATCATCCTATGAGTCAATTAAATTGGGTCCTAATGTCCTATACCATTCCAAATATTTGACTTTAAAATTGTATGCCAACAGCCTGATTGTTACATTCTCTTGTGTGATGTTGTGAATGTTGTAGAAGTTGGACATGTCTTTAATATGTTCAATGGGGATAAGATAAATCTCTCTATTGAAGTAAGGCATAGTTTTGAGGGCAGCCATTGGGATATCATCATATTACTGAAGGTTCAAAGGTGAATCACCATTAAAGGAAATAAAGGGAAAAATTTTAGCCATGTTATTAGCCTTAAGAAAAATTGGATAATTTGGGATATAGATCCTCCTTCTAGGTAACTTAGTGTATGGGAGAATAAGAATAAATTTATTTATCTTATATGAATACAAAGGTAATTCAAGGAATTCAAAGGGGATACCTTTTGATTCTGATATTGTGGTCACCTTTGGCATGAAAGTAGGCTTACTAGTAAATACCTAGGAGTTCAAAACCTTTTGGAGTCACCAAATGTTGCATGAAGAAGGATGCTACTACTATAATAATGTCAAGACCAACATCTATCTTGGATAACCTCTTGTATTTTGAATCCCACTAGGCACGCTAGAACTATTATAGCTCAAAATTGCACCCTATGAGAGAGTGATTCAAGGCCTCCTAACTTTAGCTATGCAATGTGATTGACTCTAAGTTTTGGGTGACCTTTAAGTGAGTCAAACCTCTAGATTTTGGGCTATCTCCCAAAATACAACACCTAGACTAATACTACACCACTTGTTTCAACATGGAAAAGGGAAAGATGAGTACTAATCTAACCAAACAACTTGGAGATGATGCACCAAGCATGAAATCCACAAATTTTTAAAGATGTAATATGAAATATCAACTTACATTCTGATTATGCTACTTTGAATATCCCATATCACAATAGCGTTTCAATATGAAGGCTTAGATGATCACATGAGTAATAGGTACTTTAGTATTTTTTGATTTTTTAATGTGGACTAATTAACTACTAAAACCAAAGTAAATGTAGGGTTTAGAGTTACCTGGTGATGAAGGTTGGTTGTGCACCACTGATCAAGCTTGTGGGAACTCCTCTTTGGCTAGGGAGGAATGACCTATAAATCACATTAACTCACAAAAAAAATAGATTAATAGAAAAATAAGTAGGCTACTTGGTAAGAAACCAGTTCCAAAAAGTGATACGCTTCTTTATATGGATGTCAGCCCATGTTTAACATTCAAGTTTATAAATAAACATTAAATTACAAAGATATATATGGATAAGATATAAATAGATAATGCCAAAGATAATTAATCAATAATATGATTTATGTGATTAAAGTAAGCATCCTATAATTTTGTAGCTACATCAACATCCTCTTAGATTATAGCTAATTATTCATTAATGTATTCAAAATTATGTATAAAATCCACAATGCAAAGTCCTAGCTCAAATGCAATGTCACCAAAGATGCTAACAGAATCATGTACTAATTCGGCTAGGGTCATCTACATGAAAAGATAGATTTTTAGCAAAGTAGAATGTAGATTTAACAGATACTAAAGATGCAAAAATAGACTGTTTAAGGCAATTTTTATATTTTAACAGGGATCAATAATGATCCTAGAAGATCAATTTGATTCAAATGAATCAATGTCGATTCTGTGTAAAGGTGTTGAACTATAAAATAGACTATAATGATGGCCTAAAAAATTGATAAAACAATAAAAACATAGAGATGTAGAAGATAAATAAAATTTAAAGATGAAAAGAATACTGACCTTAGATGGTTGAAGATGTGCAAATAAAAAGATGCCAAAATAAGGTTGATGGCCTTCAAAAATCACATGATAATGTCACCAATCAAGTGTTCTTCAAAGTGGCAAGGTGCTGGTAATGTCTATACGCAGATTCAAGACTGGTTTGGATAGAATTTTGTGATTAAAAATGCCTTCCTTTCACATTCATTCCTCCCAAGTAATGGAATTTTTTTGGATATTTATGGATCGACATCGATTCTAACTAATCGGTGTGATTCTAACCGATCAATGTCAATTCTGAAGAATCAACATCAGTTTACCCAAAATGAGTGAAGTTGAATAAAAATCCATTCTAATGGGTTGGCTATGGGGTAAATGATGGTTAAAATGATTTTTGAGGTTGTTAGGTTAGTTTAACCATGGGAGAGGTTTGTTAGGAGGTTGGGTATGTTGGGTGAATATTTTGTCACTAGCTAACTGATGACAAAATAGGTATATCAACCTCAGCATAAAGAGATTTAATCAGCAAAATGTGTAGGTTTATCACAGCATAATGAGATAAATCTCTCCTCTCATCAAGGGGAGGTTCCCTATAAGCTACTATATACTAATATAAACTAAAAATACGCTCAGGGGTGAAATCACACCATCCATCTCTCTTTTTTCAGAGATGATGTTCATAGAGTAAAGAAAAATTCTTGGGTAATTACTAAAGGCATTTCTCTTCTTTCAAAAATGATGTTCAAAAAATCAGAGGAAGACTTCCTGGGTAGTAACTATAACTACAAGAAATCCATGAAAGCATAAAGTCTTTCGTTGCTCCTCTTACTGATCTAGGATGAAGTAACACAGTAGAATGAAGTGTAGCACAAAGTCTCCACTTTAACTACAATAGAGTAAAATATTACAAAGGATAAATGTAGCTCAAACTCTCTCCAATATCTTTTGCAATAAAACACAAAACACACAACAAACTAAAGATAATTATGGTAGCACAAAGTCTCCCATAGTCAGCTTCAAGACACCTTCTAGGTTATTTCCATTAGTTCTGCTTATTTTATTAAATGGACAAGACTATATTTAGAAAAAAGACATAAGAACAATTTCTTAGAGAACACAAGCTATATCAACACAAAGTCTAAAAGGTCACTTGCTTTCTCATTCACTTGATAAAATATGATTAACAATCTGAGCTCAAAGTCTCAGGAATGCCTTTCAATTTGGGCAGAGTTTTGCTTCTAATAACAGAGAGATCTCACTTTCTACAAACTAAGAGATTACAATAAATAGCAACCAAAGAAAGACTTTGGCACTTGTTTCCATGAAATGGACCTTGCTATATTAAATGCATTAAATGCATTTGAAATTCTATGAAGAGGACATGCTAGATCAGGTCATCAATCTTATATTTAGCATTTTAAATTATATAAAATATCTCTTCCAAAGTATGGGCCACCTGGTCTTCTTTAAGATACTTACACATCTGTCCATTCACCTTTATTCAACAAAAACAAATAGGCCACATCTTTGAATGCTTACGCTCTCTAATGTCCACCTAGTGGACTATTCCACCTACTGGAATAACTCTCCTACAGATATTTCTAGATTTTGTAGAACTTTCCCTCTTTTTTTGTTACATTTTTTTGTCTCTTCCTATTGATCTAAGCTCTCAAGCTATCTTCTCACTTTTTGTTGACTTTATTTTTGGGTCTACATCTTTGAAAATTAATAGTTATTCCATTACCCTAAATTTGAAATCTACAGGGACATCATTGGTCACTTGAACCACTTTGAACCTTGAAACTTTGAACCTCTCAGAATGCACCAGTTCAATGGTTCAAAGTTCATCATTTTGGTGGTTCAATCAGGTCGACGGTTCAATATTTCTTGCAAAGCGCTGCATTCACTTAGTCTCTTTTATGAGTTCAATATATCATTGAACCAATTATTTGAACCATTTTTCTAGAATTTTTCACTTGAAACATCTTCTAGAATCTTCCACTTGAACTTTGAACTTTGAACTCATTGAACTTGTTGAAGTTTTGAACTCTTTTGAACCTTTGAAGCCTTTAAATTCGTTGAACCTTTGAACTCGTTGAACTTGTTGAAGTGGGGTTCAATGGTTCATCGGTTCAATGGTTCATCGGTTTGGTGATTCGTTCCATATTATCGAACTCCGTCATTGAAGCTTTGAACTTTTTTAACTCTTTGAAGTGGAGTTCAATGGTTCAATGGTTCATTCTTTACAATTTTTTCATGAAATGTCTTAAGTGTTTTTTAACTTCTCCTTGTGAAAGCCCACCTGTTGAACCTACGATTTCCTTAGCTAAAAAGGCTTGTGCAACTAAAAAACTTGACTGCTTAGAATATTTTTTATAAAGGAAAAAACCATTTTGGCCTGTGAGACCAAAATGATTGATTGATTGTCCACAAAAATAAGTGATAGATTTTGAGAACAACAACTGGCTCTAGTTGGGGAACTTCCATCAACTATGAAAATGATTGAAGGGAGTAGAATCTAGACTCTTAAGTTCCTTCATCTATGCCATTGGGATACAAAGTCATGCCATCCAAAAAAAGAAAGATGCCAAAAATAAAATGAACAACACAAAACAAACTAAAGACTATACATATGTATAACTATACTTATATGATACTTCAAGGATTGAAGTGCTTTAGATACTGCCTACTGTGAGGTAGTAAAAATGGTGTACCATCTTGATATTTTAGTAAGAAACTATTTTAACAATTGAGTCGATGAATGGCAAATGGACCTCTACACAAGGAATCTAATTTTCCATGCATTCTTTTTGGTTCTCTCCTCTTGTCCCACAATAAGACTTGATCTCTAATCTGAAAATTATGAATCTTTGCTTTCTGATCAAATAGTTTCTTGACTAGACTTTGATGTGCAGCAATATGGTCCACTACCATAGTTCACTACTCATTTAGTTCAGTCAAGCACATGATCCTTTTGTCAATAGAATTTTCAAATGTTTGATCTTTGATTGCCTTTACCAACCTCAGTACTGGTAGTTCTAGGGTGATTGGTATCTCTGCATTCAAGCCATACAAAAGTTGAACTGGCAATATACCTATTGCCCTCTTGGGTGTAATCTTATCTATCCATAAAACATCAAACAATGCTTTATGCTAGGTTCTTTGATTGTCATCTACCAGCTTCCTGATAATGGTTACTAGATTCTTATTGCTTGATTCTGATTGACTATTTCCTTGCAAATAATAGTCAAAAGAGTGGGAGAGGATAATCCCATAATAGTAGCAAAATTGGGTAATCTCATGAGAAGAGAAATAGGGTGCATTATCTGTTACAATCTTGGTTGGGACTCTAAATTGAAAAATAATATTTTCTTTGAGGAAATTACATACCACTTCTGAAGTAGCATGCTTGACTGGAATGGCTTCCACCCACTTGGTAAAATAATATGTGGCTATGAGAACATAGTCATGTCCAGCACTTGAGGATGGGTTTATAGTGCCAATGAAATCAATACCCCATTGTTGAAATAGCTCTTCGATCACCACTGGCTTGAGAGGCAATGCAGCTAATTTGGGTTTCTCAACAAACTATTGACACAGCTCACATCTATGCACCTAGGTGTACGCATCTTGAAATAGAGTAGGCCAATAGTACCTAGCTCATAGAATATTATGAGCAGTTATAGGTGCAAAAAAATGTCCTCCATAAGCAAAATTATGGAAAGACTCTAACAATTTAAACTATTTCACTTTGTCCACACAACGAAAGAATACCCCATCAAGGCTTCTCTTATACAAACTATTTTCCCACAAGACATAGTTAGCAGCCTTCAATTTAATAGTTCTCTTTTCTTTATGAGATAGGTGGGTAGGACACTCACCATATGTAAGGAAATGAGTGATAGTAGAATAGCACTCATCCGTAGTATTGATAAAGAGAATTGTAGGCATGTCTTTAGCCTTTATTTCTTCATGCCCTATTTCCTCTAGTATGTTATCAGTAATTAATTGGCAGAGGCCTTTTCTTCGCACAAGATTTGTAGGTTTGATAATAAGATCAAACACTTAGATTTTATCAATCTAATTTCCTCTGTTGGTACCAAACTCTTGTTGAGTTAAAATGGACTTTACTATTGTATCAGGTACTAGAGTAACAGTGTGTGAGTTCAGGATGTAGAAATGGAAGTGTTTCACCACCTTAACCATAGCATAAGCATGCTTCTCCATGTTTTAATATTTCAATTCATGAGATTTGAGAGGATAACTCATGAATAAAATGGAGATTCCACTCTTTCTTTGTTCAACTGAATCAAAATGGCTAAAAGTGTGTGTTCAAAAGTATAGCTATACACTATGAAGTCTTTGGTATAATCTAGATAAATCAAGATTAGGGCATGGGTGATAGCTTCCTTGATATCTTAAAAAGTTGACTTTCCTTCTTCAGTCTAATGGAAAGTATCTTTTCCCTAAGTAGCTTTTCCCTTAATCATATTGATAATGTGGTGAGTCTTTTCTACGAATTCAAGATTGAACCTTCATAGAAAATTCACCTTTTTGAAGAAAGAATGAACTACAGTCCTACTAGCAAGTAGAGTAATCTCTTGGATATATTTGACTCTTTCTGAGTCGATCTTGATGCCTTCTCAAGAGACAATGTGATCGAGAAGTTTCCCCTCTGTAACCCCAAAAACTATTTTTTTAGGATTAAGAGAAATGCCATTCTGTTGACATCATTCCAGCACTTGTTGTAAATGATGCATATGATCGAGATGATGTTTAGAAAAGATGGTCAAGTCATTAAGATATACCACAATGAATTTTCCCATTTCATCTCTGAAGGCAAGATCTATTGCTCTTTAGAAGGTGGCACTAGCAGTAATCAAACTAAAAGGCATTTTGTGATATGCAAAGGTGCCCCAAGGTGTAGTGAAAGCAGTCTTATATTGCTCTATTTCACTGACTTCCACTTGATTGTACCCTAAAAAACCATCTAACATTGATAACATCTCTAAACTAGTCACTATCTTTAGGACTTGATCCATGATGGGCAGCGGATAGTTGTCCTTTAGAGAGGATTGATTTAGATTTTTGAAATCAACACAGAGATGAATTTCCCCATTCTTTTTTCTCACAGGGACTATGTTCACAATCTAGATGTAATGATGGATTGGAAAAATTATCCTCGTATTTAACATTTTTAAAATCTCAGATAGAATAGTACCTAATATCTTGGGGTTGTACTACCTTGATTTCTGTTTATGAGGCAATGAACTAATTTTGAGAGGATTTTCATGCCAAATTTCTTCAGGCCTAAGATATTTTAGATCATCATAGGAGTACGCCAAAACATTAATGTAATGGTGAAGTAGAGTAATAAACTTGAGTTTTTTATCAGGAGTACAACACTTTCAATGTTGACCATCTTGGGATTTTCTTCAGTACTCAAATTTATTTGATCAAACTCCTGGGAGGAACTTGAATCCATTTGTTACTACTTAATGAACATGTCATGCTTATCAAGCAATTTTCAAGAGAAACTAATCCCTTTGAGATTTTATTCCTTTTGTGCTGAATGAATTCTTCACTAGTTTTTGAATTTGTTTTAGGAGTTGATTCCTGCAGTGGAGACATACTGCCTTCAAAATAAAGCTTCTCAAAGCTATCCATTTATCCTAAAAAAGTAATGATTTGGTTATCATTATTGAATACCTACTAATAGTTGTAATTGTCAAGTACACTTGGTCAAAAGACCAATTTGATAGTGTACATGTTTCCTTTGAAATCTAGGTGAAGAACTATGAAGGTTTTAGAGACGGTCAAGGAATATGCTCGACCATTAAACTCTCTAGGCACTACAAAAATACTAAAAGTGTCAAAACTTTCAATGCAATACCATACAAGATTGTGGTCATGTCACAATCTTTCATTCTTAGTTTGATATAGGTTCTTCACCTGACAAACCACCAATTACGCATCTCCTTTGGCATGAAAGAGTTTAACACCTTTATCTTGAGTAGCCTTCAACCCAAGTAATAAAGATTCATACTCGATAGTGTTGTTGGTATTGTTGAATTGTAACTTATACAAATAGGGGAAAATGTATTCTTGAAGAGATATCAAAACAATTCTAGCTCTAGAGCTGGTAGAAGAATTACTGCCATCAAACTCTAGGATCTAGACATCATTAGAATCTGATCTCCTTTCAAATTTCCCTTTGTTAGGGAGGTAGGATTCTTTTGCACCTGCATTTTGCTCTACCAATTCTTCAAGTTTTCTGTCTAAACCTTTTGAATTGTCACCTACAAGATTTTTATCTGATGAAATAGAAACATCTTCTATAGACAAAAAGTAATTACCCATTTTTTAAGACTTAAATAAAATTTGAGCTTTAGGATCTGATGTCTGAGTGATAATATATCTTAATTCCTTCTTAGGAAGTAGCCTTCACATGATGCCCTTCATAGGTATCCTTGCCTCAGATAGGTCCATGCTTAATTCACCACCAACATCCTTGCAAAAAATTTGTCCAAGTAGAATGCCATAGGAAGTTGGAACATTAGCCACTAGGACTGTCATTTTAATCTTTTTTTTTTGAGAAGGCCACAAATGCAAATTAGGCATCTTTAGTCTGACCCAATAGAGGCACTTATTTATTTTCCATGGAAAAATATCTCTCAAAATTTTTAGTCAAAGTGAGGCTGAGAGAATCTTTCACCTTGGTGGGCATAACATTGTCAAAAGCTCCTGATTCGATTTTGCAGTTGCTCAATTTATGTCTATTTATTAGCAGAGAAACATAAAAAGGTTCTATTTTCTCAAGGGTAATAGGAGGAGTAATGACAAGATTGTTTTAGGTGGATGTGTTCTTTGGGGGATCATGAGATACCTTTGAAACATCTTGTCTTGTAAGGATGGTTTGGTTCTTTATGCATTCAGTCAACCTATCCAACTGCTCAAGGTTGGCTTGTAAATATTCAAACTCAGTCATTTGGATTTTGGTCTTCTTAGTATGGTCAATTATATCAAATAACTAAAAATAATTAGAGATAGAAGAAGGAAGTCCATCATTTTGGGTTTTAGTGGGTGTGGTACTGGCATAAGAAATTGAAATAAAAGGTACAGTGATATTTGAGGTACTTACTTTTTTATTGATCATCGGGTCCTTTGATTGGAAGGGCAGAACAGTCCCCCATTTAACAATCAAAATTATTGGTTGAGATTCTTACCCTATTTTTCTCTTATCAACTTGTTGAGTTGAATGATTTTGAGACCTGGTAAAAATAACATATGATCCATCAAATACTTCTCCCTTGCTTCAAACTTCATCCTAGTAATTTAGGAAACTAATGTTAGAGTCGCCAGCTAATTCTTCTTCTCCTTCTGTGAAGAGATTAGCATCATCTTTTTGGTTCAACTTAGGTTGAAAAGAGAAATTAGATTCAATTTCAAGATAACCAACTGCTGAGTTAGATGGAGTTGCTTCAATGGCAAGCTTCCCCTATGGGGGAGGAAGACGATTTGGCTGCCCTTTATTTTTGGTAGCACTGTCTTGATATGATTGGTTAGGGAATGTCCTCCTTGATATATCTCGATAAGGAGTAGACATTCCTTGTGCCATTTACTTTTAGAGCTAGCAATTCATTTGCTAGTTTTTGCACCATAGGATTAGTGGTGCATATAGAATAATATTCAAAAGATGAAGAAGATTTATTTATGTTAAGATCTCTTCTTATCTTTCCTACCAAGATAAAATCATATTTAATCTCAATAGCCAAATCCTGAGCTATAGCAAGGTCTATGTGGCTAGCATGTCTCAATAGGAAACTCACTTCAATAAGTTGAGAATTTATGAAGAAACATTTAATATTTTAAGGTTTTGGTTGAGCAATTGTAGGAATCCTGTTCTTCAGCTTGTCAAATTTAACAATGAAGTCTTACATAGGCTCATGATGCTCCTTATTCATTTGTGTAAGATGGGCTAACAGGGCATGTGCATCTTCTGTAAGTTTGAATCTAGCTTCAAACTTGGCCTTGAGAGTGTTCCAGTCAGTTATACTCTGAGCTTATAGATGATAGAACCAGTCTGTAGTAGCGCTTTATAATGTTTCTACAAACATTCTCACTGCTATGTCTATCACACCACAAGTTATGTAGAAGGTTGCAATATGTTCATCAGGATGAACTCTCCCATCACCATAGAATTTGAAAAAAAATCTTTCTTGAACTATGGGGTAGTTCATGTAAGCATGGAGTTAGATTCAGGGGACCAAAAGTGTTACCCCAGGGGCCTTGAGCTGCCATGATATGACAATGGAAAGGAGGAATAATAATCCTAGTGGGGTATGTATAGACAAAGCTCTGATAGTAGAGGAAAGAGAAGCTTTGCCTAGTTTTAGAGACCTGACGTTAGTAGGAGGAAAACTCCTAGTTTGCTAAAGGTGAGTTTGTAGAGAGGAAAGATCAAAATTATTTTGCTGCACAAACTCAAATACAGGGTCAACAATACCTTCAGCTCTCTAGCTTTGTATATATCATGGATCTATCAGAGTGTAAAATAGAAATGTAAAAGAACTAGAACTACTTTAATTAGAAGCTTGATGCTTCAAACTATGGTTTGATCCGTAGCGAAGTCACCAAAAACTATTGGGTGAATATTTTGTCACCAACTAATTGACGGAAAAATAGGTATATCAACCTCAGCATAAGGATATTTAATCAACAAAATATGTAGGTTTACCACAACATAAAGAGATAAATCTCTCATCTCATCAAGGGGAGGTTCCCTATAAGCTACTATATACTAATATAAACTAAAAATACACTCAGGAGTGTTATCATACCATTTATCTTTTTTTAGAGATAATGCTCATAGAGTAAAGTAAAATTCCTAGGTAATTATTGAAAGCATTTCTCTTCTTTCAAAAATGATGTTTAGAAAACCAGATGAAGACTTCCTGGGTAGTAAATGTAACCACAAGAAAGCCATGAAAGTATAAAGTCTTTCGTTGCTCCTCTCACTGATCGAGGATGAAGTAACATAGTAGAATGAAGTGTAGCACAAAGTTTTCACTTCAACTACAATAGAGTAAAAGATTACAAAAGATAAACGTAGCTCAAAGTCTCTCCAATATCCTTTGAAATAAAACACAAAACACACAACAAACTAAAGACAATTATGGTAGCACAAAGTCTCGCACAGTCAACTTCAGGACACCTTCCAGGTTATTTCCACTAGTTTTGCTTATTTGATTAAATGGAAAAGATTGTATTTAGGAAAAAGACATAAGAATAATTTCTTAGATAACACAAGCTATTTCAACACAAAGTCTAAAAGGTCACTTGCTTTCTCATTCACTTGATAAAATATGATTAACAATCTAAGCTCAAAGTCTTAGGAATGCCTTTTAATTTAGATAGAGTTTTACTTTTGATAATAGAGAGATCTCACTTTCTAAAAACTGAGAGATTACAATAATTAGCAACCAAAAAAAGACTTTGGCACTTATTTCCATGAAATGGACCATGCTGTATTTAATGCATTGAATGCATTTGAAATTCTATGAAGGGGACATGCTGGAGCAGGTCATCAGCCTTATCTTTAGCATTTAAAATTATATCAAATATCTCCTCTAAAGTATGGGCCACCTGGTCTTATTTAATATACTTACATGGCTATCCATTCATCTTTACTCAAAAAAGAAAAATAAGCCACATCTTTGAATGCTTGCGCTATCTGATGTCCACTTGGTGGACTATTCCACCTACTGGAATAACTCTCCTGTATATATTTTTTGATTCTGTGTAACTTTCCCTCTTTCCTTATTACATTTTGTCTCTTCCTAGTGACCTGAGATCTTAGGCTATCTTCTCACTTTTTGCTGAGTTTGTTCTCGGGTTTGAATCTTTGAAAATCAATGGTTATTCCATTACCCTAAATTTGACGTCCACGAGGACATCGTTGGTCGCGTGAACCACTTTGAACCTTGAACTTTTGAACCTCTCAGAATGCACTGGTTCAATGGTTCAATGGTTCAAAGTTCATCGGTTCGGTGGTTTAATTGGTTCAGTGGTTCAATATTTCTTGCAAAGAGCTGCATTCACTTAGTCTCTTTATGAGTTTAATATATTGTTGAACCAATTATTTGAACCATTTTTCTAGAATCTTCCACTTGAAACATCTTCTAGAATCTTCCACTTAAACTTCAAACTTTGAACTCATTGAAATTGTTGAAGCATTGAACTCTTTTAAACCTTTGAAGCCTTTGAACTCGTTGAACCTTCAAACTCATTGAACTTGTTAAAGTGGGGTTCAATGGTTCATTGGTTCAATGGTTCATTGGTTCAATGGTTCATCGGTTCAGCGATTCATTCCATATTATCGAACTCCATCGTTGAAGCTTTGAAGCCTTTGAACTTTGAACCCTTTGAACTCTTTGAAGCAGAGTTCAATAGTTCAATGGTTCAGTGGTTCATTCCTTACAATTTTTTCATGAAATTCCTTAAGTGTTTTTTGAACTTTTTTTTGCAAAAGCTCACTTGTTGAACCTACGATTTCCTTAGCTGAAAAATCTTGCACGAATGAAAAACTTGATTGCTCAGAACATTTTTTATAAAGGAAGGGACCATTTTGGCCTACAGGACCAAAATGATCGACTGGTTGTCCACAAAAATAAGTGACGGATTTTGGAAACAATAGGGTAGACTTTTGTTTTCATTTGATTTTAATATTTTACAGTTAAGGATGGTAAAATAGAGTTAATTACTATTTAATAGTAGTAATTAACTCATCTAAGCTATGAAGTGAAAGGTAAATGTAATTATTTAAAATAGTTACACATGGGGGACATAATAAAGAATAACGTAATGATGCATCACATTAATACATAAAGGTGTATAAAATTATTGTCTACATTTGCCCTTTTTTGTGGAGTGGTATGCAATAGTAGGCCATAAGATAAAAACTATAAGGTGTCTAATGCCCCAAGTTTATTGTGAGAAGGTATCCCCCCTCAAACTGGGTGTCGAGAAGTGAGATGAAATGGATGACGGGTTTGAAAAAGATGAAAGGTAAAAAAATACAATGGGGTGAGTAAAAATAGATGGTGATAGCTAAGGGCACACTAAAAATGTAGATGGATATAATGGAATTCAAAGTTTACACTTAATGAAATAAAAATTAATGTAGCCAACAATGCCCCAAAGACTGAATCAAGTAATAAAATGCCATAGCTAAAACAGGTGGGTGCAACTAAAGACTAGTAAGAGAACAAAAGATAGGAATGGTGGACCATAGCATCTGATGTACATATGGTGTATGCATTACCTATAGACAAATTTTCACAAGATAAAATGTACCCTTGTAATCTTACAATGGGAAGATACTAAAAAAAAATAGGTACACCTTTAAGGAGATTGGGGAGCTAACAAGGGGTCAAAATCCTCAAATCTAAAGTGTAATAGGAGACAAAAATGGGATAGCTGAAGCAAAGGTAACAAGATGGGGCTTGGAAGCTAAAATAGAAGCATGTGAAATGGTCCAAAAATTAAAAAAATTAAGAATCCAAAATAATCAACATCGATCAAAAAGGGATCGATGTTGATTAAGGGAATCGACATCAATCAGAGTGATTGACGTTGATCTTAAGAAAGGCTATATATAGGCATCTAATGTGGCATAAGGATCATTTAGCTATCGATCTGAATAGTAATCTGAGAGCAAAATTTACTTTGTGTCAACCTTGCAAGCAGATGTGAGAGACAATGGAGGTGAGTGGGATCAGATGACGATGATGATGACTGTAGTATGACGTAGGCATTTTGTCTTTGGTTAAATTTAGTACTTTATTTTTATTTTATTTTATTTTGAGTTGTGTATTAATATTAAAAATTTGGTTTGATAGGAAAATTATGGGGAAAAAAGGGGGTAGATAAGTATATGCTTTTTATTTTCGGAACATATAGCTTAGGGGAAATTTATTTTGGGTTGAGAAACTTGTCAGCGATCCTAGAGGATCGATGTCAATTAGAAAGGGATCGTCCACGATCCATAGGATTGTTATTGATCAGTATCAAATTGACGTCAATCCTTAAAGGATCGATAAAAAGTAAAAAACTTAGGCATTTGATTAACTAAAAGGATGTTTTTGATAGGGATGAGTGATGTTGATGATGAGAGATAGGGTCCCTCCATTGTTGGCACATTTATGAGAGTTTATAAGTGACGTGGACTAGGCACACCTTGAGGTAGTTGGATTTAGAAGGATTCATCATTATCATCATTTCCATCGAGATATTTACATGATAGTGGCATTGCTAGAGTAGTGGGATTATACCACCAACATGTTTTGGTTATCGACAAGTGAGATGATGATCACGGACATCCATCACATTTTTTGATTATCTATTCTAGGAACTCCTATATACATTATGGATGAGGCTAGATGAGTAGTGGCATTTGTGTGATTATATGATGAGGATGTAGTAGATATCAAATTATTTGATGGGGGTTCTCTTTCCAGCTATTATATGACTAAAACCCTGTAGAGAGACTTGTACTGATGATGATGATACTAGGATTAACTTGTTATGTACTATCAAATTCTAGGGGAAGATGAATACCATGGAGTTTTACTAGTGTTATAGCATACATGGTAGATTTTTGGATGGTTTTTTCTTAGGTATCCACACTATTAGAGTAGATATACAGGGAGTTATGGAGCTGGTATATTGGGCATTACTTAGGGCGTGATATTACATTTATATGACATTACTGGGCATATGAACACATCCATATGATTTTCCCTATAAGGACTCCATGGACCAGATTTGGGGAGATGATGTACATCATAGGCTTCCTTTGATAGAAGGAAGATCTGATTGTTCCACATGCAGACAAAGTGGTGCAAGATCTAGCACAATATAGATAGGTGTTCAGTGGCTTACAAATAGGGGATGTTATCTAGAGGCCTTATGTAGACTTCTTAATGTGACCTGGGTTAGAGGTGGAGATAGGTGATGTTGCTCAAGAGATATGGGTACATGGATGATGGCTAGAGCACCTTGAGTTATTTTACTTTGACAGGGTCCATCAATAGTTCAGGTTATTATAGGATGTTCCCTTAGCCCCATACTTGTATAGGTGGGAGGATACAGAGTTGGAATGGATGACACTTGATACTACCATTATTTTGATGGGGCCATAGGAGCTTGCAATGAGTGACTTGGATGATGTCAAGTATATAGATGATTATGCAGTTTGGTTTGTAGTTGAGATGGTGAGGAGATAGGAGAGAGAGTTAGACCATGACATGGGGTCATTATTGAGGAGGTGAGGAAGGCTAAGGAGGATGAGGACAGAGGAGAGGTAGAGTAGGAGGCTCCAGATATACACATGGAGGAGGCACCATTATAGGATGCCCTAGATGCACACATGGAGGAGGGACCTATTGGCCAATTTCCATCCTCAAGTTTTCACCTTTCAAATTTGGCCAAGTTTATTACTTAGTTTTTCTTTAGAAGAAATCTCCTTTGGCAAGGCCCACAAAAATACTAAGTGTTATTTATTTAGGAAAGTCAATTTTGTCCTTTATTCTAAGCCTTTGCCTAATTCTTTTGGGTTTTTTGTCTGAAGCATTTTGCCAAATTCTTTCAAAAAAATTATTTGAGACTTTTCCTTAAGAGTGTTTCTTTGAGTTTTCTTCTGACCAAGTGATAAATTATTTTGGACAATTTATCATCACAATTTTTCCAAAGGACCATTTCAACTTCTCTGAAGGAATATTTCAAGCCAAAAGGGACCCTTGTAATTTTTCTGAAGGGCACTTTCATTTTTCCAAAGGGCACTTTCACTTTTTTTGAAGGGTATCTTTTGTTGGGAAAAAGTCCACTTCAACTTTTCTAAAAGGATCATTTCAACTCCTCTGAAGGGCACTTTTCAAGCAAAATGGATCCTTGCAAAAAGTTTGAAAGGTACATTTCACTTTTTTGAAGCGTACATTTCAAAAGTTCGAAGGGCTATTTTGTAAAAAAATGGACCAAATAGAAATTTCAAAAGGACCCTTGAAACTCTTTTGAAGGGTATGTTGCAACTTCTCTAAAGGGACATTCTAAGGCTAAATGGACACTTTCAAATCTTTCGAAGGGTACTTTTCAACGAGCCCAAAGGACCATTTCCAAAAGCCCGAAGGACCATTTCCAAAAAGTCATAGGTAGAGATGAGGAGAAGTGACTAAAGAAGAACTCCTTTGGAATTTTTGTCTAAAGGAAATAACTCTGAAAGATTTCCTTCAGACTTTTTATTTGAAGAAAATAAATAAGGAATATTCCTTCGGATTTTTTATTTGAAGGAAATGAACAAGCAGGAAGATCGAAGACATGGATTCTTTCAGAAGGATTATCTGATGAATTCTTATGGGAAAATTATCTATAATAAAGGGTCAAGATAAAATTTTTAAGGAAATACCTGAAAGGTGATGGTCTACAAAACGTCAATTTCAAACTACAAGAAATAATCATTGCTATTCAAAAGACTTGGTAAGAACATGAAAGCAGACAAAGCAAGCAAAAGGGACAAGTTGACAAATCGAGTCATTAATTAAGGCTAACTAAATCAAAGAGCTTATATGAGATCAATAAGTATAGGTGTCTAGAGGATAACTAGCACTTAGAAAGAGCATTTTTTAACTATCATCATGGGTTCCAATAGTGCAATGTGTCAACTTCTTTGTTTTAATTTCAAACTCTCATGGATGATCTTTGATATAAATAATTTATTGTGCCACTCCTAAAAGTTTAATGCCACTTGTCACTATTCTCATAAATGGTTTTGGAAAAGTAACACTCTTGACATGGCATGGCTTGCCCCATCCATCCATCTGTAACTAGTTCTTAGATATGGACACATGTCCTTGTGCCTTTTCAGCTTCTCCTTTCTTGCTCTTCCTTAAAGTTATATAAATTGGGCCATTTCAACCATTATAGATAACCACATTTTTTTTTTATGGTGAAGCCCTACTGAAATGACATTGTACTCTGGTTTTAAACATTGAATACAAGACCAATTTTGAGTTGTGAATTTTTGTTTGAGTATGTGAGTGATGTATAACGGAGCTAAGTGATAACATTATCCTTACTCACTTTATCCTTTATGTTTAAAAAAATATTTTGATGCTAACAAGTCATGTGGAGTGTGTTAAACTTTTTGTCAAGTATGCAATTATGTTTACGGTGTGCAATTTGCCCCTTAGGTCAAGTATCTTGATGATGGTTTGAAACATGTTATCTTGACATTGAAACATTGTGTTAGTATCTTTCAATGCATGGAATTAGTCTCAAAAAACATTGTTACTTAGTATATGTGTGATGTTCAATGGATAAATTCTTGGTGAATCACCTCTTTATCATAGTTTTTCTATTTTATGCCAACTCTTGACTCTTTTCATGAACAAGCATTAGATTAGGTGATAGACACTCAGATAAAATTCAAGGAGCTATCCCTTTTCAATCCTAGAGACTCATCTCTATTATGAGTTCACACAAACCTAAGGGATGATTCAATGTTGCATTAAATTTAAGGAATTTCATATAACATCCTAGGGTGCATAATTTGATGACAACAAGACCTTTACAAGATGCCCCAAGATTTGATCATATAGATATAGCTTCAGTTATTGCTAAGAGGGATAGTTTGAGGGTTGAGCTACAAGAGGTATGAGTAGCTCATGTTACACTACAAGATCATATTGTTGTATTACAGAGTGATCTAGATAGTATGAGGGGGCAACGTGATCAGGCCATACAAGAGCAAAATAGATACTTCGATAGAGAGACTAGCCCCAGACATTGGAAGATCTAGTGCGGAACCTTCTATAGATATGATACCACTCTAATAGTATAAAGATTTGCTTGTAGAGATGTCATATTATGAGAGGATAATATAGAGGTAGCTACTTGATGTTCCTTGGTTTGTTTCATACGTGGTTGGCCACCATAAATCACATAAGACTCTTGGGGGTACTGCTAGTTTAGGGAGTATAGCAGGTTGAGGAGGAGATGATGAGAGAGGTGATAGCATTCATCTTAGCAGGATTGATTTCACTGAGTAGATCATAATGTATGGGCTAAGAGCCCTCTTTGTATTCATATTATGACATTTATATAGACCTTTGATATATATATATATATATATATATATATACATATATATATATATATATATATATACATATATATATATATATATATATATATATATATATATATATATATATACATATATATATATATATATACATATATATATATATATATATATATATATATATATTATGTTAATAGATGGATTATGTGTATTTGTTTAGATGTTATGTGTTTTAATTTTGATTATTGTTATCATGTATGCTATGGATGGATTCTAGATTATGGATGTGATAGATTATAGATTTAGATATTATTTTTTTAATTTTGATCAGTGCCTATATATGTTGTGGATGTTTATGGATTGATGTATATGTTATGTATATCATGAGATGGTTTCATATTAATGGATTATGAGTTTGAATTATGCTAAATAATAATTATGGATTATAGATTTTTGTGATTTTATTGTTGTGAAGTTATGGATTTTACTGATTATAGATTATGGATTTACTCGACATTGACTTGGACCATAATCAGAAAGAGAATCTTTCATACACATGGCATATATGTCCTTAGCTAGATGATAAGATATATTGACAAAACCTTAGTTAGCTTAGAGATTCGGCCTTGGTTTTTTATATTAGGACTGTTATACTTGTTGATGGGATGGGGGAAAGATATTGCTTTTAGAGATAACATTCTCCACACCATATCTCAAAATCAGGATTTATCTTTAAGGGATCAACTTTATGCTAACAAGTAGGCTGATCAATACGAGAAACCTATAATTGGAAAGTTGATCAATGTGGAAAGCTTTCTTGGGATACTGCTTTTCACAATTTATTCTATTGCTTTGTTTTTTTAGGGCTTTAAAACAACATAATTCAAAAACTGATCAATGTGGGAAGTTTTCCGCTTGGTATCCATTCTTCAAGGGAGTGATCTACATTTTTTATGTTTTTGCATAGCTATCCTTCAAGGGATCGATAAATTAATTTTATTTTATATATTTGATTACAGTTGTCCTTTAAGGGATCAGTTTATTTATTTAGCCCATTTTGATACTTTTGTTTTTTTTCATTACTAAATTTATTTTGGATCCCAAAAATAGTAATGTGAATTGACATAAAAAGATACCTTAGGATATTTTCCATGAATTTAAGACATGGGGTGGTTGTGTTATCTTGGAAAATTAGAGGCTTTGAAGGAATAATGGAAACAATGATCTAGAATTTCTCCCATAACAGGTGAAACTTATCCATGAGAAAATGCTATGAATAGAGCCAATGTATTCATATTTAAGGTTGGGGTTATAAAGACTACTGGATAACCACATAATTATCATATCATTATTTGGTATCTAGGATAGGGGAGAAATTTGAGATAATCTAACCAAGATGAGTCAAGATATATTAACTATAGAAAGGATGCAGATGTAATGCATTAAGAGGTTCACGCTCTAGTTTACCATTAAGAGAGGCCAAATGATATACCCCATATCCATATTTATGGGTTATGATGTATGGTCCAAGCCAATTAAGAGTAAACTTACCACTTTTAATTCATTCCATATTAGTAACATGTTGATTTTATTTAAGTACAAGGTCTCCAATGTTAAATTCTTATTTTTTCACATGTTGATTATATGTGTGTTTTAGTCATTCTTGATATATATACAAGTGATTAAGGGCTACTGCATGATGCTCATATAAGAGTTTGAGCTGGGAAAAATCCTAATAAATGATGTCTTTAATAGAAACACAAAGAGAGAGAATTTGGACATCTAAAGGGAGTACATCTTTCATACCATAGACTAAGAAAAAAGGAGTAACACCTATAGAAGTTTGAATACTAGTTCAATACACCCATAAGGTGAAAGGGATATGAAGATGCCAATGTTTTTTGGCTTCATTGATGACTTTGGTTAGGATTTTGACCAGATTTTTATTAAACGCTTTTGCTTGACCATTAGCATGAGGATAATAAGGCGAGGAAAAACTTAATTTGATTTTAAATTAATCACATAGTGCTTGGACTTTCTTATTCTTAAAATATTTTTCATTGTCTATTATTATTTTATATGGAACTCCAAAATGATAAATAATGTGATGATGGATAAACTCCATAATTTTTTCTACCTTATTTGAGATAAGTGGCATAGCTTTCACCCACTTGGTGAAGTATTCTATAGTGGTAATGATGAAACTGTGACGCTGAGAGGACTTAGGGTTGATTTGATCTATAAGATTGAGCCCCCATTGAGAGAATGGCTAGAAGTCCCTTATTGCCTACAAAGCTTTACTAGGGACTTGAGATAAGTTTGCATGTTACTGACATTTTACACACCTCTTAATGTATGCACAATAATCTTGATTCAGAGTGGACCAATAGTAGCCTACACATATGATATTTTTAGTGATTGCACGGCCACTAAAGTGTCCACCACATGACCCATCATGTACCTCCTAAATAGATAAGGTAGATTCATGATTTTGGAGACAACGAAAGAGAATACCCTTGAATCTAGGCTTATAGAGAACACCCCCCAATATAGTAGAGTGGGAAGCTTTCTGTCAGAAGACATGTTTGGCACTTTTGGATAGATGGGGAGGAGATAATCTTGTAGACAAATAAGCAAATATTTGTGTATACCATGGCTCCTCCTAGTTTTCCTTGATATTACTAATGGATGGAAGATGAGTCCTTGTGTAGGAAGGCTAATTAACTCAATGGATAAGGATAAATAATTTACACTCCTGAGACAAGGATGGGATAAAATAAGTAAGAGATGCCATAGTGTCAGTGAACTTATTCAATGATCTAGGGGTAGCCTAGATGGCATAACGTTCAAAGGTAGATAAGAGCTAATCAGCTAATATCTTATATCACTGGAGAATATCATTCTTATATTGATATACACCATTGATTTGATTGACCACTAGCTAAGAATCACCATAGATATTAATGGACTTGACTCCTAAAGTGAGGGTAGTTTGGAGGCCTATGATCAATGCTTCATATTCAACCATGTTATTCATGCAATCAAAGTCTAATTTAAAAGATAAAGGCATGTGAATACCTTGAGGATGGATTAATATACTTCTCACCCTACCTCCACATGCACATTTGGACCCATCAAAGAATATAATCATTTAATATTCCAAGATTAACTAAGAAGTGGAAGCTATAAATTCACCAGGAAATTTATAATTGATTGGTTGATTATCACTAAGAGGTGATTCATCTAGGTGATCAACAATAATCTATCCTTTAATAGATTTTTAATGAAGAAATTTTAGATCAAACTCAGCTAACAACATGATCCATCTAGCCATTCATTGATTTTGATACAGCTTAGAATGCATGAACTTAAGGGGATCAATACTCATAATTACGTATGTCTTATGGTTAAGTAGGTAATGATGAAGTTTAGAATCTACAAGGACCAATGTTAGGCATAGTTTTTTGGCATGCAAATAACATGTTTCATATTCTATAAGGGTACAACTTATATAATAAATAGCTTGCTCTTTGTGATGCTTGTCTCAATGGATAAGCATAACACCTAGAGCATGATCTATAGCTGAGATATAAAGGAAGAAAGGTTACCCTTCCTTAGGTGGAGTGAGGACAGGAGGTGATAAAATATAGTCTTTGAGTGTGTTAAAGGCTTCTTAACAATGATAATCCCATATAAAGTGACTATCCTTCTTTAATAGATCGTGGAAAGGTTGACACTAATTAGAGAGCTGGGAAATAAAATGATGAATAGACTGGAGCTTACCTTGTAAACTATGAAGTTGGTTAAGGTTGGATGGAGGAGGCATCTCTAAAATGGACTTGATTTTAGTGGGATCCAATTTTATTCTGCAAATATAAACAATAAAACCTAGGATTTTACCCATCAAGATGCCAAAAATGCACTTTTTTGGATTTGGATTTAGATAGGTGAGCTTTGCAGAGTTTTGACATCCCAAAGAGGTCATCTACATAGTCTTTGATAATTTCATGGATTATGTCATGAAATATATAAGTCATGGCCTGTTGATAAGTGGCTCCTACATTCTTTAGGCATAAGGCATAACATATAGTAGAAGGTCCCCCAAGGAGTAATAAATGTAGTTTTATGTTGATCTTTTAGTGTAATAAGTATTTGATTATAACCAGAGAAACCATCTATAAGGGATAACATTTAATGGCCAACTGTCAAATCCACTAATTTTTCAATGTTAGCAAGAGGGAAATCATCTTTTGGACAAGTAAGATTTAAGTCTTGAAAGTCAGTACAGATGCGAAGTCCCCTTGTAGGCTTAGTGACTAGAAGGATGTTGGACATCCACTAAGGATAATCAATGTTTTAAATAAAGTTAGCAAATAAAAGGTGTTGCAGTTCCTCTTTTACTAGGAGTATGATGTAAAGATGCATTTTATAGATTTTTTGCTTCACTAATTTAGTATCAGGAAATGTGACAATATTATGAATAATAATTGTGGGGCAATACCAGGCATATCATTATAAGACTAGGTAAAATACTTACTATGATTTGATAAAAAAGTGGTAAAATTTTGGTTTTCTTGTGGATCTAAGGCTTTTGTAATTTTAATAATCCTTGGGGTTTCCTGAGACCTAATATTAATATCAGCAATGGCTTCATTTAATAAGCTAGATGTTTCAAATGGAAGAGAATTACATAGATAAGAATTTTCAATGCCCAAATGAGTCAAGATTGACTCATCATCCTAACACTAAAAAATAGGGATGATTGGTGTATCATGACCTATTAAGTTAGGATATGTCAAAGGGATGGTTTAGATTTCACAATTGCAATGGAAGATGAGGGGTTCTATAGAGATCATATTGACTCAAAAAATGTTAGGAGGGATGGATACAATGTCACTGGTTGAGGAAGAGGTATTGGATGATGAAAATTATACTTCTTCCAAAGATGATAGAAGAATGGGTTTGGGAGAAGATTTAGAATCTTTCTCAAATCTTATGCCATGATTTTCATGTGGTTTTCTAAAATCTCCTATTGTGACATCATGGGGACCTTGCTTATATCTACCCATGCTAAAACCTTTCTAGGTGGAGTGATAAACATAGGTTTGCACAAACTGGGGATTGCTAATAAAGGAGAAATTAAATGTAAATAGTTTAGCACAAGTACTATCATCAGGTTCTAAGGTAGCTTGATTGATGCCACCATATATTAAGTGAGTACATAAGAACGGTGGTCTAAAAGGAATGAGCTCTCCTATGCTAGGTGAATACATGGGTTACTTCTTAGGATGACCATATTCTCTAGGATTGGGTAAGGTGTTAAGGGTTAATAACTAGTAATCCCTCATCTAAAGTTGTTGCATCAAGGAGTCAATAGACTCCAGAGTAGGTAATTTTGAAGCAAGGATAGTCATGTTAGTCGAGGCTTAATTAGAAGATGAAGATGGAATTGTGTCAGGCAAGGGTATTATGACATCACTCGGTCAAAAGGTGAAGTTTCATGATTTAAAGGGATGAGAATCAACAAGGATGATGTGTACCTAGCCATCATGTTCATATTTAAGGCATTGATGGACTGTGGAGGGTACATATTACATCATGTGAATCCATGGATGTCTTAATAAAATGTTGTATTGGGATGTTCCTTCTATAATATAAAAGAACTCATGGAGAGTGTGAGAAGCTATGCAAATGAGAAGGATTAATTTTCTTACTGTGAGTGCTACCATGTCATTGAATACATGAAAAATATTTGAGGATTGGGAAATAATGGTTTCTGGCAATTATAACTATTAGAAAGCATGTGAAGAAATAACATTAATACTAGACCCATTATCAATCATAACTCTTTTAATTCATGCTTGATTTATTTGAGCTATGATGAAACATGGGGAATCTTGATCTTTGGGTGAAAAAGGAGCAACCTTGAAATCAATAAAACTAACAGTTGAGACCATTTGAAGGGATCCTGTAAATGCTGACAAAGGTTTAAGTTCATTTGGTCATACCTCAATAGCTTAGAGAGCTTCTATCATTATTTTTTGATGGTGTGAAGAGTTTTCGATAAGTTCATATAATGACATTTTTACAAGGGTTTGGTGGTGTTGTTTTAGTATGGAGATTTGTACCAACTCCTTAGCTTCGATTAGGGTGTTCTTGTAATAGAAACTTTAGGATTTTGTTTAGATGGTTTAAGTTTATTATAGGTAGAAGCTCCCATAATTGAAAAATTATCTTTATTAGGATTTTGGTTTTGGGAATGGGTGGTTACATGGATGACATCAATATGTAAAAAAGGTGGATCTAAAGAGGCTACTGACTCCTTATCACTTATGGGAGTAGCAAGATTATGGATTGGTGCAATGGATGGAATAGTGACCTTTTTCTTAGGAGTTTGATCATTTAGATCATCAATTAAGAGGTCATCATCCTGGACTAACTATTTGATTATGTCCTTAAGGGCTTTGCAATTTTCTATATCATGTCCAGGTAATCTATGATATGCACATATTTCCCAATTTATATAACAAGCAAGTCTTTTAGGATGAAGGTTAACAAACCTTATAGGAGGTAGTATAATGAGGGATGTATCCAATAATTATTTTAAGATTACACAATAAATCCTTTCAAAGGGTCATATTGTGGTTTTATAGGGGTTTTGATAACAGGCTCTTTTGGCAAAGTATTACTCATTTGGTTTTGTCACTTAGCATTTATAGGAGGGAAAACTTTAAGTTCTTTTCCTTTAGATTTATCTAATGTTCAATTAACGGTGGAAGGTAGATATCGAGATTAAGGCATACTTAACAATGGAGGAGAATTTTGTATTTTCCCACATGTTTGAGTAGAAGCACCTATGATAGGGGCAGTTACTCTAGCAGATGGATGAGGCCCTAAAATAGATGATGGAGATGATATAAAAGAGGTAGGCCCTTTGTTTTTTCATGTGTTGAGAAAAGAGGGGATCTTGAGACCAAGGTTTTCATCATTTAATGTTTGAGAAAGATCAACTCTAACTTGAAGATGAGCTAAGGCTTTCTTTAGTGAAATACCAAGACAATTGTCCCAACTATCAATGATAAGAGCTTTACCCTTTCCTTTAGTCTTTTTGGGGTACGGAGGTGCTATGGTAGAAGATGGTTTAGAAGGGTCATGGTTTTGGGCAAAAGGATAAGATCTCATTATATGCTTACCATGAAGAGGTTTGCCAGGGGTCAAAGGGGTGGAATGTCCAACTCTAGAAGTATCAAGATGTTTATCTGTGACATCTCGAGGAGTAGTTTCATTTTCACTTTTAGGAGTCTCACTGCGAGAAGGTGAAGGGGATGGTTCACATGAATGATCCCATGTAATAATATCAAGGAGATCTATGGGGATTTCAAGACTAGTTTTAACAACCTCAGGTTGACTCATATCAAAATCATCTCCTATAAGGAGATCCAAGATCAAAGGTTTTTCTGGAACTTCTTTAGGTAATAACAGGTCATGGATTGTATTAATCATGTGGGTGACTTGGTTTTGTATTTCTCCAAGGTTAGCTTGGAATATGTTTGATGTGGATGGATGGTTTGGAAATGGCTGTTTGAAAATATATAAAGATTGGTTAAGAGGAGCATTTGTATTATCCAACTGAAGATCCCCTTTGTCAATGAGGTTTTGGATCAATTGTTTAAAGGATTGGCATCATTCTATGTCATGTCCTATTACCCTGTGATAAATACAAAACTCATCCTCTTCATACTAAGTGGGTTTAGGATGTGTATCATCGACTAGTCTAATCGGAGGGAGTTCAATAACATTTACTTGTAGGATTTTATCTAATACTAAAGTATAAGGCTCTATTATAGGGGTATATTTCTTAGAGTAAAATGAGTAAGGCCCCTAGGTTACTTCATTTGAGAAGCGGGGGACCTTGATTTATTGGATGCTATAAGGGAAGAAGTTTTTAAAGTAACTACATTTATTGCCCATTTTGGTTTAGGATTATTGTTATTGGTTTTGGAGGGGTCAGATTTGAAGTTTTTATTATGCAACTTAACATTCCCCTCTTCAATACCATGGAGTTCCATTTTATGGGCCATGGTAAAGGCTTCATCAAAAGTCTTAAAAGTTTGAATTTGTAACATAGATGATACATGTTTTGCACAAGAACATGAAAACAATTCAATTAATTTTGTTTATGGCAAGGAAAAGGTTAGTTGGTTGATTAAGTTATGCCATTGAGCCACAAAGTCTGATATGGATTCATCGTCAAATTGTCTAATAGCATAAAGATCTATGATAGTCACTTTTAGAGAAATATTAATCGAGAAGTGTTCCAAGAAAATTTGGGGCAACTTCCCAAAGGAAAAGAGAGAATGTTAGGGAATGAAATTATACTAATTCAATGCAGATCATGCTAATGATATGGGAAATGTTCTAAGTAGGAAGGCATCATCATGTGCTATAAGATAACATGCATGTCAAAAGGCTATAAGGTGTTGCTGGGGATCTTCTTTGTTTTGGAATTTATTAAACTTAAGAAGCTCCCATTATGAGGGATACAATCGGATAGGGATAGAGGGATGGATTGGCTCATTACAAATTTGCTCATATATGAGCATTGTATTATGTCCAGAGGTGGAGGCTTCCAAACTAGCCATCTATTCATAAGGATGTTTATGAGGTCTATTTGAGTATTATTCTGAGGTAAAATTCTTAAGACATTTTTCTGAAGGGGTTGATAACTTGGTAAAGAGGTAGACATAGGATGTGAGGGAAGGTATCTTGTTGTAGTAGACATAATAGGTTGAGATGCCACTACATATTGTGGGACTTGTAGTGGAATATTTTGTTATGGGAAAGACTGTAAGTGGTTATCATTGGTTGTGATGAATCCATGTACTGGGCAACCAAGGAGACATATTGTTAGACTGTTTGGGTATAAGGGATTGGTTGTGTATGAGGGATTGGTTTTGTGTGAGGGATTTTTTATGTGTGAGGTATTTTCTGTGAACTGTATGCTAAAGTCATTTCAACAAGTGGGAGACTTGTAGGAATTGACACCACTAACATTTGGGGAGGTATAGTGGATAGAGGCTGAGTGGTATTTTGAATCTGAGTAATGAGGGTTGGAGAATTGGTAGATACTATAAATGGTTGGTTCTCTAAAGGTTGAGTTATTTGAGCATTATTTCTAGATAGAAGAGATTCGATAGAAAATGTTACCATGGCCATGGTTAATTCTCTAATTCTCTCAGTTCCTTCGAAAGGCATCCCATACACATGTGGAGAGCCTTGGGTATTGGGGGAAGGAGAAATAGAGGATTGTTGTCCATTATTTCCAAAAAGGAAAGATCTCTTTGAGGATAATATTGTGGAAACACATGATTCTCAAAGGACTTAGGGGAAGAGGTGGGACTAGGTGTACGTTCCATTAAAGAAGATGTAACACCTTCTTTGACTTCCTTTTTTGATTGTTGTCTAGTCAAAACCATGAATAGAAAAAATAAAAGCAAAAAGAAAACAAACAAATAAAACAAAAATTTATTTTTGAATTATCTCATTTTAATTGTGGATGAAAGACACACACACTAAAGTCATTCCAAAAAGTTTTTTATCTCTCTTAACTTTAAGATGTGAAAGGAAATACAGAAAAAGAAAGGATAATGAAGGTCCTAAGAAATGGTAATCTAAGGATGGTTTCAGGTATTTTGTTTTAACACTCAAGGAAATTTGTAATGGTATTGGAATACGGTCTGGTACTTGGGGCTTGTTCCCCTCACTTCACAATCCCATAGCTAGTACAGGTGCTTAGCCAAAATACAACAATGATCTAGAGATTATACTCAGCCCAAAAAATTGAGTTGGTCTTCCCCTTGGTGGTGAAATCCAAATAAGATTGTTGGGAAAAAGGTTACTATGAGGTGATGAAATCCTCATCGATTTCCTTATGTCAGGTTTTTAGATGTGTTAATTGATATTATGATTTTGTTTGTGTGTGGTAAAGTGATGACTATGATAGATTGTTGCCTAGATTATTCTATGTGAAAGAACCAAAGCAGGAAAGATGGATGCAATGTATTTCAACCTTAAAAAGGGAAAAATGCAAATTTAATGCTTTATAGATTAATGCAACAAAAAAATGGAAAGAGATTAAAATTCAAATTTTGAATTTTTAATAAGAAAAATGAGACCTTAAGGGTCCCACTGGGCGTGCTAAAATATTTTAGTATTTTTTCACTTTTTCAATGTGGACTAATTAGCTACTAAAAACAAAGTAAATCTAGGGTTTAGAGTTACTTCATGATGAAGGTTAGTTGTGCACCATTGATCAAGCTTGTGGGAACTCCTCTTTAGTTGGGGAGGAATGACTTGTAAATCACATTAACTCAATGAAAAATGGATTGATAGAAAAATAAATGGGTTGTCTAGTAAGAAACTAGTCCCAAAAAGTGATACACTTCCTTAGATGGATGCCAACCCACGTTTAACATTCAAGTTTATAAATAAACATGAAATTACAAAGATATATATGGATAAGATATAAATAGATAATGCCACAGATAATTAATCAATAATAGGATTTATGCGATTAAAGTAAGCATCTCATAATTTTGTAGCTACATCAACATCTTCTTAGATTACAGCCAATTATTCATTAATGTATTCAAAATTACGTATAAAAGACACAATGTAAAGTCCTGGCTTAAATACAATGTCACTCTAATCGGAAAATAGAGGTTCAGGGACTATAGGAAGATCAAAGATACTAACAGAATTATGTACTAATCTAGCTAGGGTCATTGACATGAAATGACAGATTTTTAGCAAACCAAAATGCAGATCTAACTGATACTAAAGATGCAAAAATAGACTATTTAAGGCTATTTTTATAGTTTAACAAGTATCAATAATGATACTACAGGATTGACATCGGTTCAAATGAATCGATGTTGATTCTGTGTAAAGGTGTTAAACTATAAAATAGATTATAATGATGGCCTAGAAATTTGATAAATTAATCAAAACTGAATGTAAATAAAAACATAGAGATGCAGAAGATAAATAAAATTTAAATATGAAAAGAATACTAACCTTAAATGGTTGAAGATGTGCAGATAAAGAGATGCCAAAATAAGGTAGATGGCCTTTAAAAATCACCTGATAATGTCACCAATCAAGTGTTCTTCAAAGTGGCAAGGTGCTGGTAATGTCTATACATAGATTCGAGATTGGTTTGGATAGAATTTTGTGTTAAAAAATGGCTTCCTTATTTTCATGTTTGTTCCTCCTGAGCAATGGAAGTTTGTTGGATATTTATGGATTGACATCAATTCTAACTGATCGGTGTTGATTTTGGAGAATGGAAGTCGATTTACCCAAAATGGGTGAATTTGAACCAAATGCCATTCTAACAGGTTGACTATGGGGTAAATGATGGTTAAAATTATTTTCAAGGTTGTTAGGTTATTTTAACCACAGGATAGGCTTGTTAGGAGGTTAGGTAGACTTTTGTTTTTATTTTATTTTAATATTTTATGGTTAAGGATGGCTAAATAGAGTTAATTACTATTTAATAGTAGTAATTAACTCATTTAACCTATGTGGTGAAAGGTAAAGGGGAAGGTAAATGTAATTATTTAAAATAATTACTAATAGGGGACATAATAAATAATAACGTAATGTTGCATCACATTAATACATAAAGGTGTATAAAATTAGTGTCTACAATAGGATGATTAACCAAGAGGTGCTAATGGAAACACTAATGACTTATCAATTATCTAAATAAGCAAAAAAATTAGAATACTTCATATGACCTATGAAAGGCAACAAACTCGCATAAGGCATGAAACATGAAGGATAAATGCAAAGGATATGACTATCACAAAAAACTCATCAATACAACATCCTAAAAATCGCTCTTTAAAAGATAGAAGTAGAACATACAACTTGAATTCAATTCAATAGACAAGTGCAAATCTCAATTTTGGCAAGGCTTTTTCATATAAAATGTGTGGATCCCAAACTTAGCTAAAAATGGCTACTCTTATAGAGAATGGTCAAAGAGAGAGAGGGGTGTAGTAGACAAGGAGTGACAAATGTCAAGCATGAGAGAACCAATTACAAATAAAGGAAGATTTATGAAATAGTCCATCAAGTTTTCCATGCCATGTGTTAACCCTTTGAATATGCTTCATCCTTCCAAGTGGCATAGGAGTTACAAATTGGCTTGACACATTGATTAACATCTTAGAAACTACCCTTACTGCATCAAAGGAGTGACAAATGGACCTTCTAGCCATGAATTCTCCTTAAACTAATATTAAACAACTCATTTAACATCTACCATTCCTTATTAAATTCCTATGACCTTCCATTCCATTAGTTATATGCATAGGTGTCTTGTAACTCTCCATTTCCCATGCCTAGATTGGTCCAAGTGGCCTAAAACTCAAGTGCATATTCTTCAGCTCCTCTAAACTAGATGAATGGTTTTCAAATATGTTATTAGGCTTGAAACACACCATTTTTGTTCTTGGACTAACTCTCCAAAACTCATTTTGCTCCTTAAGCCTTTAATAGCCCTAATGTCCTTGTAGCCTTTATTTCTCATAAATCTCCATGTATGGGAGTTGTACAGATGATATTGATAAAATAAGGGAATATTAGAGGACCATCTATGTCCTTATATATTCGTGTCAAATTTCATATTCAGAATCTGAGTGGTAACCCATTTTTTATGCCTTTCTCTCTCTTGGATTAGGCCTCCTTGTTTTGGACCATGTTTTCTTGATCTAGACATATGTCACATGTGTTAAATCACCCAAAATAATTTTATTCAATTTACATAGGACATCACCAACCTCCATTCAAATTTTTGGGTCCTAAGACCCTATGGAGATATGCAAACCAAGAAATGGCCAAGTCACCTAGTCTCATTTTGAGCTTGTTTGAGATTGCCTTGAAAAATGAGCCTAATTTGATCACTTAAAGAAAATATTGTGAATTTTTTTGGACTTGGATAGTTATAAAAACTCCCAAATTACCTCATTCCATACATTGGAAGCTTCCCCTTCTCAAAACACCTATAAAACATAAAAAATGCAAAAATAGTGTATTTTGGGCAGTCTGTACAGTAGTTTATACAAGTAAAGTACATGGTCAGAACCTCCTTGGAGTCATAAAAAACATATAATAGGTTTTATGATCAAATGGTGGCATTTTATGTGCTTTTTTACTCTTTTTCCCTTGACTGGTCACTATCAGGGTTAAAGAGAGGTTTAAGACCTGTTTGGGGTCTTAACAATTTTTCATAAAGAACAACCCCTCATTACCTCTCTTAATACCACAATATTTTTATTAAGGTACCCATATAACACCTAAAAAAACCACTATGTCCCATTCAAATTATGAGCAATGGTATAAGCATATGAATTTGCTCCTTCGGTGGCAGTCTTAATATTCCTTGAGAGTGAGATAGGTCTAAATTAACTTTTTGGTCTAAGAAGTTACTCCTTATTTTGGGAGAAGTTCATACACCTATATAACATCCTTATACATGATTCTATATTCTTTGGAAGTGATCATTACTCCTACGAATGCATCTGATGTAATGGTCAAGGTATTTAAGGTTTAGGACTATCACCTTCTTACAAGCCCTCAATTACACTTCAACTAAACATTGATATGTTTCACCACCTAAGAGTGTATTGATATGATTTTCATGGTTTTATTTTGTCTCAACATCTCTTCAAAATGTCTATAATGATTTCTTTGTGCCTTTGAACTCAGGTGGACCCCTAGGTCTCTTGATTGGACCTTGCCAATGGAGTGAACAGGTCCAAGACAAAATAGTGCATATGTCCACTACTGGTATGACCTTGGAGAGACCATGGACACTTCAATCCACACATGAAAACTTACTATACCAAATTTCAAATCTTTATCATGCCTTTATAAGCCTCAACACATCATTTTCCTTCATGACTGGACTAGGCTTCTTGGATTTCTTATTTCATTAGATCTATGACTGAGTTTTGCCTTTGTCACACTTATATTGGGGTCTGAGAGTGAGAATTAGGTTTTTATTATGTTTTATATAACCTTATTACATTATTATTACCCTTCCAATACTATTCACAACCCTTACAACCTATCAAATCACTGTACCTTCATATTTGTTCCTAGTTCATACTTGCACACACTGGTTGTAGGTGATAGTTGGGAGCAATGTAAATTTTCATGGAACTCCTGAGTAGTTTGACACCCTTATAGTATTAAAATAACCTCTCATGATATTTAATTCATCACATTGTCTTGGCACAACCATTTGGTCTCTTCATTTAGACCTCTTACACAGTCAACAAGACTAGATACTAGATCTGGCTATGTATGACAATTTTTCCTTATTCAAATCAATTTGAAACTCATCATTATTCATTTTAGGTTGAAAATTATCATCATTGGTACCATCAAGAGTCCATTAATCTTGATTTAAGTCTTCATTTTGGTTTTAATCCTCTCAAACATCCAAGTACCCCTTCACTCCGCCTCAAACTTGCTTGCTAATATGACTTGGATGTAGATGGCCATTCTGCACTCTTGGCTGGGTGAGAGGTTTATTTTCATCTATATAGGTATCCTTAGTATTTTAAAAGTTTTTTTTATCTTTATAGGGTACTCATGATCTCTAATCTATCCACAATTCATTCTTTCCTAAGTTCAAACCTTGATCTTCATTCAACCATTCAATTGTTAAGAAACTTCAACCTTGTTATATGAACTGAGATAATCCAAATATGGCACATGAGGTGGATTCCTTGGGTAAGGGTTCATTATGTCCATATATAATTTGAACCTTGTTTTATAATACCTTACAAGTATTCCTCCACTCACTATTTTTATCTTCAAGAGACTCCTCAACCACACTTTAACCTTTCTTTTTAATGCTTGATGTAGGTGGTCATCGGACCCCTGTATAGACTAAGAAGAAATGGGGAACTAGTCTCAAGACACAAAATAATCATAATACCCTCATTAAACCTTTATTATTCACACTTATATTTTAGAGACACCATTCCTTCCATGAGATTTAATGGGTGGAGTGGAAACAAGTAACTCATGTTACCTTAAACTTTACAAAAATACCTTAAAGTCAACTAATAAGGGAAACCTGACTATTATTTTGACCTACAAACTTGCCCCTTATGATAAGTATGCCAAGGTTTCATTGTTTTCTTTATTTTATTGGTGTTATCCCACCTAGGACCATGTAAATGCATTGAGGTAAACTTCCTAGATCACTCAAAACCTGTTTACATTCTGAGGTGGGGCTATGATTGTTGCAGGTGCTTTTTAGGAGAGTTGACTAAGTATAGTACTTCATAAGTCTCTAAACCTATCTCAAACCTTTTCAAATAGATCAGTTGCATTGTGGTTTATATATAAATATCCCCATAGTGTCTTGAATACCCCATAATCTCATCAATACCTCTATTTGAGGTCAAATATTCAACATGCCTAAGTATAGGAGTGAATTTGAGAGCTGATTGTAGGTGCATCTTTAAGAGAGTTGAATGAGTTAGGGTGTTCATGGTTTTAGGCTTTCACCCAAATTATCACTCACATTATTAGAGTTTATGAACCTAGTTTTAGTATTCAATTAAGATTAGATTTCCCTTAAATACCTTTGTCAGCACCTCACACCACTTGTCCTTATTTCATACAAACTTGTATGTGCTTGAAAAGAAGCTTGTCAACTTAATCTCATTATCATCTTCACTTTCAAGAGACCTAGTTAATTATTTGAATATTTTTGATAGTGTCAACCCATTCCATGCCTAATCGTTACTCCTTCAAATCTCTCTTAATACTTTCCATTGACCTCAACTCACTTTCAACTCTATATAGACTAAAAATACAGTCAAGTAATGCAAGAGGTCTATGAGTGGAGAATTATAACATCTAGTTAGTTGGAAGCACTTGGTGAATGTGTTAGACTAATAAAGACCATGAAGGCATGAGAATAAGTAGAAATTATTTTCCACCATAGCTCTAAACATCTCTAATCTATTCTTACAGTCTGTATAGGCCTGTATATGAAGGAATACATGTAACTTCATTAGAGAGTGTGATTTTAAGATATTATCATGTCTCTCTCATGATTCCAATATCATATTATGATCTCAAAATACTACATCATGATTTATTAGTGGTATTTGAACCAAATTAAAACTTCAAACCTCCATTGGATTGTGAAATCATAATCCATGTCCCCAAAAGTAAGTATACTTGAAGATCATAGACCAAGAGACATCTGAGACAAAATAATAATTAATACATGAAACTAATGGATTTTCCATGAATAATAGAGCATTATCAACCTCTGATAACCAATACCGTGAACATAAAACAAATATTTGCAGTAGAAACCAAAGAAATAGTCTATACACTAAGACTTTATTCCTTTAATTTAAAGTACTTCATGGAGATGATTAAAATGATAAAAACACCATTACAATGAAATATGAGACCTATAAAAACCACCCTTAAAATAATTCCTCTCCATCAATTTTTGAGCTAGAGAAATAGTTGCAAGAACAGACCCCTCTTAGATGCATAGGCCATAATGACATGCTATCACTCTTAGTAATTGTTCATAAAGAATAGGTAATTATTATAAAAACCCATGACCCTAATTTTAATCCCATTAGTACCCCTAACAATGGCCAAAATTTCAGATCCTCTCTCTCTCTCTCTCTCTCTCTCTCTCTCTCTCTCTCTCTCTCTCTCTCTCTCTCTCTCTCTCTCTCTCTCTCTCTCTCTCTCTCTCTCTGCCATACCATCCACTTCAATTTTGTCTTTTTAAGCTTGTAAAGGTAGTGATGGAGGAGAAAAGGTGTTTGGAGTATCATTTAAACTTTAAACTTATTCCAAAGATGGGAAATGATGTTAGGGAGAATAATATACTCTTCAAAAACCATTTCTAATAGATAAATGATCTTCTAAGGCTATACAAGTGCCCAAAAGTGCTTGAAAATGCCATTTTTCTTGTTTAGGGAGTTGACACTAAAAGTTTGTTAGTACCTGACTGACACTGAACATTATATGCCCTCTATTTTATAATATGGTTACTTATAATCTTCTTAAAATGTCATTTTATTGAAGTGGAATGTCCTAGTCCTTTATATGGGCCAAAAGGTGGCCAAATTAGCATTTTTTACATTTTAGAGTCAAATAAAGGTTAGAGTATGATAGGATGACATTAATGAAATTAAAATAACCTTTTGTAATGACTTTGAAACATATTAAACCTTTGAATGAGTTTTACACAACAAGACCTTATGATTGACCTCTTGGACTAGATAAGTGTTGATAAGACTAGAACTTTGACAAGGTTAAGGAAGGGCTAACATGACCATATGGGAATCTATAGGACCAATATAGACCATGAAAAAACCATATGATTACCCTATTAAAGTTTCAATTTAGAGGGGTTGACATATTTTGACTTGGGGTCAAAATTTGGTCAACAGGTAGATGGTGGGCTTTATCTACATCTTCTATAATTCGATCAATAGGTAGATGGTGGGCTTTATCTATGTCTTCTATAATTCAGTCAACATAGTACCATGCCCAATTATATTTTATACCATTAATGAATTTTGGATCAAAAAAAGGTGTGCCATATCCACCTCTTTCCACCTAACCCCACCTCCAACCTTGGTCATTATGATGCATGCGACCACACTGCGGGTGTAATCCTGGAGACTGGTGATATGCATAACATGGCCTTATTTCCAATATTCAATCACCATGGCAGTCTTCTCAATCTCATCTTGGTCTTACAAGTCATAATCAAGGTCCATGCTTGAGCACTATAACCCTGTGACTTTGCTTATTTGCTCTGATGTAATCCTCATCCAGTACCCATCAAAATAGATATAGTCTTCATACACCTAAAAAATCAAAAACTTCACTACTTCACCTAGCTTTCAAAAATATAGAAGATTAAATAATTAGAAGAGTCCAACATCATTTACAGCATTAAAAATTTTCAAGTCATACACTATATCATTCTTTATGTTTTTACGCTCTACCCTATAGTCTACCATAATTCTACTTCATTGCTAAGTTGGCAGTGATTATAATCAAAAAAATTGCAAGTAGGAACATTTGATACCCAGTTCTTTGCACATAGTACCACCTCTAGGTACTAAATTTATTCAATCATCAATAGGGGTGGAGGGGGTACAATAGCCTTCTTCTTTACCTAGCACACCATTTTTGATTCTATGTCTTTCATGTGTGCTCTAAGATTTTTATGCGCCTCTTCTCTAATCAACACAGTCTCATCACCCACACTCTCCAACTCTTCTTCATCTAGTACCGCAGGCAAATGTTCACTTCATTGGGAATTTTTATTTGGCTGCATCACCCTTCAAAGAGACCAAAGGTTAAGGCATGGTCATCCAATCTTCCCAAAAAATAAGTGGTTGCCTATTTATCCCACTTCAGCTCTCCTACTTCAACACCTTATAATGGTGGATGTTGACCTTTGCAACCTATAAATCTGAAAATTTATGCATCCTTACACTCCTCCCAACACTCTTTCTATTTCTCTCAACTATTTCACTTTGTAAGGCTTGAAAATAGTCTTAATCCGATACTTTTCACTTGTCTAGAAGCTTGGAAATCACTCTATAGCATCTCAAATATGCTCCTTTAGCTATGTAAATTCACAATTGTGATAATAGTAAAAAGTGAAATGGCCCATATTTAACATTTTATAGGCTCGAGCTAGTAACTTGTATTTATTACCCCACTTTCTCTACCATCACTTCACGTAATAAAATTTGATAATGGTATTCTTATGATAAAGATTTGGCACAATTTCCATTATGCGCCTCTTCATGTGTGCTCTAAGATTTTTATGTGCCTCTTCTCTAATCAACACAGTCTCATCACCCACACTCTCCAACTCTTCTTCATCTAGTACCGCAGGCAAATGTTCACTTCATTGGGAATTTTTATTTGGCTGCATCACCCTTCAAAGAGACCAAAGGTTAAGGCATGGTCATCCAATCTTCTCAAAAAATAAGTGGTTGCCTATTTATCCCACTTCAACTCTCCTACTTCAACACCTTATAATGGTGGATGTTGACCTTTGCAACCTATAAATCTGAAAATTTATGCATCCTTACACTCCTCCCAACACTCTTTCTATTTCTCTCAACTATTTCACTTTGTAAGGCTTGAAAATAGTCTTAATCCGATACTTTTCACTTGTCTAGAAGCTTGGAAATCACTCTATAGCATCTCAAATATGCTCCTTTAGCTATGTAAATTCACAATTGTGATAATAGTAAAAAGTGAAATGGCCCACATTTAACATTTCATAGGCTCGAGCTAGTAACTTGTATTTATTACCCCACTTTCTCTACCATCACTTCACGTAATAAAATTTGATAATGGTATTCTTATGATAAAGATTTGGCACAATTTCCATTATGCGCCTCTTCATGTGTGCTCTAAGATTTTTATGTGCCTCTTCTCTAATCAACACAGTCTCATCACCCACACTCTCCAACTCTTCTTCATCTAGTACCGCAGGCAAATGTTCACTTCATTGGGAATTTTTATTTGGCTGCATCACCCTTCAAAGAGACCAAAGGTTAAGGCATGGTCATCCAATCTTCCCAAAAAATAAGTGGTTGCCTATTTATCCCACTTCAGCTCTCCTACTTCAACACCTTATAATGGTGGATGTTGACCTTTGCAACCTATAAATCTGAAAATTTATGCATCCTTACACTCCTCCCAACACTCTTTCTATTTCTCTCAACTATTTCACTTTGTAAGGCTTGAAAATAGTCTTAATCCGATACTTTTCACTTGTCTAGAAGCTTGGAAATCACTCTAAGCATCTCAAATATGCTCCTTTAGCTACGTAAATTCACAATTGTGATAATAGTAAAAAGTGAAATGGCCCACATTTAACATTTTATAGGCTTGAGCTAGTAACTTGTATTTATTACCCCACTTTCTCTACCATCACTTCACGTAATAAAATTTGATAATGGTATTCTTATGATAAAGATTTGGCACAATTTCCATTACCATTGCTTTCCTTATTTTAAATACATGTCCCATCCCGTGTTTTTCCTAAAGTGCATGATAATTATTAAGAATTTGAATATTTTCCATTCCAAAGACATGAATCTTAATTCTTTACTTGAAATTAGCTTGGTGGTTATGTGCCACATCCTACGTACCCTTCTATCCTTACACACTTCTACTTACATGCCTTTGCTCCCATGCACATTCTTATTGACCATATCATGGCGCTCCATAGATGCTCTACCCTTAGCCCACACTAAAAGGTGTTCATGGTCTTCCACGGTAATAAAAAGAATCATAAACCCAAAGTGTTGACCCTAAAACTACTCAAGGGTGCACAACTAGTGCCATGCTTTATTGAAAAGAAAAGAAATCCTAGACTAACCTAATGGCATACACATTATTACAAAAAGGAAAGATTATTTAGAATAGTACGATCTTAACCAACTACCATTGAAATGGCTAGGAAGGAATTGGCCATTTAGTCACTTTAACATGCATGCACTGGTAGGATAGATACTATGATTGATGAAGGGGCCATCCTATTATAAACAAAGCTTTTTAGAGTGGCGTGTGAACTTGGAGTCATAAACTAAGACTTGCATGCTAGGATCAAAAGTCTTGTTCTTCAAATGGTGATCATACCAATCTTTCTATTTGTATTTCTCCACTCCCTCACTCTAGTATGTGAGGAATTAAGTTTCATCCAGCTATAACAAAACATCAAAGCACATTTTTAAGTATGTTTCATCATTTAGTTGACCAATGCACACAATACAAAGAGAAGGGACAAAAAATTCAATCAAAAGAATTGCTTCAGTATAGAACATAAGATTGAAGGGTGTGTTCTTGTTTAGTCACTTATAAGTGTTTTGATATGCCCATATCATCATAGACACATGATCATCCCAGTTAGTGCATCGAATATTACATATCTTTTTCAATGTATTATCTAAGATCTTACTATATACCTTAGCTATACCATTGTCCTGAGGATGATACAATGTTGTTTTATGGTGCATGATCATGAATTTTGCTAAAAAGATATGGATAGTCTCATTAATTAAATGGGTGCGTCAGTCACTAGTCAAACTCAATGAACATCCAAATAATTTAATAATATTCCTCCAAATGAATCTTGTAGTAGTGGTAGCAGTACAATCCCTTATTAGCACAACTTCAACCTAGTGAGTAATATAGTCAATAGCATTTATAACATAACGTGCACCATTATACTTCCCTATTAGGGTGATGGGGTGAACAAATTTAATATCCCACTTTTTAAAGGGTTATTATGACAAGATAGGATAAAGGGGCATTTCATCCTTTCTATTTAGCTTTTCCACATGCTGACAAATATCTCTCTGGCATGCATAAGTATTAGCATCCTTCAATAAGGTAGACCACCATAATCCAGCCAAAAGGACCTTTCACATAGTAGCTTCATTAGCATAATGTCCTCTAACAACACCCTCATTAATTTCCCAAACTATCTTGGCATGCTCATGTTGTATGATGTAACGTCATAACACTTCATCCCAGCCAAGTTTATAAAGGTCACCCCTATAAGTTGGAATGGAGTGGCATGAACAACTAGTTTCTTCTTTTATATAATGTTGAGGTGAGATGGTGTTGAACCTATATTAAAAAAGATGGTGATATCTTCCAACTTTTTAGGCATGCATTTGACTTAAAATAGTTGTATGTCAAGTAATTCATCCTCTATGGCATGTAACAATTTACTAGACTCAATGTGTGAAAGATGATTTGGACCATCGTTGGCCTTACCAGGTTTGACCATCACTAAAAAATAGAACTCTTAAAATATCACAATCTAATGGCAAATGTATCCATGAAATACCGATTTATTTATTAATTACTTTAGTGCATCATAGTCCATGAAGAAGATAAATGGAATTGATAGCAAGTACTGATAGAGCTTTTAGAGGGTGTAAACCATAAATAATGCTTCACACTATGTAGTCATGTAATTCCATTCAGCTAGAGTAAGCATTCTACTTGAAAAATAGATAGGGTGGTCGAGGTTACCCTCACCATGTTGAAAAAGGATATCACTGACCACCATGTTGGAAGCATTGACATGGACATGAAAAGGCTTTTCCCAGATAGGAAGCTAAAAAATAGGGGTGATGATAAGCTTATCCTTGAGTGTAACAAATGCTTACTAGTGAGCATTGATCTAAACAAACTAACCATTTTATTTTAGTAATTCCTCTAGAGGTGCATCAATCCTGTCATATCCATGAATGCACTTTATATAATATCTAGTATGACTTAGGAAGGTGCATACATCTTGTTGGGTGGTTATTGATAGAAGGCAAAGTATAAAATCAATCTTGGATGGGTGCACTAAAATTCCATAATGGCATATGACATGACCAAGTAGAATGCCAAAGGAGGTAGCAAATAGACATTTCTTTAGATTGAGGGAAATATTAAGGTTCTATTAGCAATCAATCATTAGTCAGAGATTTAAACAATGGTCCTGCACTAAGTTATAAATAGTTCAGTCATCAGGGTAGACCTCAAGGAACTTATGAATAAAGTCTTTAAAATCTTTGACTACGATTCGAGAGAACATAGCTAGAGCATTTTTCAACCCAAATGGCATGACATATACATAAAGGAGCCACACTCGTCTATAAATGTGGTCTTCAGCTTATCCTTTTTTGTGATCTAAGCTTTATGGTATCTAGAGAATCCATTTGTAAATGTATATATTTCACACCCAACAACTTTGAGTATCTCTTCAATTAAGGGTGTCAAAAAGGGGTCAATAATGCAAGCAATATTAAGTATCTGATAATCCACATAGATCTAAATGTGTCCATCCTTCTTGATACTTATAACCATGGGAATCACCCACTCAAACTCATCTATAGGAGTAATGACTCCCATGTGCAACATGTTATCAATTTCTTCCTTGACTTAAACACACAAGTTGGGATTCATTCGATAAGGCCTCTTCTTGATAGGTTAAGCACCTTCTACCAACTTTATGTGTATTTTGCCTAAATAAGAATGCACACCTTTCATTTCAATATAGTTTCATGGGAAGACATCTTGATATTCTTTTAATAGCTCAAACACCTTAGAGATCTTGGTATCAGACCAATAGTCTCCCACTTTAGCCATTTGGGGTGCTTCCTTTGTGCCAATATTTTGTTAAATATTATGAAGTGGCTCTAAGTATGGGTATTGTTCATCTTGGATGGTGTCACGAACATTGTGCATGCCATACTCCATGTGCACAGCTAAATGATTAGTGAATGGGTCAGGGGGATTAGATCCAACACCTTCATCAACCTAATACACAACTTTCTATTTCCCCTTGCAGATTTGTTCTCTTAGTGTGTGGTCCAATACAGGTTCAGGTAATGGAGAGGATGCCTATGTTAGGATAATTAATTCACAGTTATAAATAAATGAGTTATATTTAATTACTCATATTTTTTGTAATTAGTAATTTGTAAAGTTATTTATCATAGATAAGTTGGGTTATTTAGGGGGTAAATCATAAAAATGTTTTAATCATGGTACTTTGTTACTCCCATGTAATATTTGAGAGATATTCAATTTAATTATTATCTCTCATATTTTTTATGAGCTATTACGAACTCATATTACTATATAAATATGTAGCTTAGCTTTGTAATACACTATTAGATTTAATATAATTTGATTCATCCTCAAGATTTGGTTTCAAAGCCCTGCAACTCTAACCTTATGAAGAACCCTAAAGAAGCTGGTGCAATTAACAGATGTTTGTAGTAGAAGTCACAATTGAAGATGTAGCATAAGTTTCATATAATAGAATTTTCTCACAAAGAAGTAGTAACAAGAAATAAGTGGCCACAAAAGTTTTTGTCCACTTATTTCCACCATTGGAAATTAGCTTTGGAGGATTGCTAGAAGCCATTGACCAAAAACATTGAGGAAGTGTTTAAAAAATGAGGAGTCAAAGTGAAAACATTGGAGAAAGGCATCTCTATCTGAGGCATCCATATTCCAAGCACTTCTTTGGCATCTATATCTAGTATAAAAGCCAAAAGCATGATAAAAACAAAGTAGTGTTTGAAAAGATCTGTAAAAATTAAAAGCTTGACATTTAAAAAAAAATAAAGAAATACATATGCAACACATTGATTTGTTCTTTGGCATTAAGTTAGATGTAGTAATTCCCCTGTATCTGGTGGTGTCTATAGTGGAGAAGACATGACATCTATAGCAAAGAGTGGAGAAGTGACATTTCACACAAACTTCATTGGAAATACAAAAAGAAGACTGGCATTTTAAATACAAACTACATCATTCTTGGCATCATAAGAAAGAGGTTGGTCAAATATTTTTTTTATTATAAATCAATTTTATAGTGTTTAAATTCATAGCTTTAAATCAAAGCACCCAACCACTTTTAAATTCATAAACCACTTGCTAAATTCTCAAAACCACCTCTTATTTTCCCAAAAACACCTATTTGTTTCTCAAAACCACTTGTTTGTTTCTCAAAACCACCTACAAAATAATTTTTTTGCTATAATTTTCTCAAAAAAAACACTTATAAAGAAACCTGTGGTATTAGGTGGGAGGGTGGATTTAAAGCAAATCATAATTTTATACTTTTAAATATCAATTAGTCCTTTTATATTCTTGAAATGATGCATGAGCGAGTTGGTAGGTGAATTTTTTCGTAGAAGATAGGTGGGAGGTTCAAATCCCCCAAAAACATATTTTGGTGAAAAAATTATCAAGACCTCCAAATTCAACAAACCACTAAATTTAGTTATAACTAATTAAATTAGTGACAAAAGTACCAAAAAAAAGAGAGAAAAGGCAAAATTAAAAAATGCCAAAAAGAGGCTAAAGAGCCCAAAAATGAAAAAAGTGAATTTCATTTTTTATAAAGCATTGTAAATTTATTTTTATTGTAAAACATTGTAATTATATTACACAAAATCATGAGTTTTTCAAACTCAATGCAGTATTCAGTAAAAGCTATGCCTCTTATTCATGTTTACAGAGAATGTCATCATGCTTGAGTTACTATATACACAACATAACATAGCTACAACAATGATGTCTAGGCATCATCCCTTTAAATCATCAGGGAGAAATAAGGCACATTCACTCATAACCTTCCCCTCATTTATCCATTCATTACAATCGAAAGATGTAAATCTTGACTAGTGGCATTTCTAAGTATATAGTGAAGTTACGAGCATGTATGTGGCAATCCATCTAAACATATGCTAGTGATTAGATGAATCATTTTTAGTATTATTTAGGTACCAAATATTAGATTCTTTCTCATATGTTTATGCCTCTTTTTTGTATCGTTGGGTATATAGATATGGCAAGCTTCTTCTCTATACCGATGAGTATAAAAGAAGGGTGCATATAAAGAAAGTTTTGGTATATCAATTTGATTATATAGATAAAGGGAGACTTGTATACCTAGAGTGATAAGGAACCAATCCATCATCCACAGTCTTGATAATGGTTTCATAGGCTCCAAAATTTTTCTATCAGATTCATAGTTACTCAAAGGTGACAACTACTCTATTTGGAAGACAAAGCTCAGAACTCAACTAGAGTTTGAAGAAATTTGTTATGTAGTATATGGTTTATATACTTGACATACAACAAACATTGATCAACAATGTAAATTTGACAAAGTTGATCAGAAGGCTAAGTTGATAATCATGTTCAACCACACATTCATGAAGCCAAAACAACTAAGAAATCTTGGGACAAGCTCCAAACTATATATGAAGCCAAAAATGAGAGCACAATTATACATTTGCAAAGTCAACTCCACTCTCTCAAATTGAGATCAGGAGAAACAATGAAGGTTATTTTAAGATGTGGTGTAACACTAAGGGATTGTAATCCTTGGGGGAGACAATTTCAAATGACTCTCTTGTACCTATTGTCTTGAGAGCACTACCACCCTCATATAATATTTTTGTGACCACTTTGACTGTCACAGAATAGAAATCAAGTTTTGAAAAATTGGTGAATATGTTGCAATAGGAAGAGTCCTTAAATACTCATGACAAATAAGAAAAATATTTATTGGCTTCTCATCAATAGAAAGGCAAGAAACCAATCAAATCTTCATCAAAACATACTTCAAGGCAGAACTCACAAGGAGGAAATCCACATAAACAATGTCTCATTTATGGTCATCAAGGACATTACCTAAAATATTGTTGGTACAATACCTTTATAAAAGGTCTTCAAGTGGTCATAAGTTCACTAACCAACAATCATCCCCTGACTCATTCAATAAGCCAAAAGGATAGAAAAGGGGGACATGGAAGAACAAATCAAAACAATAAGGAAATATGTCAAACAAAAATAATGTGATGAGGAAGATGACTACCTTTACTCTATAGATATTCATGATGAATCCACATCAAAAAGTGATATGTGGTATGTTGACTTAGGTACAACCTAACACATGACAGGTAGAAAAGACTAGTTTTTCACTTTGAAGGACACACCCAATAAAAATCATGTTTTTTTGGATATTGATACCTCATATAGTGTGTAAGGAATTGGAAACTGTAATGAAATTACTTCAAGAATTAAATATAATAGCAGAATTATATCCAAATATAACTGAAATATATCCAAATATATGATAATAGATAAGCCACTTCGAGGGGGCAACCTCCACAAACTTCAATAAGAGCAGAATTCACAATATGATGATAAATGATTACCCACTACCTCTTATATATAGTCTATCTAGGCCATGGTTACTTCATAGGCCAACCTACTAATCAAAAGAAAGCATAGATAAATGTAATATAATGTCCAAGAGGGATAAGTAAGCCACAAGTCAGCTAATACTATCCTCATACATGTGATAGGTTAGGGGCGTAGCATGCCCTTCCCCTTCAAACCAACATTGTCCTCAACATTGAACAACTCTAGATGTTGTTGCAAAAAATCTTCACCTTTCCAAGTTGCATCTTCACTGCTTTGGTTTTTCCACTTGATCAAATATTCCCTAATCTCTCTAGTTCTCAACCTCTTAGTACGTGTTTGGAGGATCTTCTCTAGTTCCAAAATGACTCATCCTTTTTCATCTAGTTATGGGAGCTCTATTTGGGCAAAAAATTTCTGTCCAATGACCTTTTTCAAACAAGAAATATGAAATATTGGGTGTATGTGAGATGAATGAGGTAGCTTGAGCTTGTAAGCCACACGTCCAATTTTTTTTAGAACTTGATAAGGGCCATAATACTTAGGAGCAAGTTTGTTGTCCTTTTTCTGTTGCTTCAAGGACATTTGCTTGTAAGGCTGCAAATGAACAAATACCCAGTCACCCACCTCAAAATTTCACTCACTCTAGTGTTGATTTGCTTGTTGCTTCATCTTATTTTGTGTCAAGGTCAAATTCTCTCTCAAACTAGCCAAAACCTCTTGTTGATGTTGAATGTGCTCTTCCACATCTCAAGCCTTGGTGTGCACCTTTAATGAAGAAGTGATGGAAGGTGGATGGTAACCATATAGTGCTATAAATGGAGACATTTTAGAAGAGGTATGGAAAGATGTGTTATACCACCATTCTACAAGTGGTAGCCATTTAACCCAATGTTCTTGTTTATCTGATACAAAACAATAGAGATACCCCTCTAAACATTTGTTAACCACTTCAGTTTGTCCATCAGATTGGGGGTGGTAAGATGAGCTATGAGCTAGCTGAGTACCCAAACAAGAAAATAGTTCAGTCCAGAAATTACTAGTGAAAATAAGATCATGATCACTTACAATTATTTTTGGGGTTCCATGTAATTTGATAACTGCTTCCATAAAAATAGCCGCTACTGTACTTGCTGAAAATGGGTGTGAGAGAGCAAAAAAATGGGTATATTTTGTAAGCCTATCCACAATGACCAAAATAACATTCTTACCTTCAGAACAAGGCAACCCAGTGATGAAATCCATGGAAACCTCCTCCCACCTTTGACTAGGAATTGTTAATGGTTGTAACAATCTTGGGGTCTTAACTGTTTCACCTTTATTCTGTTGGCATATCAAGCATTCTTTCACAAACTTTTGTACATCTCCCTTGAGTCCTTCCCAAAATAATTCTTTCTTAATTTTATGATAAGTTTTCAAGAACCCTGAGTGTCCCCCAATTGGAGATGCATGCAACTCTGCAAGAATCTTATGCCTAAGCTCTGAATTTTTGCACAAGTATAACCTACCCTTATACCATAGGACATTACCTTTCCATTCAAATTTGTCAGAGGATAAATTACCTTGCTGGAGATTCTAAATCAGAACATGTGTATCCTTGTCTTACTCTCATTCTAACCTAGCTTCATCTACCCAATCTGCTTGCAATATGGACATTGCACAAAGTAATGCTTCTGTGGATGCATCTCATCTAGATAGTGCATCTGCTACTAAATTATCTTTACCCTTCTTGTGGATGATTTCAAAATCATAACCCAACATTTTGGTTACCCATTTTTCTTGTTCCTTAGATGATAATCTTTGCTCCAAAAAGTATTTGAGACTATCATGATCCGTTTTCACCTTAAAGTGTCTACCCATCAGATAAGGCCTCCATTATTTAACTGCATGAAGAATAGCCATCATTTATTTCTCATAGATAGGTTTTTGTAGATTCTTACCTTTGAATTGACGACTTTAAAATGCAATGGGTCTTTCTTCCTGCATTAGTACTACCCCCAATCCAGACCTAGAAGCATCACATTCAAAAGTGAATGTTTGTGAGAAGTCTGGAGTAGCCAAAATTGGAGTGGTGCACATAGTTAATTCTAGTTTCTCAAATGCTTTGGTGGCATCATCATTCCAATGGAAAGCATCTTTCTTTAGCAATGCAATGAGTGGAGTTGTTATGCTACCATAACCTTTCACAAATCTTCTATAGTAACCTGTTAGTCTAAGAAACCCTCAAAGGTTTTTGAGAGTTTTTGTCATGGGCCATTCCATTATCGCTTTGATCTTCTGGGGATCAACTTTGACCCCTTCATGGGAAACAATGTGACTAAGGTACTCTACCTCTTATACTCCAAAAGCACATTTAAATGGCTTCACATAAAGTTGGTGCTTCTCCAAAACTATCAACACCTATTTCACATGTTGCAGATGTGCTTCCCATGTCTGACTATAAATCAATATGTCATCAAAGAAAACTAGCACAAACTTCCTTAAAAAAGGTCTAAAAATAGTGTTCATCAAGCTCTGAAGAGTAGATGGCGCATTTGTAAGACCAAAGGGCATTACCAAAAACTCATAATGGCCCTCATGTGTTCTAAAAGCAGTTTTATGAACATCTTCATCCTTGATTTTAATTTGATGGTACCCTGAGCAAAGATCCAATTTTGTAAAATAATTAGTACCATGCAACTCATCAAGTAAATCATTAATTACTGGAATAGGAAACTTATTTTTGATGGTGTACTTGTTGAGTTCCCTATAATCTGGGCACATCCTCCATGTGTCATCCTTCTTCCGCACCATGACCACTGGTGATGAATATGCACTTTGGCTATGCTTGATGATCCCTGCCTCTAGCATGTCATGGACCATCTTTTCAATTTCACTCTTTTGTGCATATAGATATCTATATGGTTTGATATTTGGTGGTTGACTAACTAGAATTAGTTGAATGGCATGATCATGTTCTCTTTTTGGTGGTAGTCCTTTTGACATGGCTCCAAAAAAAGATGAGTGGTCTTCAAGAATTATTCGTAGATTAGGATGTGTAGATACCTGTGTGGGTTGAACTTCTATGGAGCATAATCATGAAATAATTCCCTCTACCCCCTTTTTTCGCATCTTGGTCATCTAATGTGAACTAATCAATTGTGGATATTTTGCATGTAATCCATGTAGTTCAATTTTCTTACCTTCATAATGAAAGCATATGAATAGTTCTTGGAAGTTCATCTCAAAGGTACTTAAGGTTGTGAGCCATTGGACTCCCAAAACAATGTCTACATTACCCATGGGAATAGCAAACATAGGAGAGTCGAGATTGTACCCACCCATAGTAAGCTTAATAATATGGCATTTGCTTGAACAATTAATTGTGCCACCATCTGCAATCATGACCTGAAATTTTGGTGCTGGGTAGATGAAACAGTTCAAGCGAGTGGCCAACTTATGGTTTATAAAGTTGTGTGCTCCGTAAATCAATCAAAACTTTCACTTTCTATTTCTTGAGGAAACCCACCACCTTAAGAGTTTGTGGAGTGATAATACCTGCAAGTGCATGATAAGAGATTGTAGGTTGGGAATCTTTAGGTACCTCCTCTATATCTTCCTCATCATCATTAGAGGCATCATCTACTTCATCTTCGTTTGGTCCCTCAATGTAGAATAACTTCTTCTCAGCACATTTATGTCCTTTACTCCACTTGTTTCACAACCAAAACATAATCCTTTCACACACTTCTCTTCAATTTGTTGAGGGGTCAATCTAGTAGGTGGAGAAAATGTTGGTGACAATATGCTACGATCTTTGAAGTGATTGAATGGATGTTTCTTGTTGGCTATGAATTTTTCCTTAGCTCTACATGCTAGGATAATAGAATCAGAAATATTAAGTGGATTAAACATGTGTACCTCATGTTGAATGTGGTCTTTGAGTCCACCCAAAAATAGGTCATTCAAGTTTGCTTCAGAAATTGTCTCCACACGTAAGGATAGGTTCTAAAAATGATGAATATAATCCTTGACAGAGCTAGTTTGTTACAATTTTTCCAGTTGGCTAAAGTAATTCTTAGTCATACTATTGCCATAGTGTAATTGTAGCTCCTCTATAAAAACTGACCAGGTAACATTGAGAGTCATTTTTTTCTTTTGAGCACACAACCATCGATACCAAATGAATTGATCAGGTTCAAGATACAAGGATGCCATGGTAACCTTCTGTCCACATGGAATCTGATGTAGGTCAAAAAAACTCTCCATTTGGTTGAGCCAATTGAGTGGATCTTTTCCATCAAATTTTCGCATATCCACCTTTGGTAATAGGTTCCTCTGTGGCCATGGAGTTGGATTTGAAGTAAACTGGTTAGGAGAACCACCCTGGTGGGTTTGTGAAATAGAGTTAGCTTGATGATTTGACTGATTAATGTTCAAAGCCATCATGATATCTCCCAAACTATCTTGTATGGATTTCATATTAGATTCTATGTCTTGCGCCTCACTCTGAATACCTTGCATATTATAGTCAAGCTATCTCACTTTGTGATCTATGTCAGAAAACCCTGGTACAAAGGGTCTAGTACATACCCCATCTGACTCTATCTCTTCCTTGTTAGGAGTTTTACCTAGAGTTTTACCACCCTTCCCTCAGCCCTGAGTTTGTGGACCTACCATAAAAGGGTTTTACGATGTCGACCCTTATTGGCACTTTTGACCCAACTTTGACCAAGCGATTTTGGAATTATGTCAGCCTCAAATCAAAATATACAAAGAACATACCATATCTAAATTTTTCTAAGCTTTCTAAAAATGTAAATAACTCAAAAAAATTCTTTTAATTTCACACTATAGAGAAATTTTATGAAAAACCATAAAATAGCGATAACTTTTGTAAAACAGATCCAAATGAGCTAAAATTTTAATGGACGCTTAATTTGATTATTTTTCACCTCAAGTAAAAATTTTGTAGAGAAATTCACAACCATTTTTTATATATCACAAAATTTAAAAATTTAGTGTTTCACCCACAAGATTGCCAAAAACGCAACTCTGATACCACTTGTAATGAAATTACTTCAAGAATTAAGTATAACAGCAGAATTATATCTAAATATGACTGAAATATATCCAAATTTATGATAATAGATAAGCCACTTCAAGGGGGCAACTGCCACAAGCTTCAATAAGAGCAGAATTCACAATATGATGATAAATGATTACCCACTACCTCCTATATATAGTCTATATAGGCCATGGTTACTCCATAGGCCAACCTAATAATCAAAATAAAACATAGATAAATGTAATATAATGTATAAGAGGGATAAGTAAGCCATAAGTCAGCTAATACTATCCTCATACATGTGATAGGTTAGGGGCGTAGCAGAAACATTGCCTAACCCCTAGGCACACAAACATGTAAAGTAATAGATGTTCTCTATGTACCTGAATTAACCAAAAACTTTTTATCAGTGAGTCAACTCTTAGACCATAATTTGAAGATTGACTTTGATTTTAAACATGAAATGAAATTATGTTTGATCATAAACAAATCTATAAAATCGAAAATTGTTGCACAAGCATCCAATGTGAACCATATGTTTTAACTTAATTATATTCAAAAAAATAGTCAAGAACTCATAGAAAAGGACATAGACTCAGCACAACTATGGCACAAAAGATTTGGCCACATCAATTTTTGATATCTCAACACACTCCACCATAAAACCATAGTAAGAAGATTGCCACCTCTTAAAAATGGTATAGATAAATATCATGATTGCTTAGCAAGAAAGTAACATCAAGTTCCATTTCAAAAAAGTACCTATCGATCCAATAGAAAACTTGATCTAGTTCACACAGATATGTGCAGACCAATGACACCTAGCCATGTTGGATTTAAGTACTTTATATTCTTTGTTGATGATTATTCCTAAAAAATGTGGATTTACTATTTGAAAACAAAGGATCAAGCCTTTGAAACTTTCAAAAAGTTCAAAGTGTTTGTTGAAAATGAATCTCATCAAAAAATCAAGACCCTGCACATAGATCATGGGGGGAATTCATTGGTAATGAGTTTAAATGTTTTTTGCAAGCAAATGACATTTTTCATCAAATAACACTCAATAAATTTTAAATGATGGATATAAAACCATTTGCCACATATATGGAGACAAAGCTTCAGCTGTCTTGAGCAAATCCATCACCACATGTAAATGCAACTCTATATCGACAATTGATGGGGAGTCTCATTTACCTGACCTACACTAGGCCAGACATCAGTTATGATGTTAGTTATCTCTCAAGGTTCATGCAAGAGCCTAAGACCAGTCACTATAAAGTAGGAAAGCAAGTATTGAGGTACATCAAAGGAACTATGGATTTTGGCATAAAATACAAGAAGAATGATAACTTTTTCTTGACAAGATATTCAATCTTAGATCATGCAGGGAACATTGATGATAGGAAATCCACTTTAAGATTTGTATTCTTTTTGGGATCTGTACCAATATCATGGGGGTCTAAGAAGAAAAATTGTGTTTCAAGTTCATCCAAAGAATCAAAATATTGTGTCACAGGAGGAGCTATCTGTGAAGTGATTTGGCTCAGATATATACTTGAAGGATTTGGATTACCATATGATCAACCAACAATTCTTCATGTAGACAATGAAGGAGTAGTTAAGCTTGTTCACAATCTAGTATTTCATGAATGCACTAAACATATTGAGGTGCAAGTTCATTTCATTCATGAACATGTTTAGAACAACATCTAACTCCAGTATTGCTCAATAGATCAACAACATGCAGATGTTTTTATTAAAGCACTTGCACGAGACAAATTTGAGGTATTCAAAGAATTTCTCTCATGTTCACTTGAAACATGTTGAATTAAGCAGGGGGAAGGTTAGGGTGATTAATTCACCATTATAAATAAATGAGTACTATTTAATTACTCATATTTGTTTGTAATTAGTAATTAGTACAGTTATTTACCATAGATAAGTTGTTGGGTTATTTAGGGGTGTAAATCACAAAAATATTTTAATCATGGTACTTTGTTGCTCCTGTGTAACATTTGGGGGTATTTAGTTTAATTGTTTTTATCTCTGTTATTTTCTAAGAGCTATTATGAGCTCATATTCCTATATAAATATGCAGCTCAACTTTGTAATACACTATTGGATTTAATATAATTTGATTCATCCTCGAGAGCCTCCTCATCAGGTTCATGAAAAATAGTCAAGCCCTCCTCTTGTGCATCATGTGTGCATATCATTCGATATTTAACTAGGACTAGGTCACCTATGATAACTTGCCACATGGATTATAATGTAAGGTGTAAATCCATACATGGGGATGAATAAGGCAATGCCTTAATCATGTTACTCTTAATAAAATACCAATAACTCATGTCTAGATGACACTCTTTGTGGATATACTATGCTCTAGCCCAAGTGTATAGAGTGACATAGAATGCATGAACCCAAAGGTACTCAGGAAAATGTTTCATCGGCCATCCACATAGTCTTGCAAGCTTCAAGGTGAGGTTCAGGAGCTTTAATGTTAATATAACTAGTGGTGTCACCTATATGGTGAAAGTGATGGTGTAAATTAGAATGAACTCAATCCCAAGTAAGCAAGTTCTCCCAATGTGTTCTCCACCACCAAGTAGTTGTGCCATCAAAAATATGAATAATTGATCATATCGATTCAATGTTAGAGTCATAGAAAGCTTTAAACTTCTATATAAATTTGCAAACTTCCATTTGACCATGAAACCTCAGAGCTTCATCTAATTTTATTGGTGGCATAGCTATGATTTATCCATGAAAGAGATGAACAAATTTATGGCATTTATGATACTTTTACAAAATATCATCATGATTTCCTATGGTGCAAGAGACCCTCCAAGTAAGATCATTATCACCTTGAGCCCCATAGTCATAGGCATTACTAGTGGTTTCAGACAGAGATTGAGTATCCATCCAATGCAAGATGCCATCCCAGATGGGGTCAAGGTGTTCAGTACCCCGAGTCGTGACATTATAAATGTGCTTGATATCTTTAGCAACATTTACCAACTCAACATAGGGAGGCCCTTGATCATCATCCAATGGAATGATAATTCATCTCTCATCATTATCAAAGCTAATGTAGCACTTCTTAAAGCTTAAATCAGCATTATTTATATAACATCATGGGCAACCCAATAGAGCTAGGAAGTCATCAACCTCAGATAATTCTATGACTTTAAAATCGATTTTGAAAGTGACATCAAGGATATCCATGGTGGCATATTTAAGTACACCAATGGGCAAAGCATGAGTCTTGTCAGTGATAAATAATACATGTGACAGAGGTTACAAATCTAGGCTAGTCATCTTCCACCATGCATCATTGGTAAGAATATTTACTTCATCACTGGTATCAACTAAGATATCCTAGATAACCCATCCATCTATAGCAGTGTTAACCAATATCTATTTATCCCCCTCTAGGCTAGGCTAGATGTGAATTTACTCCCATCTTGCATGGTTTAATTGATGATCTTCATAGGCCTAGGCATATGATTGCTTAGCCAATTCTGCAAAAAGGGTATAATGTCCTCATCCATTAGTCATTTTCACAACTCTTGAAATTCATCTCGTGCTACATTATGAAATCTTCCTATATATCAACATGTGTAATAACATCATGATCCTTTAGGAACTGGATTTCACCCTACAATTCTCTTACTAGGTTCACAGTGTCATGGAGCACTTCCTTCTCTTATTGAGCATCTAGATAGCGAGTAGTGTGAGACTCTTTTAGTTAAACTTTCTAAATAGGTGGATTGGACATAGACTGGGACTAACCACCACTCTATGTTGTAATATTCACTTGAGGACCCATCAGAGTTATAGGGTGCAGTCTCCATTTTGGCTTTTTAATACGTATCATGTTGACACCCTTATCATTTCTTTCCTTTGTAATATTAGTGTACAGGTCAGAGCACTCCTCCAGACAGTGTTTATTTTTATAAAAGGCACATGTAGGATATATTAGGCAATCACTTTGGTAGTTCTCTATGGAATTGCATTTATAACAAGTTCATGGTTGAAAACATCCACCTCCACATCCTCGACCTCAACCACAATAACCACCTCCAATCTCTTATTTATTAGCAACATACATCTAACACATACCACATGTGCACACCTCATGAATTTCACTAATGAGATGACAATCATTGGTATCGTGAGTGTATGCATCACATATCTTACAATAGGTTAATACATTTGACTGAGTGGCATGTTGTAGTAGAGGGCAATTCCTAACATCATGCTCTTCTTGGCAAATCTCACAAGATTTATTTAGCATAACTCAAATACTCCTACGAGGATAATTATTCCAATTGTAACCTTTAGAATCATAGTCTACACACCATAAGCCACTACAGGTGTCATGATCATTATGTACAGTGATCTTTTCTAGCTGAAACACCATTAAAATGATCTGATCCTTCATGAAGGGACTAATCTCTATGTCAATACTCTAACAACTTCATTGCAAAGGGCAACTTCCAAGGCCTTGCACATGTTGGTGAAAGTTTTCTATGAAAAGTATGTCTGAAGGGAAGAAATAAAACTCCTATGAACCATTGAGTGTGCTAAGCAATGTTTATCTCAAAAGAGAGTTTAGAAAGAAGCATCTTGAAATGTGCATTATACTCACACACGCTCTCAATGAGTTCTTGCTTGATATCTTTCAAGGAAGCTATGCTCCATTTTTTGAACTCTAGGATATCAAATTCCTAGAGGAATGTTACCTTTAATAGATCATAATCCACCACAACTTATTGCAGATCATACTTCTCATACCACTTGTGCACATGATCTAGAAGGGTGTTCATAAACTAGGTTGCTTTTCATTTAAAAGATGTGATGTCACATGCTCACCAAATAAGTTCACACTTTTGAACATGCCCTATGGTATTTTCCCCACCTTAATATTCTTTTAAGTGGAGTGTCATCTCATAATATACAATGGGAAGTTGACGTGCTTGTAATGGGGTCTACTAAGAAACACTTCTGGTCCCTCTTGTACCTTATAAAGGAGGTCCACCACTACCTCCTGCACCTCCAATTCCTCCGATTGAACCACCACTAGTTCCACTGCCTACACCCCTTGCAATAAAAAAACACCTAATACATTGGGAGCTGAGGCAAGTTGAGTAACTATAGTCAAGCTACTACTTTTCCCACTAGTTATGTTTGGTATACTAGGAATTTCAAATTGGGACATAGAATTATTACACAAAGAAAAAGAAATAGCCAAATAACTACTATCTAAAACTTGTTCTACGAATTTCTCTCTCACAATTTTAGTTTCCAACTCTTCACTATCCATATCCCAATTATGTACAAATATATCATCTAACTCAAAAGCTAGAGTGCACAATATGGGTGGAGAACTGGGCCTATCCAATTCAGGTTCTTCAACCACCACTACTTGACTTGCGTTTCCTATGCATACTTGAGCTAGCATTAGGTGTGGTCATGTGGTTGGAGAGTTTTCTTTATTCTCTTTCACTTCCCTACAGACCTTTAAAACACTTATTGAATCTTTTTGTCCCCTTCCTAAATCGCTTCCACTCATAATCCTTCACTGAGCTTTGTCATAATTTCATTTCATAATTCCCATTGACTGACTACCATATCGAACCAATCATTTTACTTCACAAGGGCCCCTTCATTTCCCCACCAACCATGTTTCTCATGAGAAATATTTTATCCTTCCATGGAGAAAATCTCAAGTATAAAATCTATGAAGAGCTTCTTAACCTCCAACAAAAAGTGTCTAATATATCTACCATGTAGTTTTCAGAAGAAGTGAAATTGGGCTTCCTCTAGACAAGAATATGTTGAGACTACATATTCTAATATGTAACTATTCAAAACCCCATGCCACCAAACATCAACAAAATGTGTCGAAGGTGCTCCCAACCATGCTAAATCCAATTGACACTCTAGTGTCCAAGTTATCTTCCATCTGTAGTTCCTCAACCGGTCTTGAGCATAAGTTGGATTCCAAGTCTGAAGGTGAATAAGTACCTCTACAAATAATGTCTCATACAATGAGTTATATAAATTTTGTTTGACCCATGCATGTGTAGATATTCTTGGTTCAATAAATGGTATTGAAAAATTATCCTCAATGCTAGTAACCCATCGCTCAATATTCTCAAGTGACAGTCGTTTGAGCATCTTCCACCAACATGTAGGCAAGTGTTATGGCTCCCAACAATAAAACTAAAATGTTGGGATTATTTTCCTTACATAGGCATAACTTGCCCTAGACACATGTCAAAGTGATTAAGATCCCAATGTGTTGGTGCATTGGCATTTCATGGAAGAATGAGTTCTCATGTTCTCACCCAAAACAATCAATAAGGGATTGATTCCCATTGGTTTTGTCATGTGAGGGTGTACTAATAGATAAGAGAGCTCGAACACACATTAATATGCTCATTCTATAATACATCTTAAGACATGTTCGTTACTCAATGATCAAAAAGATAAAGATAAAATAAATAGTAATTGTTACCCTTAACTCAGTTAACTAAACTAAAACATACATGATAACTAATAGTATTATCCCCATAGCTAAAATATTAAGGCAACACAAGTTACATTCATCATATTGATAAGTGATCAAAAATTACACAATTCTAGTGTTATAACGCAACTCACCCATATAAATTTGTCAATACTATCCAACTGAGTAACAACAACCTTACAAAGTTTAATCTGAGGGTATTTATACTTGGTTTCCCCAACCGAGTAGCTACAAACATAATTAAACTTATGGTGACTCACCAATGATCATCAACACATTTGAGTAGTGGTAATGAATTACATTGATTTCCTAAGGATTGGGCCTTTATGCCCCTACATTCTCTCTTTGATTATAGATCCTTATTTTCGAGAGCCTATCTCCTTGTGGGCTAGTGTTGGATTCATGCTTGACTTATTCTATTTCATCCCTATGAATTTATCCATAACTGCTCTCCACTTTTTGCACATTCCCCAAGTCTTTTGCTAAGTTCCAAGTCCTTTGTTCTCAATTTCTCCATTTATCAAGCACATTTATTCTATGACTTGGTTTTTTCATGTCATGGAGTCTTGCACAATGATCCTCTATGTCATGCCTCTCTGTGTCAATTATTCTAAAAAGTACTTAGCCAAAATTTGTGGCCTAATAGGTCCAGCCATCAATTGTCCACCAATAATGTGAACAAACTTATGGCACTTAATTATCTTATTTGAAACATCCCCTCAGATACCAATTGTGCCATAAATTGATCCAATAAGATCATATTCTTTGTGAGCCCAATGTTCGTAGGTATTACTAGTAGTGTCAAAAATGGATTGTGCATCCTCCCACTATAATATACCATCTGAACTTGGATCAAGATGCTCATTTCCCCAAGTTGCGACATTATAGATATGATCAAGATCCTCCTCGACGTTAACTGGTTTAACAAAAGGAGGTCCCTGAACATTGTCTAGGGGAATCACAATGTGTTGATCATCATTTTCAAAACTAGTATAGCACTTTTTGATGATCAAGTCAGCATTATTTTCATAGCACCGTGGATAACCCAAAAGAGCTAAAAAATCATTAGCTTCAACCAACTCAATCACTTCAAAGTTAGCCTTGAAAGTGACACCTAAAATGTCAATGATGGTATCCTTAGGAACTCATATGGGCAGTGCACGAGTATTATTAGACATGAACAATACATGAGGAGAAGGATGCAAAGGAAGGCTCCCCATCTTCCTCCAAACATCTTTTTTTAGTACATTAACCTTCACGCCAATGTCGACTAGTATATCCCATATGATCCAACCATCACTAGTTTTATTTACTAAGATTTCTTTATCACACTTTGTACTAGGTTGGACATGAGCCTATTATCATCAAGCATGGTTCAACTGATGATCCTTTGTAGGCTTTGATGTTTGATGATTCAGCTAATTCCTAAAAAATGGAATGATGTCTTTGTCAAGAAGTTGTTTGCATAATTCATGAAACTCATCATGCATCGAGTCTTGGATAACTGAAGTTTTCTACATTTCAGCATGCGTAGCAACATCTCTATCCTTAAAAAAATGAATCTCACCTTAAAATTCTTGTACCAAAGTCATTATGTCCTAAAATAATTTTTTTTTTGTGGTCGAACATTAGGGTAGCTATTCACATGAGGCTCTTCCCATTGAATCTTGTTAGTGGTGGATTTGAAATAGATTGGGAGCACCCCTCCGTATAGTAATATTTACCTTGGGACTAGTCAAAGTAGTAGGATGTGGTATTCATTGAGCAGGTGGAGTTTTTTAAATATGTATCATTTCAACACCCTTCTCATTCTACTCCCTGGTGATGGTAGCATATAAGTCTAGGCATTCCCCCAAATGATGCTCATTCTTATAAAAGGCATAAGTTGGATAAATTGGCAATCACGTTGGTAATGTTTTAGAGATCTACACTTTTAGCAGGTTCTAGGTAGAAAATGACCAACCTTGCATCCACAATCACAACCTATATAGGACCAACCTAAACCATTTTCCTTGTTAGATACATAGGTCTAACGAGTACCACATGCATGCACCTCATGAATCTCACTAATAAGGAGGAAATCATTTGTATTATGTGTATATGCATCAAATATTTTATAATATGATGATACTTTATATTGATTAGTGCACTTAAACAAGGGGCAATCTCTCACATCATGGTATTCTTGGCATATCTCATAGGATTGCTTTACCACTGTACGAATAATCTTCTTGGGATATTTATTTCTATTATGGCCTTCTGCTTCATAGTCAACACACCATAAATTTCTATGAGTATAATGAGTACTAATCATAATGAGCTTCTCCAACTGAGATGCCATAGCAATAAATTGGGCTTCTATAAAGGCATTAATCCCTATAGCTATACTTCCAATGGTTTCGGTGTGAAGTGAAGCTTTTAATGCCTCACATGGGTTAGTGAAGGTCTTTTAAGATAATGTACATCAGAAAATAAGTAACAAGCCTACTACAAACCACTAGGCATGCTGAGTTAGGTTTATCTCAAATGATAACTTGGAAAGAAGCATTTTAACATGTACATCATACTCAAGCACACTCTTAATGAGTTCTTTTTTAATATCCTTCAAGAAAGCAATAATCTATTTTTCAAACTCTAGAATGTCAAATTTGTGAAGAAACTATGCCTTCAAATACTCGTAGTTTACCATAACTTGTTACAGATCAAACTTACAACACCATTTATACTCACAGTCTAAAATGGTAGTGTCAAACTAAGTTATCTTCCATTCATTAAAAGTAATACCTCGCACCCACTAAATGAGTTCACACTTATGAACATGTTCTGCTGCATTTTTAACACCATGATATTCAAGTAGGTGAAGCGTTATCTTGTAATAGACTGTAGGCAGACTAGGTGTTGGTAATGGAGCCTATTGTGATGCACCTCTTGTCCATCCTAGACCTTATGGGGGAGGTCCACCAATGCCTCCTACACCACCTTTGGATCCTCTAGCTAAACCACCATCGGTATCACCTCTCGCACCTCCTATGGCAATAGAAGCACCTAATACATTGGTCGTAAAAGTAGGTTGATTAATTATGGAAGGTCCTATACTCTACCCACTAGCTATACTTTGTCTACTGGGCATTCTAAAGTGAGCCGTAGGGTTGACTTGTAATGGAAAATAAACTAATAACAAACTATTATATTGATTATGTAATTAAAAAATTTCTTCTATAGGTACAAACTCTGAATCTACACTATTTGTATCCTAATTTCTTACAAAAACATAGTCTAACTCAAAAGCATGGGCATGTGCTATGGGTGGGGAATTAGGCCTATCCAAATTGGATTCTATATTCACCAATGTTTGACTTATTTCTCTCGCACGTATATGTGTTAGTGTAGGGTGTGGTCCTATGATTGGGAAATCATCATTATGCCCTTACACCTCCTTGTAGATACTCACAGTACTTTTAGAGTCCTCCTAGCCACTCCTTGGATCACTTCCAATCATATCCCTTCACCTAGCCTCATCATACTTACAGTTACGTAATTCTTACTGACTGGCTACCATATTGAACCAAAAATATTATATCAATGTGTGCCCCTTCATTTCCCCATCGATTGTGTTGCTCACACAAGGGAGAGTTTAGCCATCCATGTGGAAGGTTGCAAGTCCCAAGTCAACAATAAGTTTCTTAATTTCTAACGAAAACTTCCTAAGATACCTTCTATGTGATTCCAAGAGGAAGTTAAACTAGGATTCCTTTGGACAAGAGTACATAGAGATTGTGTATTCTAAAATATAGATATTAGGTGTTCCTAGACACCAAATATTCACATTGCGTGTCCATGGCACTCCTAATCTTACCAAGTATGATTGATGCTCTAATGACCAAGAGATCTTCCATATGTAATTCCTTGAATGGTCTTGTGTGTACACCCAAATCTAGGCATGCAAGTGAACATGCACTTCTACAAAGAAAGATTCATAGAGTGTGTCATAAAGGTGTTGTTCTACCCATGCACGTATAGAAACTCTTAGTTTAAGATACTGAAACATTAAATTCAATTATATAGTAGTAACTCAATGCTTGAAAATTTCCAAAGATAACCATTTTAGCATTTTCCCACCATCATGAGAACTAGTGTAATGGGTCCCGATAATAGAACCAAAATTTTGGGCTCTTTTCCTTTAGTCTTACACGTCTTTTCCTATTTGCATGCCTAAGAGAAAAAGAGTTTCCACAAGCCATTGCATCGGCACATCACGCAAGAGAATATTTTTGTGTTCTCACCTAAAGCAAGTAGTTTAAGACCAATTCCCATTGGTTTCATCACATGATGTTGTATTCATGTAGTTTCTTAAGATAGGGTGATCGAATATGCACTTAGTTATGAGTTCATACTTAGTTCCATGTCTAACTCTTAATTATTCATTCCTTAACTAATCAAAGAAAAAAAAAGCTAGGTGCAAACTGAGAATAAAATAGTAATAATTCCATTATATTCATAAATAGTTTACATCAACACAAAAGCTTCCTCTAGTTATATTCATATGTCATATCAAAACTTATGACTGCATCATATTATAATTATCAACCAACACTAAGTAAAATTAAGGGGTATTTATACATGGGTCTAACCCAACCATTCAATTATAGAAGTAATCACAAAAATATGACTCACCAATGACCATTAACATTAATGAATCATGAGAATCCATTTACATTAAATTCCTAAGGACCTGAGCCTAACTGCCCTTATATGCTCTTTCTATGCTAGATCATCATCATCGTGCACCTATATTATCATGGATTAGTGATGGATTTTCACTTGACTATTATTATCTGACATTCTTGCAAACCGTTCCCTAACCGTCCCTACTTTCCATGCCTTTTCTTGAGTCTTTCACTATTATCTGAGTCATATGTTATCATTTTCTCCATGTTTCATGTTTCCTTGTTCCACATGACTTGCTTCTTCCATGCCACAATCTTCTAAGTCGTGTCTCTCTTGTGCCATGTCCCTCCCATGTCATATCTCTTACGTGTTGATTGTCTTCAAAAAGTACTTAGCCAAAATAGATTCAAAATTGAGGGCCCAACAGTTTGCATGCAACATAGTTCAAGGTGTGATCTACATCCAAGCTTACTCAACACATGTAAGTTCAAGTATAACTCTCTTTCTTTTACTCTAGTACTTTCACTTTCTTACATTAATAGAATAAAAGGGAGGAAATAAAGTCACTAAATTTAATATTTAATACTAAAACAATACAATTATGACCACTCCTTATATACACATATCCTATACTCAATTCCAAGGTTTTAAACTATTATTCCTCTACTTATATATGGATGATCCTTATCCTTAAGTAATTTTTATACTAAAAAATTCATATTATTTATTCCAAATAGCCTAAACTCACTACTAGACTGATCAACACTTCTAGTTTAGTTGTCTCTGTTCTTCAGACAAGACCACTCCTTCAAGACAATCCCTCCCACTTGCTTGTAATGTTTGAAGTTGTCAGTTTTGTCCTCTTGCTAAATAATGGTTAATTACTCAAATTAAAATTCATCTAATATATCGTCCCACAAATTTTGTAAGTCCCATTTGATGAAATCCTAAAAAGACCACTATATAAGTAAAAATTTTACTCATTTGTTCACTAGTTGGCAATAGGCTCTTATGATTGAACATCACCAAAATATCTAACTACAAATTGAGATGAAAGCACCTATTCTTCCCAATTCTGAGTCCATATAACCCAAGTAGCACTAAGTTAAATCTAAATACACCTTCAAGATCACAAGTCATTGTTGAAGCACATAATTACACTAGGATTACAATAACATATCATATTACACCAATATTTCACACACACCATCGTAGCATATTAGAATTACATGGAGTTTGATTCTTTTCAGAGTATTGGTATGTAGGTAATGCTCAACATAGGAGGTGTTGAGATCAAATATAACTTCATACACTAACCTTTTTTATTTATTTATAGAATTTGTCCTCATTGTCTATTGAGCTAGAGTTCCAAATGAATAAGAAAGTATGCAATGGATTTTACAGTGAATCGATCAACCCTGATCACACGCACATGTCCTAAAGGTGAAGGCACATTGACCTAAAATTAAATAGAGGGAAAAACCATTTCAGATATTGGTGCACCTTACAGAGGATAATACAAGGTGCATCCTTGTCTGAATAGTGAGGCCTTCTCCCTAATTTGAACAAAGCCCTAATCTTGACTCATAGCACCATCACACAGTCTCTATTGCAATCAATCAAATCCGAGTGCCAACTAAGTTGTTTATCTTTTATACTTTCCTCTGTTAGCATCTTTTCATAAATAGTAAGTTCCAAATCAATCTAATGTATTTATTGCATATAATATATAATTTGATTTCACTCAATAATTTATCATAATTAGATTATCATTTACTTAATCATCAAATTTTGATAAAACACTGCTATGTTTTTTCTGAAAATAAGAGTTCTAAGATTGAAATTTTAGATGTTTCACCTAATTATATTTGACCATTTAAAAAAAAATGTTAGTAGTTTAAAAACTAGAATCCAAATGCTACAATTCATGTTCTTATATCATCTTCAAATTTTGAGTGTAGGCATATCAAATAATCTATATAAGTTGAGATTTCTATTTTTTCAGAAAAAATATGTCCAATTAAGACCTCCTTTTGGCCCCCCAATTCCATGCATTTACTCCATCGTCTTATATAAAAATAAATCCTAAGCGAATGATATTTATTTAATCTTCACCTAGGGAGAGGAGGTTGAAACCCTATCTCTAACTCATCATCTACATATTGCATGAATTACAAGGGGACTGGCTTTAGCATGTGGGATATGTAGCTTGAAACCCTACTTTCATAATTGTCCAACCCAAATATTTATCATTTTATCTCTTAGATTGACATGTCATTGTGCCAAGCTAATTTAAAGACAAAGGATTGGTAATTCAACTTACTTTTCTTAGAAAAACATGAAATCATGCATACATGAAGATAAAAAATCGGAGAACAAACCAATGACAAAAAAATTAGATTACACAACCTTGCATAGATCAGAGTCAAAGGAAGACAATCAGGGACATCATAAGTCTACCCAGTGCAAGTCTACGCAAAAGTCTTAGATTTTAAGGGCAAGACATAAACAATCTACATAGTCATATTCCAAATCTATATCGCAATTACAAAAATCAAATATAATAATTTCTTATACTTTGTAGTTAATTTTCATTTACTATTAAATAAATAAATCTAAATTTTATACTTTCATAACTATTTATTGCAATCATTTATCCTTAATTTATATAAATATAAAATTTAAATTTAAAAAATCATATATATTTACTTTATTTCTTAATTTGAAATTAAATAGTTATAATATATTATTTAACGTAATTAAATATATTTAAATTACATTAAGTGAAATCTATTTATCCATATAACACCTACCTAATATTTCAACTTTAATGTGTATCAACACAATGTAGATAGGTCCACATTTTAAAAAAAAATGGAGAAAAACACTAGGGGATCTTTGTTAATATTTGATAAAAGACAAATGACCTACTATAATTTCAACCTAACCTTCGTGACACACCTGAGACAAATTTTCATTTTTAACTAAGAAGGGGGTAAAAATTTATTAATCACAAAGGAGAAAACCAGTTACAAGATAGATTCTTGATTCACCAAATGAACCAATTTTTGATGCAAATCGATCGGAAGCATATCCAGATCAGTAATGTTCCAAACAGGCCCATTCTCCGAGGCCCATTTGGCAAGGGAGTCCGCAACATTGTTCCATTCGCGAGGAATGTGTTGGAAAGAAATAGAATTGAAGGAAGTGTTGTAATGTTTAATTTGCTGAGCAATAGAATTTAAAAGCCAATGTTCTTTACCAGAATTACGATTGTTGAGTAGATTGATGATCACTTGCGAATTCGATTCACAGACAACATTGAGATACTCGCGTTCGCAACAGGATTTCATGGCTTCCAGGATGGCTATGGCTTCCATCAAGTTATTTGTATGGTTGCCTTCATATTTTGAGAAGAGATATTGGATGTTTCCATTGCAGTCTCTCACAATTCCGCCAATCCCAGCCTCGCCTGGGTTTCCACGGGAGGAGCCATCAACATTTACTTTCAAAACGCCAGGCAGGGGAGGAGTCCACCTACCATTTCTGTTGACAGGGCGCGGCTGCCTAAGACCACCATATCGCCCACTTGTGTTGCTGGGCGGCGCGCAGTCTGTGAGCAGCTCCAGCCCGAGCCTTCTACAAAGCTCGGTGTCTCCAGGATCCCAGTCAATGCCAGCTGCGGCCCTGAGCATTAAAGTTTCTTGTAGAGTTGCAATAATACGAGTCCACAGAAGTCTTACCTCCCTCTGCGCTCCCCTGAAGATACGTTTGTTTCTTTCAAGCCACAAATTCCACAATATAAAGACAGGTCCAACAGTCCAGGCTAGTTGCATAAGGGAATTCCTTGTTGGAGCTAATCCTAGTCTATCCCAAAATTTTGTTAAAGATGAGACATGCCAGCAAGGAAGTTCCCAGGCATTCCACCATAGATGCCAGACATGTTTAGCAAACAAGCATTGGAAAAAGAGATGAGCAGTTGTTTCCTCTCCATTATGACATAGGGCACAAACTGAAGGTCCTTGAAATCCATGTCTACAAAGGTTATTCCAGGTAAGGCATCTATTGTGTGTGAGCAGCCAAAGAAAGAAATTACATTTGGGCCAAGATATTCGATTCCAGATTCTCTTGCCCCAAAGGAACTGACCTCCTCCAGCAATTTGTTTAGACAAAGTCTTGTAACCAGCAGCGACAGAATACTGCCCAGAGGTGGCACCCCCCCAGGCGAGCTCGTCTTGTCCTTGCAGAGCGCTGCATCCTTTGGCGGTAAGGATTTGGGATAATTCATGCTTCTCCTCATCCATACCCTCTGGCGGCCAATCTGCGGAAGCTTTCCACTTGAATCCAATGATTCTCCCCTGGCTGAAGGCTTCTTTATAATGGATCACCTTGTTCTAACCAGCAGCAAGGAAGGAATCCGCAAGCGGCTGCAAGTGTGGATGTGAAAGAAGAAGTGGGGGTGCTCCATCCCAAGAGTCTTCCCAGAACAACACTTCTGAACCGTTGTTGCAAATCCAGAAGAGGTCTTGTTTAACCAGCTGAGCACCGTGCTTAAGGGTGCGCCATATCATCGATCCCCTGCCTTCCAGGGGGAGCCTGGGTATGTCATAGGGCGCCATGTCAGGAAAATATTTGGTAGTCAATATTCTAGCCCATAAGGTCGACTGATTAGTGCACCATCTCCCGTAAAGCTTGGCCGCAAGAGCTTGACTGGCCAAAATGGCCGATCGCAAACCAAGGCCCCCTTCCTATTTTGGTTTGCAAACTGTAGCCCAGCTGATAAGGCTCCATTTAGAGCTCTGCAGGTTACCGCTCCACAAAAACTTTCTAGAAAGAGTATCATACTCTTTGAGAAAATAAGTGGGAGCAGTTTGTATCATGCTATGGTATATAGGCAAAGCTTGAATGACAGATTGAAGAAGAGTCACTCTACCTGCAGTGGAAAGCCATCTGTTTGTCCAATGGCCAACTTTCTGCTTTAGCCTGTCCAACACATTTTGCCAAAAAAGCCTGGGTTGTCTCCCAACAACAATGGGAATGCCTAAGTAGATCACTGGAAGAATCTGAATTTGGAACCGCAAAATAGTTGCTATTCTTCTTTGAATCGAATCAGGAGTGTTGAAGAAGATTGATGACTTGTGATCATTAATCTTCTGTCCAGAAGCCACCAAATAATTATCCAGCGTGCTTCGAAAAGCAATTGCTTCTCGAACGCGAGCTTTACCTGCCAGAACAGTGTCATCAACGAATTGGAGATGAGTTAGGGGAGCAATCCCATTCCCCCATCGCCAACCATATATGGCCTCCTGGGAGACTTGAAATTTCAAAAACCGTCCCAGCCCTTTAGCCATGAGAATGAACAGGTATGGTGAGAGGGGGTCTCCCTGCCGAAGGCCTCTAGAGGCACCAAACAGCTCTGAAGGCGCACCATTGATGAGAATTGAATATGAAGGCGTGGTCACACAACTTAACACCTAGCTGATCCATTCTTGCTTGAAGCCAAACGCCACAAGTATCTTGGTCAAAAATCTCTATCTGGCCCTGTCATAAGCTTTGGCAAGATCAAGCTTAATGAACATAGCTCTCTCTTGGGAGGTGCTCATGGAATGAATAGCTTCGAAAGCTATCACCACTCCATCCAAGATTTGTTTGCCTGCAACATATCCTCCTTGCTCCTCCGAAATAAGGAGAGGGAGCAGTTCTTTCAATCTAAGAGCAATAAGTTTCGAGATTATCCTGTAGACAACATTGCAAAGTGCAATGGGTCGATACATCTCAAGCCTATCCGCCTTCTCCTTTTTGGGGATTAGCATAAGGAAGGTAGCATTTAAAGCTTTTAGCATTTCTTTGCTTTGATAAGATTCCTGAATAACCCCTATCAAATCTATCTTAATAATGTCCCAGAATTCCTGGAAAAACTCAGCAGGAAATCCATCAGGTCCAGGGGCTTTTCCACGCTTAATGCTGAAAACCACCTGCTCAACTTCAGTCATGGTGATTGGGCGCAAAAGGCAATTGTTTGTTCTTTCGTCCACTAATGAAGGAATACAAGATAAAATTATGTTTTCAGCTGCTTCATTTGGGTGTGGATCGCTGATAAAATAAAATAATGTGCCATAGTTCAAATAACCTTCATATTGAGAGTGACACATTTTGTCACATAAAAGCTTACCTTTTTTAAAGGATAATGTTAGGTTATATATTTGGGTCATATAGAGTGCTTTCTTAATAAATATAATAAAAAAGCATATTATTAAAAAAATAAGTATTGGGCAGAAATCGACAAGTGGCAGATCTATGTAGAGAGGGATCATCAATCCTAACAGATGGTGAGGATGAAGGGGTTCCTCATGAATCAATGGAAAAAATGTTGATGTGGATGGGAACAATGTAACATGAAACAAATTTAAAGAGGCTAAAAGATTGTGGGTAGAAAGGGTATGTGATAAAAAAGGGTTAAATCATTTTCTTGTTATTAGTTGTTTTATAGATCTCTATGTTGGAGAAAAGTTTTTCAATTTGTTGTCCCTAATATAGTAGTGCATAGATCCTTCTTTAAAATGGAAAATACGTTATCGTGGAGTGTATGGGTTTCAGACTAATGTTTATAGATGTTAGGTTATTAGAAAATGGAAGCTAAAAAGATAGCTAGAGATCTAAGTTATGATCAATTTTTTAATTTTTTTTAAGTTTTTTTTTTCTATTTATAAGGATTTTGTTAGAAAACTCTTGGGAGGACTGTGGTTTTTTGGGAAATCAAGATTATTTTATAGAAGATGGAAGTCGGGTTTTGATTTAAAAAAGGAAAATATAAATCTAATCCCAATATGGATAAGGTTCTTAGGCCTCCCACTAGAATATTGAGAGGACGAAGTTATGATGGATATAACAAAAATAGTGTTAAGTTGTGGAGCTAAAAGCTTCACCAGGATGCTAATCAGGAGGTTGTTGAGTTCAACCAGTAACCGACATCGGTAGTATTGCCGACGTCGGTCAAGCAGGGACCAGGGATCCGCTGACGTCGGTCAAGAGCAGACCGATAGCAACCGACGTCAGTCACCTGTGTGTGTGCATGTATTTGCATGCATTTTCAAAACGCATTTTCAGAATTAGACTCGTCTAATTTTAAGAGGTCCGAGAGTGTTTGCATGTTGAAGACTAATTTAAGTCTTGAGTCTATGTTTCTAATTATTATAATTAGAAGTCTAATTATTGTATGCTTGGGATCCTATTTAAGAGACCCATGAGGCATGTATTGTAATTAAGGCAAGTAAAGCATTGAAGCAAGAAAGCAAGGTCAAAGGAGATCTGCAAGGTGCAAGGTCAAGGAGATCTGCTGAAGCTATCAAGGAGGGGATAACAACTCAAGGTGTTGAGTTAGTTGTGGTTGAGAAAGAGAGAAAAAACTCTTGAGTGAAATACTGTACACCCAAGAGGTGTGAGGAGGAGAGGAAGACTTCTTTATTGTATTCAAGAAGAGTGTTAATACAGATAGTATTGTTTCTCATATTCTTTGTTGTTTCAAGTTTCTAGTTACTTAATCATTCTGGTTCAATTTCGTGTTTTATTGCTTATAAAAAAGTAATCAATTGTGCTTCCTAGATCCTGACAAAGTGGTATTAGAGCTAAGGTTGCAGGGAGCAGGTTATTGTTTGATTACAGGGCATTTTCAAGGGTTTCTGATTGAATGGAAGTACAGCAATGGTAGAAGAAAGTAAGCTACAAATGGAGAAGTTTAACGGCAAGAATTATCAACATTGGAGGATGCAGATAGAAGATTATCTGTATTAGAAAGATTTGTACTTACCATTGGGTGGGGTTGCATGCAAGCCCACAAACATGAAGGATGAAGAATGGAATGTTTTTGATCGGAAGGCTCTAGGATCCATAAGGTTGAGCCTTGCATCGTCTGTGATTTTCAACTTATCACAGTGTAAGACAACGGAAGAGTTGATATAATCTTTGGCAAATTTATATGAAAAGCCCTCAGCTTCAAATAAGGTATTTCTTATGAAGCAGCTATTTACTTTGCAAATGCAGGTAGGTGGATCAGTATATAGTCATCTTAGTGATTTTCATGGTTTGGTAAACTAGTTAAATTCAGTCAATATTGTTTTTGATGATGAAATAAAGGCTCTCTTAATCTTATGCTCATTACCTGAAAGTTGGGAGAGTTTGGTAATGGCAGTAAGTAATACTGCGTCTGCTTCTAAAATCTTAAAGGTTGATGATGTAGTTAGTGTAATCTTGTATGAAGATATTCACAAAAAAAACACAGGTGAATCATCAGGGAATGCTTTAAGTGTTGAAAGCAGGGGAAGGCAAAGAGAGAAGGTCGAGCAAGGGAAATCAAGGTCAAAGATGGAAAAAAGACCCAACTCCATAATTGGAGGTATCACCTGCTAGTTTTGTAGAAAGAGAGGACACATAAAGAAAGATTGTTGGTTGAAGGATAAAGAAAATCAACATGAAGATAATGAAGAAGCAAAAGATGCAGGGATTGTGGCACAGGATGCTCTCATACTTTCTTTGGATAGTCAACTAGAATCATGGGTTTTAGATTCTGGTGCTTCTTTTCATGCAACCCCAAATAGAGATTTGTTCCATGAGTATGTCCAGGGAGACTTTGGAGAGCTTTATTTAGGAGATGGTACGCCTTGTCAAATGGTTGGCAAAGGGAAAGTGCAGCTGAAATTGCAGACAGACAACACATGGGTGTTGAAGGAGGTTATGCATGTCCTAGTCCTGAAGCAGAGTTTGGTTTCTGTAGGAAAGTTGGGTGATGAGGGGTGCACAGTAACCCTCACAGTGGATTCTTGGAAGGTTTCCAAGGGTGCACTTGTTTTAGCAAGAGGTAAGAAAGTAGGTACTCTTTATCTATCTAATTGTATTACTGATTCTCCTTCTGGTTTATCTACTTCAGCTGTAGATTTGAAGATGTGGCTTAGTAGGCTTGGTCACATGAATAAGAAAGAAATGGATGTTCTTGAGTCAAAAGGTATGAGTTCAGATTCGGAGGACATAGATCGAGTTCATTGCAGAAAATAAAAATTTGATGTTTTTGACAAGAACAGGGAAGCCTTGGTGTTTATGGAGGAGATGATGGACAGAGAACAGTCACAAGCACTGAATAATTCTGAGTAGGGCAGTTTGGATAGGGTTTTGATCTAAGATGAGCTCACGGGTGAAAAAGTCATCACTTACAAGAAAACACAGGTATCGATGTTGGTCAGATGGAATCGACATCGATCAGGCAGATGCTGACGTCGATCATCTGTAGACCAGCAGAGTCAGTAGTGTCGGGCAAGTGGAACCGACATCGATTAGGTAGGAACTGATGTCGGCAGACAAGTCAGTTGCATGGAACTGACGTCGATCAGGTGCAAACTGAGAGATGGCCGAGATCGGTCATTGAAACGGATGTTAGGCGGACAGCAAGCTGTCAAGGAATCTCAAACGCCCATATGGAGGACTAAAAGGGTAAGTGAACCTCATATTCGTTGTTCACCTTCTTTACACTACTTATTGCTCACTGATGGTCAAGAACTAGGAAGTTATTAAAGAAGCAGAGTAGGTAGATCTAGAAAACAGTGGGAGCTTGGCATGGATGAGGAATGTGATTCCTTGGAGAAGAACCAAACGGGAGTTTTTGGTGGAGTTGCCAGCTGGAAGAAAGCACTGAGAGATGAATGGATTTTCATGATAAAGAAGAAAGTGGATGGACACATGAGACGAAAGGCCAGAGTATATGGTCTTGAGTAGGCTGCAGGACAATGAAGGTTTGACCATTGTGTTTCGCTTTACAAGGTTGGATAATATTAGCTACATTATCATGTTACTGTATTGTGTGCTTGTTGCAGGGTTACACATGCAGGGAGTTGCTGAGCTAAAGGTAAAGTTAGTTCAGATGGGTGTCATGAAGAATCTGAGAGCAACAAGATTCTTTGGCATAAGTGTGTTCTAGAGACACGGAAGGTCACAGATTGATTTTGTCTCCAGTGGGAGCTGATGTGAAGAAGGTGTTGATAGGGTTCAATACGCAGGATGTAGAACCAGTAAGCACACCAAGGGCTGGAAAGTTCAAGCTGAGCTTAGAACAATGTTCAAAATCACATGAGGTCTGATGTAGACCTGAGTTTTCCCAAGCAGTGGGAGTTGTCAGAAAGTTCAGAGCCAATTCGGGAAAGGAGTACTGGAGGGCAGTTCAGTGGATTCTCAGGTATCTGAGAGGGACCAACAACAAGTATTTATGTTATGCAAGGTCAAGCACTTCTCTACATGGTATGTAGGTTCGGATGTGGCAGGTTATTTGGATGACAGGTGTAGCATCACAGGATGTGTGGTAGTTGGTCTTCAAAATTGAGCTTGAAGATGGAGGTGCCTGAGATGATTAGTGGATGTTGCTGTACAGGTGTAGTTGTTTATCTCCAAGTGGGAGATTGTTAAGTTGTGGAGCTAAAAGCTTCCCCAGAATGCTAATCAGGAGGTTGCTGAGTTCAACCAGTAACCGGCATCGGCAGTATTATCGACGTCGGTCAGGCAGGGACCAGGGATCGACTGACGTCGGTTAGGAGCAGATCGACAGCAACTGACGTCGGTCACCTGTGCGTGTGCATGCGTTTGCATGTGTTTCTAGAACGCGTTTTCAGAATTAGACTCGTCTAATTTTAAGAGGTTTGAGAGTGTTTGCATGTTGAAGACTAATTTAAGTCTTGAGTCTGTGTTTCTAATTATTGTAATTAGAAGTCTAATTATTGTATGCTTGGGATCCTATTTAAGAGACCCATGAGGCATGTATTGTAATTAAGGCAAGTAAAGCATTGAAACAAGAAAGCAAGGTCAAAGGAGATCTGCAAGGTGCAAGGTCAAGGAGATCAGCTAAAGCTATCAAGGAGGGGATAACAACTCAGGGTGTTGAGTTAGTTGTGGTTGAGAAAGAGAGAGAACTCTTGAGTGAAATACTGTACACCCAAGAGGTGTGAGGAGGAGAGGAAGACTTCTTTATTGTATTTAAGAAGAGTGTTAATACATATAGTATTGTTTCTCATATTCGTTGTTGTTTCAAGTTTCTAGTTACTTAATCATTCTGGTTCAATTCCGTGTTTTATTGCTTATAGAAAAGTAATCAATTGTGCTTCCTAGATCCTGACAAATAGCTAGAAAATTCATTGCCTTTGATCTTGTTACCGAAAATAGGAGAAGATTAGTCTATGCCAAGGTTTGTGTAAATGCAAAAGTGGATAAAAACTACCTTTGTACATAAAATTGTCTTCCAAGTATAGGGAAGGGGTATAACAGATAGAGTACGAAAACTCTTCAATCATGTCCCAGAGCTATCACAAAACAAAGCATTTAGTAAAACCTGCCCAACGAAGAAGAAGGAACAACTGATCTAGGGGAAGAAGAATAAAAGTCTTCAAAGTATCCCACTTGACACTGTATAATATGAAGACAATGACTTGGAGGAGGAAGAAGGGAGTGATCGTAGTAACAAGCAACATGAAACAAAGAATTGTAGCAATGCTTTCAGGGTAGCTAACGCTGCAAACTAAGGGAAGTAATCCCAACACTAATCAAATCCAAAAAAAAGGGGAAGAGAATGATATACAAACTTCAGATTAGTTAAAAACTTAACCCTAGGCATAGGGGGAGGACGAAAAAATAATCAAAGTGAGTATGATGCAACTCTTAGTTTGGATGAAGGAGAAATATGCATAAAAGGTAAGTATGACAATAGTTTTGATTCTTCAATATTGTGCCCTACAGTGAACTATATTATGGAGGAGAAAAAAAATGGAAAAAATCCTCACGATGAAAGCAAACCTTTGGATTTGGTTCCAATTAGTGACGCCTTTTCAAGAATAGAAGAGATGATTCCATGCTCCTTGTATTAGTTCCTACGAAAACATATGGCTTCCCCTTCAGCAGTCATAAAAAATAATAATGACTAGCCATGTGTAAGGCTAACTAGGAGTGCAAAGCAATATGTTGATCTAGAAAGTAAGCAAAGAGAGGAAGGCCAAATCTCAATGAAATATGAAATAGAGAAACAACTAAGGATGTAGGTTACAGTACTTTGAAGCTGATTGGATCCAAATCCATAGCTAGAAATTATAAGTAATGGTTACATTCATAGATCATAAGAGAGTTTAATGATCCACTTTTTTTTAGAGTTTAGACCTATGTCAGTTGTAAGGTTATTTTTTAATTATTGGGTTATAACATTTCATATAACTCAAATCTATAACCTACTATTAATTATATATATATATAGAAACTACTTTGTATACAGATTGGACTTATATAAAATAGTTTCCCCATATATATATATATGAAAACCATTTTGTATCATTCCAATCCACTTTATATATATTAATAGATTACAAATTAAAATTATATAAAATAGTTTCTGTATATATATATATATATATATATATAAAGTAGATATTTTGTATAACTCCAATCTATAACTTAACATTAATGCATTATTTAATTTGTTAATTTACAAATTGAAGTTATACAAAATAATTTTCCAATAAATTTGACATATAAAATATATATGTACATCTTAACAAAACATATTCTGATCTATTACTTATCTTACAACAATGCTTAGAAGTATCTAATGTCTAACTAAAGTTATAAACTGCACAAACTATTAAACTACTATAGTCCACACAAAATTCTGCCTACGACTGGAAAAAGACGTTCATTAATAATTCAGTTTAAAAACTCAAATTAGATGGACATTAGTGATAAATAAATAGCCCATACCTTGTATTGGGTAACCCACTGTTATTGACTTACCAGTAAACTGCACATTCTATAGCAAAGATACACACTCAGTGATCTCATAAGGTCAACCTTTGAAGGGGTTTCTTATTTGAAGCTTTACAAACAATCTCTGTAAGTCCCTTGAAAATCCCCCACAGTAATTTTAAGATAATGTGCAGGAACAAGGACACTAACGAGAAACACATTAGTTTATTGAACATCTGCAGTATTGAGCATCATCTGTGTATGTGGACCTGTTGGAAGCAAGAAAATTTAAAAATTATTAAAAAGTAAATTATTAAGCATTGGCTTCAACCCTTACTTCTCTGAGAATGGATCCAATAATTGAATTAGAAACATCTGACCAAAAAAAATTATTCAAACAGATTATTCAGAATACTATTATACTTATTTCACTGTTAAAAGTAAATTTTAGTTTTTTAATTTGCATTGTGTATTAAATGACAAACAGATAAATGTAATCCCATCTTAACCATAAATCATATAAGCAGCAATCATTAATAGCTCCCCTCAGTGTAATTATTATTTAAAAAAGCTTATGATAAATGATAGGTATTTGATTTGACAATTTTGGAAATTATTTGTGATGTCTTGAATTTTGAATATAAACTACGATTGTAATTGGTTTTATGTATTTTTTCAGAAATTGAATTTGGATGAAACTTGAAACAATTAAATTATTTAACCAACTTACTTACATCTTATTGACAACATGGTTTAATTTTTAACAATGTTAAGTGTAAATGAATCTTTTAAATTTTGACTATAAAACTTAAAAATTTAAAAAGCATATTTCCAATTTTTATTTTAAAAAAATATTTTCATTTTATAATAAATCTAAAAAAAATTGTTATATCATCTTTAAAAAAAATTAAACCTTTAAATCTTAAATTATTTTTAAAAATATTAAATAAAATTAAATTATAATTAAAATATTAATTTTTTTATTTCCAAAATCTGGAAAATATAATGTTTTACTCCTCTCCTCTACCAGACTTTGGTAACTATGGTTTTTAAGTGAAAAACAGATATCAGTTTCTCTCTGCTAGTTTCAGAGTTTTTTTTTTTTTTAAATTTTCAGCAATATTAACAGTTGCCCAAAATTAGATTTAACTTTATTTCCAATTTAAAGTTTTTATTCCACATTCAATATTTTTTATAACTGTCTCCAATTTGCTGTCAGCTAGTCCAGCTGGCAGATTCTATATTTGTGCAGGGCTTAGCAGTGGTGTTAGAGGTCACATTGCTAGTGCACTTAAAAGCCCTCAGTTTAGATATGGTTTCATCTCATACTCCAATTGCTTTGGGGAAAAACAATTAATAAACCATCTAACAATTTTGTAATCTGGTTATAGTGCAGGTTTAATTTACTTTCTTGTTTAATTTATAATAAATTATTTGAAAATGAGATATTTCTGATTTTTTTTGAAAATATGAATATCTAAAATATAAATATACTCTGTTAAAAGTATTAAGTTTTTTTGTAAGATTTTTTTTAGTATGTTTTTAAAGTTGTTTTATTCATTTTAATATATGGTTAACTATATAAAAAAGATGGATGGAAAAATCACACTTCAAAATTACAATCATATCCAGTTAAAAAGCAAAATAGTAAAGTTCAACATTCCATAATCACAATCACACTGAAGTAAAACAAGTTTCTAAAAGAGAACAAAGTCTATAAAAAGCCACCTCAAAACCAAGAATTAAGACCAGAAATACCAAGATTAAACTAACTCAAATATACATCAAAAAATAAAATAAATAAATAAATAAAACATAACAATAAATAAAAACAAAGAACCCTAAAAATTCCCTCTACATCTCATAATTATAAATTAAAAGAATCCACTTAACACATAAACATACTAAATATTTATTAATAAAAGACAGCCAAAAACATAAATTTATCCCCAAAATTATAATCCACCTTAAAAAAAGCATTGAAAAGCAAGATGCAAAACTAGAGCAGAGACTACTATTTGGATATAACTCATGTCTTAAGGACTCAAAAGTTACAAAAGCAGAACACCTAATCCAATGAGTAAAATTATAGGTTCTACCCCAAATAGTCTAAGGTTTGGATTGTCTTTATAAATCCCCGCCTACAGTATTTGAAGTGATCAATGCAGCAGAGTCTCATGTATTAAGGTTATTGCAATAGATTAGTGTGAGAGCATCATGACAATACATAGGGTCCATACTTAGAAAGCTGTCTCTTTGGTTAATTAGCTTAACCAAAGAAGGTCTACCATGTTCCATCCTCCGATAAAATATATTAAAGTTAAAAGAAAATGAAGGTATCTTCCGTAGATAAACTTTCTCAGACCTAGCTCTCAAAGATAGATAATGTTTAAGAAAAAATAAGAAGAAATATTCTATACTTCAGAGATGGCGGAAACAGTGATATTAACTATAAAATATTTTGTCTACCAAACTATTAAAATCAATTACACCGTATAAGCTAAATGTTGACTCTATTAAAATTTCTGTCAAAATCAACCATAAAAAATCCAACCTCATTACAGATATAACTTTATATCCATACAGATATAACTTTATATCATAGAGTCATTGTACACAAATAAAATGTACTATATAATGTTTACTTCCTTTAGTCCAGTAACATTATTAAAATCAATCTTTCTTTCATTAATGTTTCTATCCTTCAATTTATCTTAAGGGTTGCAATGACCATGTCTTAAGCATTAGGAAAAACAGCTTACTATACAAATCCATGCATTTTAAAATGCTATAAACTAAGGGTTAGAAATCAAACAGAGGGCTTCTATTTTCTCCTACAATTTTGAATTTCAGTCACATTCTTCCCTGCTCTCTAATAGTAAAACATTCTGAGATAGCATAACAATGGCCCAATTACATACCTAATCATTCTCCTAGTAATATGATATGATGTCAATGTTTAGCTGGTAAATGACAAAAATAAAATCAGGCAGTGATGGTAAGCAAGAAAATTACTACACCTTGGGGGTTCAATTATTTGAACTAGATTTTGATGCCATGTGACCTTCTTCCTCACATTCTCTGCAATGCAGCTGCCCTTTTCTGGGGACACTTTATCCCCACCTGCTTCATCACAAATCCCACTCTTGTCAGCATCACTTTTACCTACACCCAGTACACACATTTTTTCCCCCACAACATTGTTTTCATTGATAGCTTTTTGGGTCTTTTGTACCGAAGGTTTTCTGATAACAGAGCTCTTGACAACTTCAATTCCATTCTCTGCAGTTGGATCTGACATTATATATGTAAGAGTCCCTAACCTAAACATTTTGGGTAAGTTCAGTGTGAAAATAAATCTTTGTGGGCTCTTTTTGAGCTGTACATAAATTCCATATAAGCATTTCCCAGAATCCCAGTTGTTTGGAATTGCATATTAATGCAGGAGGAGACGTTTTTCAGCCTTATATGGACAACAAGTCCCAGTCAAGCCAAAAATGGTTATCTGCAGACTATGTACTCTACGACAACGAAATGAATGATGAGGAAGCGTTTGAATATTCGTAAGCCAAGGAGATTTACTGTTTTCTTGTTTTACCGTTAATGAAGTGGCAACATGGTACTGGTGGCTTACCAATATACCCAGTGAATTGGGCGTTGCATTGTCTAGCTTTTGTTTTTGCCAGTTGGACTGCAAAAGGAGCAGTACCCACCTTGGGCCAAGTCAAGCATAGGACATGAATGAACCAAGTGGAAATCATACACAGCTTCCAACTGTAGTATACTATGTAAGTTAACTTAGTCTAGGGGTTGAGGGGACGGTAATCAGCCATTCTTGTTGATGGGTAATGGTACAACTTCCATTGGGAAATTGTTCGACTCTTCTTGAATGGATTATCTAGCCCCAAATGATCTGATAAAATATAAGTTAGAGATTAATTTATCGTAGAATGTTTATTCTTCAATTTAAATAAATAGTACTAATAAAATATATATGTATATATATCATATATTAAATAGAGAAATTATATTAATATTTAGGATATTTATTCTCTCTGTCATTCAATTATTAGAAGAGGATTTTTAGAGGGTCCTCTTTCTTCCCATGGATTGAGTGCAAGTTAGTTAATATTTTGAGTGGGTTGAGTGAGTGGTTTCTCATAATCATTTATGTTCATGATACTAGATATTTATGTAGACTCAAAAGGTATAAAGATATGAAGAAAGTATTTCTCGGTGCAATTCTATAAGTATTTTTGGATTGATATTTCAGATAACACTCATCAATCTATCATCATGAGAGAATAAAATGATAATTGATTGCAAACCCAAATCGTATTTAAATAAAAGATATCAAGTTGAGAGAAAAGTCTAAAATTAAGTACAAAATATTAGAAACTTATAAAAATATTGAATACAATAGAATAATAGACTTTGTGCGTGTGTGTGTGTGTGTGTGTGTGTTTAGTTTTGTTCACTGAATATTTTGTATGGAGTACAAAATAGAGATTTATGGACAAGAAGTATCTCTTCTATTTACAGGGGACAAAAAGTCTCTCCTTTATTTGTAAGGGAGGTTTCCTTTATTGAAAACTATAAAAATGTAAAAAATTAAATATTTACAGTTATACACATTCAAAATTATTTTCTGTGGTTGTTTTGAGAATATAAAAAATTGTATAGTTGAGACAAGGTTGAATGGAAGGAATGGAAAGAAGGCAAAGAAAGTAAGAATAGAGAAATAAAAGCATACATGATTAAATAGACTTAAATTTTAATCACTTTTGTATACTAAAAGTAACAAGTAATATGAACATTTTAATGTGAAGAAGATTCAAAGATTAAATGAAAATTAAACATAAGAAAAACAATCATTCACCAAGAAGACAAAAACACAGAGTCATGTTGAAGTCTTTTGTATTAATCTCTGTAAAAGAATACAAAGTTTCTTTCTTTCTCCACTACAAATATTTTATTTTTTGTCAAAAAGTTTCGATTACAACGAGAAAATCTAAATATATAGCCTAGAGGTTGAATAACCACCTCATAACTATCTATAACTACCTCTTTTTGAAAACGGTTTTTATTTATTCATTCACTTTTTGAAATTATTTCATAAAGTCAAAATACATAAACTTCAAATCTCAACAATGTTATGAAAAAGTACAATGGAGAATACAAAAAGAAGAGAGAGGAAGTCAAGAAGAGAGCTCTTGGCAACTATCTATCCTTGCTCAATTTACACTAATTTTAATTTGAATGCTCTGAATTTTTGAACTATTGTGTCAATTCTTTGATGTTTTGGGATGATTGTAAATTTGATAATCTTGTTAACCAAGCAAATATTTTTCATGTACTAGCAAGGTACCATGCACCATTCTATTCTCATGTCCTTTAAAGTCTTTTTCACATATTGACGAGTATATAAAAAATACAAGTTTCTTCCACATACTGATAGGTATATAGGAAGAGTGAGTATGTAGAGAGGTTTGGAATATCGATTGGGTAGTATATAGAAAAAGAGACATTTTGGGAGTGATAAAGAATTTTTCTGTTGATATGAGTTTTACGCACACCAAAGAACCTTACGAGATAGCCTATAATGTTTTACGATCACTGAATAAAGATTCACTCTAAGGCACGAGTTACAAAGTATTGGATTTTATAAACAATTTAGTAATGGAATAGCAGTGAACAGAATAATTGTTTATCTTGAATGGTTCAGATATGATGTGAGTCTAGACGTACTTGAGATAGGTGGATTGATTATGAGTATAACCTAAGGTGGGCAGGATCAAAAGAAACTCGAAAAAAGGGTAGGGCAAAAAAGAAGGCTCATGAATCAAACAAGATGAAACCCTTCTAAGCTATATATTGAACTATGGGTTGGACAATAGTTAGTAATTAATACTTGTTGCAATTTACTATTAGCACGTGAACAATCAAACATAGTTAAGAGTCTAAAGAAAGAAGAATGTAGTGAACTTTAGTGAGATAATCAAAGGTTGTTGCATTTATGAGATTGCAATTGCACATCTACAAAGGAAGATTATAATTATCACACAGAAATATTCAAATCAACGACTACACAATATGAATAACTGTATCAAATAATATTCATGTACAACCAAAAGACTAAGATACTAGATTGATGAAACTTCTTTGAAACTTACAAATTTGTTGAAGAATAAGATTTACACATCATGACTAATTACACAATAATACTTAGAATTTCTTATTAATGTTAACATTTAAAATTCTCTTCTTTTTAGAATCGATAGGATATAAATATATATAGGCTTGAGGAGGGAGTGCCCCATCTTCCAATCAAAGTTTAAATTCACATTTTCAATTATAGAACTGTATGTCAAAATTTATGCATAACATCATGTATGAAAAGTGTGTATATAGATAAAACCCCTCGACAAAAATATAATAAATAAATGCTAACAAATTTAGGACCACCAGTCCCAACTTGATTTAAAACATGCATATGCATATATATATCTAAAGTGGTGTTGATGTGACACCACTAGGAGAGGAAAACAGTTGCATGACATATGTTGAAATTGAAATAATTATAGTAGCCATTGTGGTCCCTTAAGGAATTAAAATATGTCCTATTAGATTGTACATTATTGCATATGCAAAGAATTGAGGACCTCGTGCTAACGTGGTAACATTTTTCGTCAACTATATGCTTGATGCTAACCTGGGAACCTCCTTTCTAGCCTTGAGCTTCTCAAATAATGCATAAACAACTTCAAATTCTTTATTAATAATGTCAAAATTAAGCATAAAAGGTTTAAATATTTTGATAGCTTCACTCATCAACCTGATATGCTCAGTTTCAAAAGCCTTGATGATTTCTCTAAGGGCTTCTACCTTACTAATTTTATATTTCACAAAATTGATCAACTATAAAATTCATTCATTGGTTTTATAAACAATTCTTTTAACTTTCGTCTTGAAGTTGTCTGTAGTTGCCTTAAGAAGCTCTTAAAAATTAGGTCTATTTATCAATTGCCCAATGGAGGTTATCGCATATGTGACCCTCATATATTTTTATATCTCTATGGCCTCCCTTTCTTGCCCTGTGAACTACTCAATCAAGGCTTTCATCTATATATGTCAATTGAAGGCACCATCTCTCTTTGAAATCATATAATTCAAATCCCATATTGCATCTTGGGTAGACATCAAGTTCAAGTAATTATATACATTGATCCTCGCACACTGAAATGAGAAGTTGAATCTCTTTTCAAATTATTTCAATTGGTACCAAAGTTTTAACACTTTTACCCTTTCAGGGTGGGACTCTCCCCTATAGAATTGGATTGTATTTAAAATATCATACAACTTAATGTCTACACATTGGACATTATCCATAATTTATCAGGGAGCCCAAATAATTTGTCTCTGTAAAAGCCTCTGTTGTTCTTGTTCTTGACTTTTATACATTTCTTTCATGGCCTCCCTAGCCAAATCTATGAAAGAGAAAAAACTTATGTATATTCATTTGGTCATTAGGACTTTTTTTGGGATTCTTAGCAAAGGAGAATAAGTTTTCCCTTTGTTTTAACATTATTTCCTCCCTTGTTCTAGTGTTCACTCTTTTCCTCTTTCTCACCTTATGAATTGTACTGCTTTACTTATCAAAATGGGTGGAGACTATGGGTAAATCTGCGAGAACCAAGTTTTGATTATTATCTCTTTGGCCTTGTAAATTTTTAACTAATTAAGGCACTGTGAGTTCCCCTCATACTTTAGGCTGGTTGGGATTTGTAGAGGTAGAAAGTGGAGTAATTATTGGGGATGGCATTAAGGCACTTATTTAAATGGTAAATTAGAGAGGTGGTTGAGTGATCCTTTGCCATCTTGATACTTCTCTCTGAGGTGTAATTTCTGCCACATACTTTATCCAGCTCAAAGTTTTCAAATTTGTCATTGTAGCAGATTGTGTAGGTATTAACTGTGGCAATGGTAACTCTAATTAGGCTAAGGATTTTGGAGGAATGGACAGCCCTCGAGGGTCAAAAATGGAAATGAATACCAAATCCTCAAAATAAACCCTCTTTTTGAGAGCTATTATTTGGGTTGTAGTGGAAAGAATAGAAGAGTCAGTAGAACTACAAATTTGTGACCCAGGACTAGTATGTGGTAAATTAACAACCTAATTATTTACAACTAAAATGGAAGAAGTAAGATTAAAAAACTACCTTATTAATGACCTATCTTTTTTTAATAAGAATCTATTGGTCAGGTATTCCAGTTGGAGTTTCTTCTTCATCCAGACTTCCTAAGCTTATTGATTTTTCCTTTTCTTGATTTGTCTTTTTTTTTTGTTTCATTATATGCTTTGGTTTCATTCATTTCATGCTTCGATCACTTCATAGATTCTTCATATTATTCTTCCTCATCTATGGGGTAATCCACTAGTGAAATTAAATATTCATGTTCTTCCTCTAATTCCCCATCAAGGGGTCCTTCTGAGGTAAATAGCCCTGATGATGGTCTTTCTTCCACTTGTTGAGTTCTAAAAGAGGCTAGAAGGTGATGAGGGTTGTCAATCATCTCCATTTAATAATGTCAATCAAGGATTGTCGTTCGAAGGTTTTATGCAATAGGAAAAAGAGATCTTTGGCAAACGGTTCCTTCTATCACATTCCACACTTGTAGAATTAAAAAGCACTCTTATAGAATTTAAATCACACATGCATGAAATTAAATCACACTTTCAAGAAATAAATTGTTGTGTTGAAAATAAATGATAAACAAATAAAACACCTGCAAGTTCATAATAAATTATAAAGAAAAATAGTTATAGACACAAAGAAATAAAACAAAAATTTACAACAAAATAATAATTACAGAATAAAAAATAAATAAAAATGTATTGATCAATCTTCTTTGGAATGAGTGGCCAGCTCATTCCTTAGAAAATGATTTATTCAGAACACAAGTTTCAAAATAGATTACTTAGAATGATAGAGAGAAAAATATATTGATTGATTTCATTCGGGTGTGGAAGGTTGCATTTATAATCTCATGATTCCAACCAACACCTTATTTAAGAGTAACACCTTAGACAATATAGCCTATCTCAATCTCCTTAAAATATGAAGAGAGATATTTACTATAAAAATGTAATCTATTACAATATATTTCCAATCTCCATAAAATATAGAGAGAGCTATTTATTAGAATAAAATTACATAAATCTATATTTGGATACAATCTATAAATGGAGAGTCTATATATAAAAATCTATATATAGAAATACTCTAAATGGAAAAATGTTCTTGTGACCACTGAAGTAGACCAAAAAATCATTAGAATATATTTAGAAATAGTTTCCAAACAAGTCTGTAGTTATTTTGTTGAAGTCTGTAGTAGTCTTAATGTAGTTAATAACAGCTCTGATATAGTTTGTAGCACCCTTGATGCAATCTATAGCAAATTTGATGCAGTTCATAGCAAATCTGATGTAGTCTGTAACAAGTTTGATGTAGTCTGTAGCATACCTAATATAATTTGTAGTTTTTGGGTATAGATGTAGACTGAGTCCAAAGCTAGTGGGTGAGTATGTTGTTGAATCCATAATAGACTAGGTGAGACAGTATCATGTCAAAATATTGAATCCCCTTTTAGGAACTATTATAGAAGACTCTGATACTACTCCAACATTGTTATTGAATGGGTACTCTTCATACTTTGAATCATTTTAGCTTAGTATGGACTATGTATGCACATATTGACATCTTTTTTCCAATAATCATTAGAAATAACTAACAAATAAATAATAATGAATTTTTAAAAAATAATCATGATATATATTTTTTATTTTATTCTAAATAAACTATAAGTTTATAAATTACATTTAAATCTACTTCCTATATAAGAAAAATGATGTTATTGCATGGATACAATGAGCTATTTTATGGTCTCATTATCTCTCCCACACCTAATCTCATGCATGTCTTTATGCATGTCACTATCTAAAATATCATGGTACAAATGCATGAGTTAGACATAACCTTCATATTTTAAATTGGCTTCTCAAATTGATTTCATTTGTACTAGTATAATGAAATGTATCTTTTAAAATCCTCTTGAATTTCTTAGACAAAAGTGGCCAATGACAATTGTCATTATAATGCATTGTTTAAGGATAGGTTCGTGTGTGGAGGTTTTCCTACTATCCTTAAATTCTTTTTTATTTTATTTTTTGACACAAGTTCTTGTGTGAATTTCTCATGTTGTTTTTCTTCTTCTTATTATTATATAATTTTTCTAAAATGAGATGAGAGCAAGTTCTTGTGTTGAAAATTTCTTGCTATGTCTACATAGATTTATTTTGACCACAAAATAATTTTTGACATAAAAAATTATTGTTCTTTTCAAAATTATGTACCATGATCAAGATCAAAATATATATGTATTTTTTCTAAAGCTATTCTCCCCCACCCCTGATGTCATACATGTCCTCATGCATGCCAAAAGAAGAAGTGGGAGGGGATTACATAGATCAAATGTAAGTTTATTTTTCTTTTTTCCACACTAAAACTTTAGAAAGAAATGAAAAAGTGGATCTTTATGTAATAACAAAACTTATAAGTAAATTTAAATGTAAAATAGGAAAGTAAAATACCTTGACATGACTTCAGTCTTCAGTGCTTCTTTCATGGTATCCAAAGTGAAATATGTTGGGAATAATATGGATAAAATTACAGGCCTGTCATGCTAAGAAACAAGAGCATATAAGTAAGCAACCATGTACTTGATTGAAAAATCCATATCAACTATTCTATTTGACATATTGTATTTTTGTTTTATTTTTTTGCCCTTGACTATTTAGTAAACTAGATTTTTAATCAAAGCTCTTCTTCCGGCACTTAGTTTGTCAGCGAGTTGGTTTTCAAACCAAGACTACCAACAATGTCCGAAGGTTTTCATTGTTGATTTTTTTTAATTTTTTTTGAAACTGGTGACATAAAAAATGTTAGATAGAAACTGTATACATTATCATATTGCTTTCAAATATATCATTGAATTTTATTTATGTTGATATTTTTTCATCATTGGTCTGTGTAGTGATGACCAATCACTGTGATAGATACTTGATTATGTTTCTTTTTTTTTCAAAGGTGACTCAAGATAAGGTGTTAATTGTTTGATGAAGTTATGGATAAAAAATTATCCATTACAATCTTTAGAATGACTCCTCGTTATAATTTTATCCTAAAAAAATAAAAACAAACACCACCTTGCCACACAAGCAGAGTATTAGCAATATCAAAAAATTATAAATGTTAACAACAGAAATATTAATATAAAAATTTGAATGTATATGGAGGAATTTATTTTAGCCTACTTAGGAATGGATAATAGTTTATGAATTAACATTATTGATAATGAAATTTTATTGTGAAAAATAAAAATTCACTCAGACAAGTTCTCTTATTATTCAAGTGGATATGGTTTTAACTAATTCTTGAATATAGATGATAAGAAATTAAAAAAATGTCATCAATTCTTTTTATTTGTGAATTATATGTAGAAAATATTAACTGCTATTTGTATATGGAAGATAAAAATATATTTTTAAATTATTTTATAAAAAATTATTAAAATTCTAGAAGTTTAAAAACATATTTGGGTAATTAATTTTAGAGGTCCTTGGTTTTTTTACTACAAATAGATTTTTCATGCCTCCTCTTGCAGCTAAAAACTCTGTGTTCTTTATCAACAACTTGACCTGGATTTTTATCATGCTAGTAATGTCTTCACTATTTTTTTCTTTCACTGGGAAATCAAAAAGCAAAGGTATGGGTGGTAGCCCTTAGTGGAGTCAAGGGGTAGTTTATCATTGAAGATATTTTGATGATTTTGTATTATTTTACAAAACATAATGAAAATGTGTAATACCTGTTAATTGTCAGCATTTGCATTACTCAAAAATGATTAAATACTTAGTCATGTGCTATTATATGTAAATTAGAAAATTTGATGTTCTGATTTACATGCTAGTATTACTTGGGATGAAAGTTCATTTATTTTTGTGTTATCATCATTGTTTGTTTTAATAATTCAGACAATTTACAATAGCTATCCAAACTAACAATAGATATAGAACACAATAAATAGTGAGCTTTAAGATCAGATTAATTAAATTATCTAAGTATTTAAAGTTGTAATTATTCTCAAAGAATATTGACACTTTACATGCACGTAGAATATATTTCTATTTTCTATCAAATATTATTATATGTTATAGTTTAGCAAGAATCTTGAAAATTCTACACAAACTTAGCAATCAGTTACAAAGAAAATAGAAATTGAAATGCTTAAGATCCTCCAATATAGGTATAACAACCTTAACAATCGTACATGTCAAAAAGTAGTGATTTGCAATAAAATCAACAGTTATGTAAGACTTACCATTATTGTCAGGAAGTGATTATTTTACCCATGCAAAATCTTGAACAATAATTTTATTACAGTGTATGTAGTGACGTTGAACCCATTGCATGACTCATTCCAATAATTGTGTGATATTTTCATATATTTTTCATATTTATTATTCCCAGAAATATGTATAAACAAATTATGCTCTTTCTCTAATAAAAATAAAATATTTTCTTGTCAAAAGAATCCACTTCTATCGTAATCTGTGTTGCAAGTAATTTTTTATTTTTATTTTGGACTTGTCAAATCTGTTTGACCCACATGAAATTCATCCAAAATATCTTAATGTATGGTGATATATATGCATGTAATATTTTTGGGAGGCTATATTTATGCTTTTATGTCCAATATTTACATGAATTTTCTCAAATCATATTAGTCATGAAAGGAATCAATATAGTATAAAAGTCATTAATACTATTTCTACATTATCACACAATAAATTTTGTCAGTCATACCAAATCAGAATGGAGTTAATTCTACAGGTAGAACTACCATATAAAATCACAAGTTTTTGGTTGGTGCAACAGTTTTTTTTCAACATATCATATATAATTTTGCAGCTTTAACCTTTCAAATGTAGTGTCTTGATAAATTATTGCTACATCAATAATTTGCTGAAAATGAATTATTCTTACTTGAAAGATTGAATACTCATGTTTCACATTAACAACTACATGAACTAGATTGTAGACCATTTTCATTTATTTCAGTAGAGATTATTAACGTGATTCTCCTTTGAAAAATTAAGCAGTTATAAATTTTTTATTATTACAATGATATCTCTTTGTAAACCTCAACCATCCCTTCATAAACTTCAATTATCTCAAGATTTTGTTTCCAATCTACAACAATCGATAAATCTTCTTTAATGATGTTAGCAGTTATATTTGTTCTACATAGTAGTGTTAATATTTATTGAGGGTTTTGTTTTTGTTTTTTAGACTAATTTCTTAATTGCAGAAAAATAAATTCTAATCTACATTTACAAGAAAATAAATTCTAATCTATTTTGTAGGAAATTAAATTTTAAAAGAACCGCCAACTATCTCATGTCACACAATTTAGAAAGAGACATTCCCTCTCATTGGGAACCTTTTTTATCTACTGTCACTAGACAATTCTCTTACAAAATTATGAATCTCTTAATAATACTGTGGTTTCCAACAATGATGTCAAAAATAATGAGGGTCATCAATCCTCTCCATTTAATAATGTCAATCAAGGTTAGTGTTTGAAGCCTATATGCAATAGGATAAAGAGATCTTTGGCAAACAGTTCCTTCTATCACACTCCACACTTGTAGAAATTTAAAAACACTCTTGCATAAATTAAATCATGCATGCATGAAATTAAATCACACTTTCAAGAAAGGAAATTGTTGTATTGAAAAGAAATGATAAACAAATAAAACCCTTGCAGGTTCACAATAAATTATTAAAAAAAAAAATTACAGACATAAAGAAATAAAATAATAATTTACAACAAAATAATAATTACATAATAAATAAATAAATAAAAATACATTGATCCATCTTCTTTGGAGTGAGTGGCCAGCTCATTTTTTGAAAGGAGATTTATCTAAAACACAAATTTTAGAATAGATTACTCAAAATTATGGAGAGAAAAGTATATTTATTGATTTTATTCAGATGTGGGAGGTTGCATTTATAATCTCATACTTCCAACCAACATCTTATTTAGGAGCAACAACCTAGACATTATAGCTTATCTCAATCTCCACAAAATATGGAAAGATATTTATTATAAGAATGTAATCTATTACAACATATTCTTAATCTTCATAAAATATGGAGAGAGCTATTTATTGAAATGAAATTACATAAATTTATATTTGGATATAATCTATAAATGGAAAGTTGATATATATATATATATATATATATATATATATATATATATATATATATAGACTCTAAATGGAAAGCATTCTTGTGATAGTTGGAATAGACTGAAAATTTATTAGAATACATTTAGAAATACTTTTCAAATAAGTTCATAGCAGTTATGTTGAAGTTTGTAGTAGTTTTGATGTAGTTTGTAATAGCTTTGATATAGTCTATAACACCCTTGATACAGTCCATAACAAGTTTGATGTAGTCCGTAGCAAACTTGAAGCAGTCCATAGTAAATTTGATGCAATCTGTATCAAGTCTGATGTAGTCTATAGCATGCATGATATAATTCATAACTATTAGGCATTATTGTTTACTGAGTCTAGAACTAGTGGGCAAGTTATTAGCTAAATATAGAATAGACTAGGTGAGTTGGTATCATGCCAAATTACTGAATCCTCTTTTAAGATCTACTGTAGAAGACTCTTGACACTACTCCAACATTGTTCTCGAATGGTTACTCTTCATACTTTGAATCATTCTAGTTTAGTATGGACTGTGTATGCATATATTAACATCTTTTTTCCAATAATCATTAGAAATAACTAACAAATAAATAAAAATGAATTCTAAAGAAATAACCATGATATATACTTGCTATTTCATTCTAAATAAATCATAAGTTTGGAAACTACATTTAGATCCACTTCTTATGCAAGAAAAATGATGTTATTTCATGGATAGAATGAACCATTTTATGGTCTCATTAGAAGGAATCTATATTTCTCTTAGTGAATAATTATGGAGGGAATAGGAGATGAAAGAGAAGGTGAAACTAACAAAGGATATATAGTAGAAATTAATACTACATGTGATGAAGGGATGGGAAGTGAAATAATGGTGGTGGAGATAAGAGTGGATGGAGAGGAACCCATTATGGTAGGAAATATTTAAGGAGATGTCCCCTCACTTATGGTAGTTGGTGGAGTTGGACTCACTAGAGGTAGAATTATCTCTAAAAAGTGGGAGAGTAGAATTCCCCTCTCTGATTTCATGAAGCTTATCTTCTAGAAAATTAGGGGTCTACATGCCCCTAACAAAAGACACACAATCAAGCATCTAATGTTTTATTTTTCTCCTGATACTTTTCTCCTTCAAGAAACCAAGCTCGACAATGGGGAAGCTGTTTCTCTTAACATCAAGAGCTAGAATAGGTGGAGTGGTTGCTTCATTGATGGAATTGGCACTTCTAGGAATTTAGCTATTATTTGGTATCTGGTAGCTATCAAGGTGGAATTTTTGAATAACAACTCAAACAGGTAGCTATGCAGAGTTTCTAATTTCAAAATGGATGTCATCTTTCTTCTTATCAATGTCTATAGATTGAACTCACCTCTTCTTAATCAACAACTTTGGTAGGATGTTTCTGCTCTCTTTCCCCTTTTCCTAGGTGAAAGGTTTCTTCTTGGTGGGGATTTTGATGCAAACGTCTCAAGCTCATAAAAGAGAAGTGGTTATCTTAGGAGTGTGCAATCCCAAATTGATTTTGGCAAGTTTGTTCTGGATAAATTCCTTTTGGATATTGAGATTAATAAAGGTACCTTCTCATGGACCAACATGAGGCAGGGCTTTAGCAATATAGCATAAATACTTGATTGTTTCTTGGCCTCTATTGAGTAACTTGAAGTTCCTTGGGTTCTGAAAAGCAATGTTCTTCCTATTTTTGGCTTGGATCATGCCCCAATAGATCTTAACATTTTGGTGAATTCAGATCTCGTAATGTGTCCTTTAAAGTTTGAACTAATGTGGCTAAGGGACTTATTTTTTCACAACTTAGTTAAAGAATGGTGGATGAAGCATACTCATTTGTTAGGATCAAGAATGTTCAAAATAGTGAAGAAGCTTCAACACATCAAGAACAGTCTCAACCATTGAAACAAGGACCATTTTTAAAATATTATTTTAGGAAATTGCTTGGGTGGAGGCTGAAATGATTGATCTTAATGAGGTAGTCTTCAGTCTAGGCATGGATGTGGAACTATACCTCAAAGAGAAGACCCTCATGTCAGAACTTGAGGAACTACATTTTCAAGAGGTTTTAGAATCATAATTCTAGGGAAGGTTTGTTGAAAGAAGGTGATCAAAATTTCTCATTCTTACACAACACAACAAAGTTAAAAATAAAACTTAGTCGCATCTCCAATATTACCTTTTAGGAATGGGTTGATCTCTCCCTCATTTTTGAGATCAAATCTAAGGTGGTGAATCACTTCAAAAATCTGTTGGCATGCCATGATACCTCATTTCTCTCTTCTCAATCTAGGATCTTGGAGCATATCCCTTGGCTAGTTGATGATAAACATAATCAGTCTTTCATGGCACCTTTCTCTATGAAGGAAATCAAAGGGGTGGTTTTGTATATGAAAAGGGATAAGGTCCCGAGTCCTAAAGGTTTTTTGATTGCTTTCTTCCAAGCCTTTTGGGATATTGTTGGTTTCAAGATTATAGAGATGGTTGAATAATATTGGGCTAAGATGAAATTGATCCCTAACCTTAACTACACTCTTATATCCTTGATTCTAAAAGGGGAGTCTCGGGTGAGTTTCAAGGATTTTTGGTTAATCTCCCTTTGCAATACATTAAATCGATGTCTAAAATACTAAAGCCTATGTTTGGATAACTAATCTCCAAAGAACAAAGAGGCTTTATTCCAAGTAGAAATATATAGGAAAGTGTCATTGTGGTGCATGACATCTTACATTCTATCTCCACCAATCACAAGTCTAGAATGTTGATCAAAGTGGATATAAATAAAGCTTGTGATCATTTCAATTGGAGGTTATTTATTAAGGTCCTCAAGAAATTTGGGTTATGTAAGGATTGATGTGATTGGTTCTTTAGTTGCATTTCCAAAGCCTAGTTTTTTGTCATGATATATGGTAGCACCATGGGCTTCTTTGAATCCACTCGAGGGCTTCATCATGTGATTTGTTCTCCTCCTTACTATTTATCTTATTGGCTAAAGCTTTGGGATACGTTATCCATGGAGCTGAAGTGGTTGTTCAGTTAAGAGGTATTAATGTTGTAGATGGCTTGGAGAGACTTGTGCACCAGCAATCTGTAGATGATACTTACCTTTTTAGTTAGGTTTTGGTGCAGGGGGCTATCTATTTAAAAAGGATCCTTCTTGAATATGAAGCGGCTTTGGGTTAGAACAAAAATGATAGGAAGTTTGAAATATTTTTTCTCAACTATAGTGTGTGTAGCTAGCATGTTGACTCCTTTCTTTTTGGTTTCAAACATGGAAGAATAAGCCTGAACTGCCTATTCCAGCTGAGCAAAGGGCATACCTAGACTCTAGCTTGGCTTGAAGTAAAATCTTAATCAATTCCAAGGATGACTCCCTATATTAGATATGAGCCAAATCTAAATGTTACTCAATTAACTTGGGTTATCAAATGGCTATGAATATAGACCCCTCAATAGAGTGGACTGGTTCCCTCTACTAGAACAAGATTGGCCTCCCCAAAGTGGGAGCATTTGCTTGGTTCGTTGTTCAGAATACTATCCTCACCTAGGACCACCTTTGTAAGTTAGGGTTTGTAGCCATCTTAGTGTTGCCTATGCATGCAAGATGAATAACATGCTAATCATCTCTTTTTTCTTGCCCCTTTACTGAAAGTTGCTAGGATTGAATGTGTGGGATGCTTGGTTGGTCTTGGGCAAGCATTGATTCTCTCATCCAAGCCTTTTCTTCTTAGCCTTTGGGGTCACCAAAAGACACATTTTCATGATTATGTAAGGTAAGCCCTAACATTCTAATTTGGTCTATTTGGAAGGAACGTAATCAAGTATCTTTGTGGGCAAAGAGTGCTCGTTGAAGGTAGTCCTAAAAAAGGTAAAGGTTTTCATTTTCAAAGTTGTCTCCATCCATGCTCATAGGCATAAAGGTAATCCTTCTCCTTGGGATCTCAATATGTGTGCAAATTAGAGTTTGCTTCATGTTCCCCCCATTAATTGGACATGGTTTTGAAAGTAATTCAAAACATGAAAGACAATGTGGATTGGATCCCTCCTCCCCTAGGCTGATTTAAATTAAACTTTGATGGGGCCTCTCATGGTAACCTCGGTGCCTTAGGTGCAAGGTGTATCATCAAATATTTATATGGTTCCCTCATTCATGTAGCATCTCTTAAATTGGTGGAGGACATGAAAAAGGAAGCAAAAGCTCAGGTCTTGGTCTTGGGAGCTAAGTTTGTTGCTTGTTGTGGTCTAGATAGGTTGATGATTGAGGATAACTCAATGATCATGATCGATGCCCTCCATACAAAATATGTTAAGGCTTGGGCTATCAAGAACATCCTTGAACATGTCTAGCCTTGTTTAGAATCCTCTAATTGGAGGGTCGAACATTACCATTGGGAAGCAAACTCGACAGTTATTTTTTTGGCTAATCAGGGCAATCAACAATCAAAGGAGTTTATGGTTGACAATATGACCCATGATTGGCCTTCTAGCTCCTCATCCCCCTTGGTGGAATTGGACCTTTGATCCCTTGGGTCTTTCCTAAGCCCCTTGCTTGGCTTCATTGGCGGCATGCTTGTTCTTTCATTAAAACACATTCATTTCCATTTATAACGTTTCATCATGCCTTGGGCTTGTGCGAGTTTATTTTACTGATGGAAGCATGGGAACCCATCCTAATAGATTGATTGCTTGCTTTTGTGGCACATTAGGATGTATTTCCTCCTGAGCCTCTTTGTCATTTCATCTCAACTCTCCCTCCCTTCGCTTTCAATGTTTTCATCTGCACAACATGGATAATTCATGAATTACGGCCGTGACTAAGCCCTTCCTTTGTAACCAAGGCAAGAAGGGTCAATTGGCCTTCTATGTAGAGGTTTTTGAGTCTTGGTTGTTGTGTGTGTTTTAGGCTCTGACTCCATGAATCTTAGAGTCCATTCAATCGATTCTGGGTGAGGCTTTTTTTGGTTCAATATACAAGGTCACTACTCTCCCTCTAAGACTTGACTATTTTTCAGTTTTTCTAAATTTGGCCTCGTCACTGGTTGGCTCTTCTTGGGTTAATCCTTGTTTTTTTGTAATATCCTGCTCATGTTTAGTTTTTTTGACTTTGCCTCCTCAATGAATTTTTTTGACACAGTGTCTTGCCCTAGACTTTTTGACCTTATGATTGTAAGGTCTTATTTTCTTTGTATTTTGGTAAGCATTAATATAAAGGGTGAGGGACCCGTTAAACCCTTTTATCAATCCCCACCAACCGCCAACCCTACACACACACACACCGCCCACGCCCCCCCCCCCCTGCCCCCCCACACAAGCAAAAATGTATATAAAGTTAAAATATTAAAAGAATAGTTTTCAATTTTTGAAATATTGAATAATTTATATGATAATATCTCTGAATAAATGCATAAATGTTTCCTTAGGTGCTAATAATAGCAAAATACTTTAAAAAGGCTAAATTGTAGTGCCGAGGTACTTAAAGAGGCTAAATTGACCCTTCTAGCTTTTCAAATTTGATCACTGTATGGTACACACTGTAGCTTTATTTAGTAGAGCAGTTTTGTTATTTGCTGCAAAGGGCTAACATGCTGCAATCAATGCAATATGCTATGATTGCAGTACTAGTCAGCTAGCTGTAAGGTGGAACTCAATTTCTAATTGTGAGTTGTCCCCTTCTTACAATAGGCAAGATCCTGCCGTGCTCATTGACTAGTCTGTCTCTTGACCCTTTTGTCACTCAGTACTTACCAGTTATTTTTTCTACATACCTGGTCTCCATTTATAACTATTGGGGGCATTGCTTTCAAAACAGACCTTAATAAGGGTTTTGACTACAAGAAGAAGAAGACCGACATTCTATTTTACAACACAGGCCCTTTAATGGCATCTGCAACAGCTTTTGTGGCAGATGCTTATGTCAATAAGTCCAAGAGATTCAGCCTTCCAAAAGAAACGAAGGTTAAGGTTAAGGAGATAAAAGAAAAGATATATAACAGGAAGGCGGTGAATGGTAGCTGCTTTGGGGCTCTGAACTCATTCATCTCATGTCTTGCTGTCAACAAATGTAACAACCAAGATTTTAGTTGAGTGACTGTTTTCTAGGATGGTAAGAAAACAGCATTAATATGACTGGCATTGTTGGTTCGTAGTATTACTAGTTCTAGGATGGGCTGTTTTTATAATTTATGTATTACAACTTTTTCTTTGGTGTAAGAGCTGCTAGTTAAGGTGGTAAATAATGCAGCTATACTTGTATGGTTTCTCTCCATCTATCTATGCTTCTACTAGATGGTCTCTGGTAATTGTTTTAAGTTTAAATCAAAAGCAAAATATTTTGAACATGATATGGTGGTGTTATCATGGAGGAAGCTTGTTCTGATCTTATTTTGGATGATCTTCTATTCTGTCATGGTATAATATACCTAGTTTATTTTAATAAATGTATCATACTGTATAGTTACTGTAGTGAAAATGTCTTCTCGAGTCTTAAAGTATGTTTTCCTGCACTTTTACCAACCTGTTTGTTAGACTAATGGAGAAATCATGTTTGTGGGTTGCTATGATATATATAAGTTATGCCATGACCTGTGTGGGTTGTAGTTTTATAGCTCGCGTCCACATTGTGGATGAATTTAGAAAATATTCATTTTTTAAATTTCTCTCGGTTATTGGAAAGGGTTGTAGTTTAATCTTTAAAAATATTTATTTATGTAAATAAATAAAATTTAAACTTAAAATTTAATATTTTTAATAAGAAATATATATATTTTTATTTTGAAATAATAATTAGCAGTTGTTTTGAAGGTGCAAGAAAAGTCAGAGGAATTGTATTTTTGTTTTTGCGATTATATCTAGTAAGCATTTTTTTAAAATACAACAAAGATCTCAATAACCTATAAAGAGATCTAAGACTTTTATTATCATTGTCACTCCACTTACAATTTATAGTGGGTTTAGACATTAATAAAAAGAATGTAAGTGGTGAAATATTTCAAAGTGTGTTGGGCGGTGATGATGTGGGACAATGATAGGGTATTTCAAGTGTATTGTACACCAGAGGGCTCATATCATATACACGCCCCAAGATCAAGGTGGTTGTTGGATTTACATGAACTTCACCTATTACAAAGGGGTTTATACCTTATAGAGTGGTGGCATATTTTATTGACTATTTTCTATTTATGTAAGGATTTCACGTTCGATGTGCGAATTGAGTCATCAATGCTTCTTGATTTCATTGCGGTTGAAGTGAGTACCCAAACTTTTGCAAAGTGCATGCCATGCAGGTGCATAAGGGGGCATCATTGGCTATACAATGTGAATGTTGTGGTGGATTCGTCGTCGGTTGAGAGAAAAAGTGGTTTACTAGCGATCAGTCTTAGGTGGCGGGTAGGGTTGGTAAGTTCAATTCTCATGCATTAGAGAGTGCTCACATCGTATGGTTAAAAGAAGAATATATTCTAGCAATGCAAAAGAACACTTATAAAAAAAATCTTGATAATTAAAAATACATTCCTTTTGACGTAGCTTGCATTGTCAAAACAACTGCTAATATAATATTATATCGTAATATCTATTAATGTAGCATTGATATTTTTATAATATTATAATAATCATATATTAATATAATATAATTTTAAGATCATAATTTTTTTATTCATACAATATGTTTTTGGTTTCTATAAAGATTTGCTTTGATTGGCTTCCACTTGAATTAGGACTAATCGTGAAAGCAATAGACTTTACAATTATTTGACAACTAATTTATTTATGTAATCACTTTTTGAGCTATACTCAAATCTTTAAAAAAGAAAAAAACTTTGAATATATAATGTCATATATACAACAAATGTGGCACCCCACAAATAAAGCTTTTAACTCAAGGAATCTCTAACCACTTCCACATGTTGCCATCTTATCATCAACCCCAATAATAATAGTCTGCATGTTTTTTCTTACACTTGCCACGTTTTGCAGAGGCGGCAGAGGAACATGTGAGGAAAGAGGAGGACCCCTCCCCACCTGCCTTTATCTTCGTTAAATTGCATTTTATGGAACGATAACGAAGGATCTCTCTCTCATAGTCTTCTTATTATTTTATAATTTGCAAGCAAATCTAAAGGGGTTTCCAAGGAGGAGATTCGATCCTTCAACATGGTGGCTGCAACTAACAACTAGTTTAACAGCGTAATGTGCATGCAGATTTAAGAGACGAGCAGATATCAATAGAGGATAACCATTTCACTTACTCCAGCGGCATGTTGCTGTCACTGGGAGCCAGAGAAGATAAAGATACGTACCAAAATTATGATATATCATGTCTATGGAATCTATTTTGGCTCCAGTCAATCATGGCAACGAGCTGTGGTTTTAATAACGAGTATTTTACTATAATTTTCCCCATCGATTAGATATTACCTTTGTTTTTTTAAATTTTCAAACTAAACTCCAAGAAAAGTGTCTCTAACATTTCCCTTCCTAGTCATAAAATTGTAGACTGTAGTATCAATTAAAAAAAAGAACGTCACCTACGGTTTGAAAGAAGTATATAATGAATCTCAGAAGATGACACTCCAATTACTGTGAAAGCCGCCAAAGTGGGCAACACCAAAGGCACAAAGCCTTGGTTCCAAATTAATGTAGAATTTGGTTCCATTTATCAACTCCATAAATGGCTGGCACAACGAAGATATTGATATAACAGATTTGTAAAATTATCCATGGGTGGAAATGGCAGCGGCCAATCAACGATAGTGAAGGAGCATCATTGTCGTTGGAGTTATTTTAGATTAGTAGAAAGCTTCGGTGATGGATCATGGAAGGTTGAATTAAGTTGTTAAATGCTTTTGGTGAAAGTGGTGGACAGGCAGGGTCGTGATGATATTGTTTTGCTACAGACGAACCAAGCGACTATTCATTTTCCTTTACCAATAATTGCATTTGTAACTATTGTAGATACCGTCTGAGCTTCTTTCTACCTTACAGTACCATTTGTCTGTGTTTGTCATCAGACTTATCCGAAAAAACACAATAAAAAATGGCCAAACTGGAAACCACCGTCCAATCTGCTAGGCGAAACGACAGAGCATATCGGCATTACAATGACGAGGAACATCTTTTGGTTTTGTCTCTTATGAGATGAATCTGCCAGGGTTCCCCCACTGTATAAGCTTCCATCTTAAATATATTTATATGCAAATAAATAATTTAAAAAAATTGTTAATTTTTTAAAAAAATTATTAAAATGTTCATTAGTTAGAAGGTTTTTTTTTGGGGAAAGAAGTAGGTTTATGATATATCTATATTTTAAGGTTCTTAATTAATATTTTATAAATTATTTTTATCTTACAATTTTTTTAATATAAAATTAATTTAATTATAAGTGATAATTATATGACAATATTTATATTTTTTTCATCATTAAAAAAAAAATATTTTTAATATTTCATTCTTCTATAAATTATATTAATATATGAAAACTAATATATAATAAATAATATTATAAAAAATATATTAATTTTTGAAAGACAATATTAAATAAATAACTATTATCAAATTTTTTAATAAAAAATAAAATCAACTATCAAATTTAAAAAATTAATCTTTAAAACATTAAATGTAAAAAGTTAGTATTTTTTCTACTCAATTTTGTTTTACTCTTCTTTAATTTTTATTTCCCTCACTCTATTTTATATATATATATATATATATATATATATATTTTTTGGGTATGAATTTATTTGTATTTATATGTTTTTTTATTTTTTAAACATGGTTATTTTATTTTTTATTTAATCATACCAATTTTGAAATAATTGAATTGTTTTATTTTTTATTTTATGTTTTCGGCTTTTAAATAATTAAATGCTAACATTCTCCTTGAATACTATTGTAGAAACTGTAGACATCCAATTCTTAACACCATTTGTGTTGAAATTGTCAATCTTACTCGAATTGCACTCAAATGCACATTTTATGTCAAAATTCATAAAATACCTTAAATGGTTCAAACTTGTCACTTACAAGTGCCAGTTTAGGTCAAAGTATCCCTAAATAGGGCAATGCATTTTATGGGCTAGCTAACTTTGATCAGAGCATTTTGAGTCAAAATGACAATTTCATCATTTAGTGCTCTAGATCACTCTTTTCTTCTGATTCATTGGTACACACCACGTACCTTTGTTATTTGGTGTTGACAACATCTTAAATGGGAATACAACTCTAACGCATCTAACATCATTTTTCAATTCCTCTCCAGTCAAATTATGATCCAGTAATATGATTTTCTAACATTTTGATTAATTGTGCACCAATTTTCAAAGAATTACATTAAACTTGATTAAATTTACTTAAGCTAATTAATTCAATGTAAGAGCTTAAGTAAGAATTCCATGGATCTTTTTGAATATTTCATTATTGGAAATTGATTTTTAATATCTATATCACCGGTGACATCATTTCTTGGAAAGACATCCTTAGGCCATGAATGCCACAAATATCAAGATTATGGGTCACCCATGCTTAGTTAATGCCTCCCATGCCTCTTCAATGCCCCTTCTTCCAAGGTCATGATGAGGATATTTATGAGTTTAATTTTAAATATTAAGATTATCCATGACAACACATCTCAATCTTGAGATGGACGTTCATAGTTGATCCTGACCAATCTTAAAAATCTATAAATAGAGAGGCCATGAACATCATTTTCAAACCTAAATATTGCAAAGTTATAATGTTAAATTGTTTCCATAAGGCTTTGCATTTGATCATTGATTTTGTTTGCAAGCTTTATTGATAGATTAGTTTGGTGATTTGGAATCATGAGCCTATGTTTTATGGAGTGTTCTTGAGGCATTGTAGGAATTTGCCACCATTGTTGACAAAACATCAAGGGAGAACATGCTTTTGAACCACATAGGTATGGTGAATCCATTTGGGAAGGTAATATAATGTTACTTTCTTTTATTTGTTTCTTGCTATCCTTTGTAATTTTCATAAGAATAGATAGGCTTAGTTAGTTAGTTCTTTATGCATGTTTCATTATTTATGGATTCATGCTTGACTAAATTATTTTGTAATCCTCTCTACATCTTGGCATGCTTGGTGGGATAAGATGCATCTCACCCCTGAAGAAGATCACTTTATAGGTCTAAAATATTTATTTGGACCCTTAAAACTCTTACAAATTGATTTTTTAACTTTATTTTATCGTTTTTAGTTGCCACAATTTTACACAGTAATCGACATCGATAGGTAATACTTGCATCAGTTGCAAAGCTTAACTAACGTCGGTTAGCAAAAGTAACTGACATCGATCACTGTATTTTTTTTTAAAACACAAACTCGAGAGCTATTTTTTCAAAGTTTATTGTTTCAAACTAAAAAGAGCTTCAAAGCTAAAGGACATGCTAGCATTTTTGCTACAAGATCAAGCTTGACATTTGATAAAAATATGTTTAAATCACCTTTTGCATGCTTAGAAATCAATTATAAACTGTGTTTTGGTGTTTTAACAAAAAATTTAGATGTTTTGGTGAATATTTTCAAAGTTTACAACTAAGACCAAGGGGTCAAATGAACACCACCAAATATTTCATTTGGACTTAAAATTGAACACACTTGTCAATTCTTGTTTGCAATAGTTGTTTACTTAGGTTTTGTTTGGCAAAAAGAGGAATGTTGCATGTATGCTCTTCCATTTATCCCTTATAGGAAACCCTTGGAATCAAAAGCGCCATTCCTATTGCAAATAACCTAGTCCAAGGAATAGAAAGAATGTTATTTAAAGCACTCCCTAAAAACTCGTCAAAATTTGGGTGACCTTGAAAATGACCCTAAAGTCTTTCTATTTATGTTTTCTTTATTTACATGCAAACTTGGCTTGTGAGGGGGACGTCATTACCTCCCATGAGTTATTTAGGGAAGCTTTGACTCAAGGTTTCACCTCCCGACATTGACTTCATTTGACTCCTTTAGAGTTGCACATGAGACGTAACTGCATTTAGACATCATACTACATTGAGCGAACAAGAAGATGTAATGGTTGTAAAAAGGACTAGATCTTCTTACAACTAGCTAATACTACAATCACTTAATTTATGTGCTTGTGTTTTGCATCATTTGAGGTGAAAGTCATTGTGCAATTGATTTTCCTAAAATGATCAAAACCTTGCTAGTTTAGTAGACCCCACTTTGCCATACCTTATCAGTTTAGACTTAAGATGTTTGTTTTTTGTCATTAGTTTACTTGGTCTTGATTTATGTCTAAAACTACTTGTTAACTCAAAAATAACTTAACCAAATCACATTGTCTTTAATTTTCTTGAGCAAGGGAGGCGCTACATTGTCCAAATGGAAAATTCACCTTTCCCTTATTCAAATTGTTATCAAAAACTTTGTGTCATGTCATCCACTTTGGTGCAGTCATGTTGCCCAATTGAGTCTAGATATTTTACCCAATTTATTTAAATCCTTCATTTATAATCCACATTTGAAATTGAACCTTTCTAAGTTCTAAGGGTTGGTGTGTCAAAGTGGGTTGGCCATTTTCACACTAAGCTTGTTTCAACTTGGGTTCAATTTTCTATTTGGATTGAAGGTCATTTATTAGACTCAAAATCACATCATCGTCTTGGTGGAATCAAGTCATCTTGCGTATTGCTCACACTTTGAGTCCTAGAACATATTTTATCCTACTATAATCATGTGGTGATGTTGTACTATATATCTGGTCTTGGCTTTATACTTAGTGATTCACATATGTTTTTACATCTTGAGTTGCTTAGTTCATTTTATCTTCTTCATAATCCAGAGAGTTTTCCTCTAAACTTCTAGGGTCAACTTGTCAAAGTTGAAACTAGCTTTTACATTATGAGTGTATCACAAAGATCTAGGCTTTGGTATATTAGTTTTCACTTTGGGTCTTTGAGTTACCTTACTCTATTTTGATCTATACAATTTCAACTTTACCAAAGGTTGAATAAACTCGTGAACTAATTTTTTTAAAATTGTGCGTGGTTTCAAACCACCCTCCCTTACAGTCTCATTGGTACCTTGGTTATATGTTTAAAAGAGAGCCAAAGCATACTTTGTTTGGTTGCCAAACATTGGTCCAAATTTAGTCAAACACATAGAACAACTCTTTTAGACATGACTCAAAGGTTCACTCGTAGTAGGGCCTTTTATGGACTTAGTTATGAAGATGATCAGTTTTATGATGGTCAAAATAACCCCGTTATTTTTTATGATATCCCCACAACAATAAGATCCGAAGATGATTATAAAGAATATCAACTCTAAGAAGATCAAGATGAAGCCCTTCTTAGATTGATAGAATCAGTGTTAGACTACCTTCTGACTTTCCTACAGTCAAGATAACCCCATTATTTTTTAAGATATCCCCACAACAATAAGATTCGAAGATGATTATAAAGAATATCAACCCCAAGAAGATCAAGATGAAGCCCTTTTTAGATTGATAGAATCAGGTGTTAGACTACCTTCTGGCTTTCCTACAGAATAATTGCATACCTTAGTTAGAGAAGGAGAATAATGATGAAAAGAGCAAGCTTTTACACAAATAGACATACCTTCTTCCTCTAACAAAGGAAAGGAAATATAAGCAGAGTCAAAACCCATAAATTTGGATCTTCTAGCTAAGATCAAGATAATAAGTTAGTGATATGCAGATTAACTTGTCACAGACTTAACTGACTCCCTAGTTGCCATTTCAATTCACAATAATGCTTCGAAAGAACAAAGAAATGTGGTTGAAAGTATGCAACAAATATTGGATGAGAACATTACCATAGTGGATCAAGGTAATTTAAATGAATAGTTAAATTCATAAGAGACCTTACAAAGTGTTCTATTTGACATGGAACATATGTTCTTCAATCATCAAGAACCTCATGTTACTTCACAAAATCAGAAACCCAAACATTCAGTTTGAATTGAGGAAATCCCTCAATAAAATTTAGATAGTTCTTTTCAACCAACCCAAAAACTGGGAAGTAAACATAGAAATTTCTAAAATCAACAAAGTACAAAATAACCAAATTCAGTGAAGATTTTACAATGCAAGAATCAACGACCTATGTTCTCAACCCAAGGAGCAAATCAGAACCAAATCATGGATTGAACGGTATACACCCCTTATAGATCCACACAAAACCAGGGGCATATTCCACCCCAACAACATCTTATTCAATCCACAAATGCACCAAACATGCAAGAATGGAATTCTATGAAGGAAATTGTTCAAAGACTGGAGATGAATAATAGAGTCAAAAAGTATAAATTTGATAAGATATGACCATATCCATTTGATTTATCTATTCTCCAAAACCCCTTTCCACCTCATTTTGAGGCACCCAAATTTGAAAAATACAAAAGCAAAGGAGATCCACGTGAGCATATACAGGCATTCTTTGTCTTATGTCAAGAAGTTGCTTATAGTAGTGAGTACTTATTACGATTGTTTTCATGAAATTTAGCAAGACAAACTCTTGATTGGATACTTAAACTAAACAAAGGATGATTTTCAAATTGGAATGATTTATCAAAAAAATTCATTAACCATTTCTCATACAACATAGAACATGAATTAACCATTATTGACTTATGTAAAGCCAAGCAACATGATGGTGAAAGTTTCACTACATATCTACAAAGGTGGAGAGCATTGGTAGGCCACTTTCAACATAATTTACCAGACAAGTAGTTGGTTGATATTTTTACATAGAATCTGCATCCTAAAGTTGTGCATAATCTATGGTTATCTTGTGCTAACTCATTTGAAGAAATTATTGACAAAGGAGTGCAGATTGAGAAGGCTCTTATTGCTAAGGGCCTTATTAAGATTTTTGTGCAAGGTCAAGCATCTAATCAGGCTAAATCATTGACTCAAATAGTTATGCAAAATAAGCCTAAGAGATTTAACAAAAATAAGAACATGGTTGGAAATGGGGTGACTGAAACAAGACATGTACAAATGATGTAGGCTATGCCTCCTTCAAATGTACAATTAACTCCTCCAAATCCATTACCTACTTTGCAGAGACAACCTCCATGAAGGACATTTCATAACAATTTTAGAGTCTTTAACAAGTTAGTATAATTGATTAAAATAGTGTTACAAAAGCTCATTGTAGATAACTTAATTATATGGCTTATATCAAGGCCATTTCCTCAAGATCAACCAAAACCAGATTGGTACAAAGAGAATGAATGGTGTAACTTTCATCATGTTGCTAGTCATGGTGCATATCATTTCATTCAATTATGAAATATTATTAAGGACTTTAAGTGGTGAATTGGAAATTAAGTTGGCCCCTAATCAGGACACAAATTAGGATATGGGAATCTACAAAGACCCCTTTTCTTGACATGATCCACCACCACCAAGAAATAATCAAAATGGCCAAAATCAAGGACAAAGGTGGAATCAAAACCAACAACAAGGTCAGAATCATAATGAGCATAATCAAGATCATAATGCCCACACTAATAATTGGCTTATAAAAATGTACCTTACAACTATAATAACACTGTGGGACGTATTTCTACAACCCACATTGCCACTATTACTGTAAAACCACATGGCCAATCTCATGTTCCTCACAACATGGGACCCATCATTATAAGGTTAGCACCTTCTCCCCCTAGTAATACCATGTTGGGTTCACATCATCATGTTGCTACTCTATTTGCATGGATTACTAATCCTAAATAATAGTATCGTTCTTCTAAATATAATAACTCCTTGCCACCTCTAGGTTGTGCAGTTGCAACTCAACGCTTGCGAGTTACCATCTAGAGCCTTTCACCCACTTTTTCTAGAAAATCCAATAAGAACATTGTGCCAATGGTTCCAAAGTTGAATATTATCCTAATAAAGACTAAACTAGTTCAATCCACAATTCAAAGGCCTTATAGTCTAATGAATCAATTAGATAAAACCTCTGCACAAATTTCCATATTAGAACTCTTACAAACATCTAATGTCCATAGAACCATCTTCAACAAACTTTTACAACAGTTTATTGTTCTTAATGATATAAACGTTGATCAGTTCCAAAACCTAGTTGGACATTTGTCTTCATTTCGACAAATCACATTTGATCAAAAGAACATGTGCACCCTCGGCCCAAACCACAATAATCCACTATACATTGAGATAATTATTATGGATCATAAGATCAAGCAGGTTCTTATAGATAATGGTTCAGGGCTGAACATCATATATCTTAAATTGGTACGATGATTGGGTTACATGGATAAAGACATTCAACCAAAAACTAATACAATCAAGGCTTATGACAATACCGAGAGGGAGTCATCTAGGACAATTTGGTTGCCTGTCATGGTCGGGTCTATTTCTCATCATACATTAATCCATATTGTGGATATTGAGCTTCCTTATAACATACTTCTTGGTCATCCTTGGATTCATGAAGTACATGAAGTTTCATCTACTCTTCACCAATGCCTTAAGTTTTCCCATGATGGGATCGAGGTTACTATTCCCATTTATCAACAACCATATCAATACTTCAAACATTTTGAAGTAGAGTTTTATAATTATAACTATTTCCTAGGTTTTGAATTCATTATAAAGAGGAACAAAGCCATCATTTCTCATCCATCTCTTGCAGCTTTGGACAAAAAGGTTGTTATTGAAGACATAGGCATTCCACGTACCATCTAGAAAAGGTCCTCCAAATTGTAAAATTACCAAAATCCCCTAAAACATTTGGTAAGCTTAAAACTTCCCAGACTCCTAATAAACCCAATCAGATTTGGCAACCAAAGAAGAAATAACCAAAACCTCCTATGGTTTTTGTACCTACAATTGCACCAAAGAAAGATCGAGAGGCTTTTACTGAGGGAGATTGGTTATATTCTAAAGGCCTTGCTAATGGTTTTCAGAGTCCAAAGTATCCTATCCCCAACAGGATAATGGGTCATTTTGACTATACAGGGAAAAGCCTTGGCCCATAGACATAAGGAATTTTAGAACCCTTATCAGTTGGAGTCATCAATTAGAATCATGTTCTTGGATTTAAATCACCAAAGGATGACCTCATGACATTTAATAGTGACTCTTCCAAAGTGATTAATAATGAGACTCCTAGTAGTGACACAACATCCCATTATAGCCATTTTGATGATCTTGTTGACTCAGATTTGTTTGATTCAACTACCATGTTGACCATAATGCTTATTAGAGATTCTTATCCTGAAGCAAAAACCCATCCTAGTGGTGTTTCCCTTCCTGAATCAAGACGTTACATATCTACCATTGGTGCTTCCCATCTTAAAGCAAACCCTCATTGTAACCTATGCCTTTTCCATCTTGAACTCATAGATTGGGATAAGTAAAATTTGGTCATATGCCTTGATGAGTTCCAAAATGAAGAATCAATTACAAAATACATGGGCCTACGAGATGCATTCCCTATTCATGATCATAAGTAGGGTTTTTATTTTTCATTGGATCCTTTTGCCTACTTTGGAGAGCAGACAAACTTTCTTGGTCATAATAAATAATAAACATTGAGAGCTTTAGGTGAAAACCTCTTTGAGGCACTTATCAATCAGGGAAAAAGTAAAGAAAAAGACAAACCTTTAAGTGAAAACTTATTTCATGCACTCCCAGGTGGGAAAGTTTTCTCATCCCCTCAAGACGTAGAAAGTCCATGTAGCCTAAGTTCCATAGCTAGTACAAGCATCCCTTTAGAACAACATCAAATATTTAAGCATCTTACTCTTGAGTTTCTAGAGGTTTTTGCCAATTGGCCTTTACTTGAGAAGGCAGATTTTGATTCTTCATATTATCTAGATCTTTGGGTGGAACAACAAGAAGCTATAATAGAGGAAAATGATCATGACCATACATTACCTACAATTCTAGAAGATGGATCCACACTCCTTATAGAGAGCACAACAAAAGTGAATTTAAGAACTCATGAGGATCCCAAAATGGTTTATCTTGGAGCTTCCCTTATTGAAGTAGAACATGAACATATTATATCCATTCTTAAGGATTATATAAATGTATTTTCATGGGCATACTTCAAAATGCTAGGATTGGTCCCAAATTTAGTTGTGCATCGTCTTGTTGTTCACCCTGATGCTAAACCAATCAAGCAAAAGTTGTGAAAGATGCATCCACACATCACCCTATTGGTTAAGGCTGAGTTGGAAAAGTTTTTAGGAGCCAATTTTATCAGACCACTAGACTACTTTGAATGGATTTCTAACATAGTGATAGTGAGGAAAAAGACCCCAGGTATACGTGTTTGTATTGATTTTTGTGATATCAACAAAGCATGCCCTAAAGATGATTTTTATCTACCCAACATCAACATGATCATCGACTCAACTGCTGGGTATGAGATGTTGTCCTTAATAGATGGATTTTTTAGTTACAATCAGATCAAAATAGCCCCTAAATATCAACATAAGACTATGTTCACCAATCTGTGGGGGACATTCTGTTACCAAGTCATGCCATTTGGTTTAAACAATGTTGGAGCCACAAATCAATGTGCAATGATTGTTATCTTCCATGGCATGATGCATGACATTGTTGAAGACTATGTTGATGATATACTAGCAAAATCAAGAACAAGAGCTAGGCACCTTGATATTCTACGAAGAATATTTGAGAGGCTTCATGCATATAAAGTCTGCTTGAATCCTAAGAAATGTGTCTTTGGCATCACATTAGGAAAATTACTAGGGTTCATTATATCACAACGAGGGATCAAAGTGACCCTACAAAGGTCAACATTATTATGTAAATGCCTCCACTAAACAATCTTAAACATATACGAGGTCTATAGGGTAAGATCTAGTTTATACGTAGGTTCATTTCTCAATTGGCAGATAAGTGTCACCCATTTACCCATCTCTTAAGGAAAGGAATAACATTTTAGTGGGATGAAGATCGTTAGATAGCATTTTCAAAGCTTAAAATATACTTGACCAATCCACCAGTCTTATGACCTCCAACATAAAGAAATCCACTGCTTCTTTATATATCAGCCATAGAACATGCATTGGGGGAACTTTTGGCTCAACGTGATGATCATGGTAAGGAACACATTGTTTATTATTTAAGCCACACATTGGTGGCCTATGAAAATAATTATATGCCTATTGAGAAGTCATGTTTATCTATGGTGTTTGCCGCTCAAAAAGTGTGCCATTATATTCTCAATAACAAAACTATTATTATCACCAAGGTATATCCTCTCAAGTTCCTCTTATCTAAATCAGCTCTTCAGGGATGCATGACTAAATATATTATGCTCCTTAGTGAGTTTGATATTGAGTACCAAAATCAAAATGAAATCAAAGGACAAGTTCTTATGGATCAACTTGCAAAAGCTCATATTACAACCATTCAACCTCTCAACTTTGACCTACCAGATGATTCTATCATGATGATAAAATAAGCATCACAAGAACTTGAACAGTGGATGCTCTATTTTGATGGATATTTCACATCTTGAGGGTCTGGAGCTGGCATATTTTTGATCATGCCATAGGGGTATTTGATCCCCAAAGCATTCCATATACAATTCCAATGTAAAGATAATATGGCTAAATATGAGGCATTGGTTGCAGGGCTTTGTCTTGTTATACAATGGGACATTCAAAACTTAAAAGTCTATGGAGATTTTTAACTAATCATAAATCAGATAACTGATTAGTATCAAACAAGAGATGATAAGCTTGTTCCTTACAAGCAAATTGTTGATAACCTCAAAACACATTTTAAATCTCTATAGTTTGAGCAAATTCTACAAGTCAACAACAAATCTATCGATGCCATGGCAATAATTAGTTCCATGATTCAAATGCATGACAGTGCTAAAGAATATCAATTCTTGATTAAAAATCTTCTTCAACTGGCACATATTTTATCAGATTCTGAGAGGATATGCACCATTGATGATCCTAATCCCTCACTTGAGCTACCATGGTACCAAGATTTTTATAACTATTTCCATAGTCATTTATTTCCTGCCAATCTTTCTAACAACCAACAAAAACTATTCCTTCATTTCTTAACATGTTATATCCTCCTTGGAAACATGCTTAATCAAAAAGGCTATGATGGAACGCTTCTTCATTATTTATCTTTGGGAGAATCCAAGATGGAATTAAAGGATGTTCATGAAGGAATGTGTGGGGCCCATATAAATGGTGTAGTCCTAGCAAAGAAACTTCTCAGAACAGGCTATTATTAGCCCAAAATGGAGATAGATGCTTGTAATTATGTAAATAAGTGTGTTCCTTGTTAGTAGTATGGCAACTTCATACATGCACCTTCCTTACCATTGTAGCCGATTACAACACCATGGTCGTTCTCAACATGGGGGCTCGATACCACTGGGAAAATTAACCCAACATCTTCAGATGACCATAAGCATATTTTGACTACAATTGAGTACTTTACCAAGTGGATTGAGGCCATTCCTCTCACTTATTTTACCAAGAAACAAATAGCTAAATTCATTCATTACCATATCATTAATTGATATGGCATCCCAACCTGTATTATAGATGATAATGGCAGATCCTTTATAAACCAAAATGTGAAATATCATTGTACAAAATTCAAAATCAATCACAAGAAATCCATTCCATATAACCCATAAGGCAACAAATAAGCTGAGGCATCAAATAAAAATAGTCTAGATATCTTAAAGAAGATTGTCAATGATGTTGGCCATAATTGGCACTTGCAAATCTTTCCTACCCTTTGGGCTTATAGAACCAATCATCGTACCCCCACTGGAGCTACTCCACACTCCCTTATTTTTGGCACTGAAGCTATCATCCCAATCGAGATTGAGATACCATCATTAAGAATATCACTGGAGTACATTGAAGATAATGAAGACTATAGAGCCTCACGACTGCATGAACTAGAGTTTCTTGATGGTAAGCATTTGGCTATCCTAGAAAACTTGTAGGCCAATCAGAATAGATTACAGAGGAGCTAAAATAAGTGCATTCTCCCTAAAAAATTTGAGATTGGTGACTTAGTTTTGAAAGAGAACCAGAATAATACAAATGCTAAACCTAAAAAGAAAAACAAGTTTCAGCCTAATTGGTTAGGACCATATATTGTCATAGTAAACTATGGATCAAGAGCATATCAACTAGCTAAATGTAATGGTGAAGAACTTTCAGAGTCGATGAACATCATACACCTTAAGAGGTTATATGCATGAATAACTTTGAACCATTTTCTACACGACCCCTGACTTGGGGGCAATTCATGTTATCATAATTTTATCCCACCCTTTTGTCTTACCTTTAACACATTCTATACTACCCTAGCACACCTTTCATGATTCCTGATAGTAAAAATATTTGAATCCTTGGCACTCTGAACACATTATTCATCCCATTCTGGATTTCTCTCTTTGAGAAGCATATTTTTTTGTTATGTCTAAGGCATGTTATAATCTTAAACACTTTCTATCCCTTAACCAATTATGATCTCGATTATGTCTCATGAACATTATGAACATCCTCAATAGCAGTTCTATAAAGGAGTTCAACTAGGAAAATATTATGTAGCTTCCAACAAATGAATAGAAAAATCTTCTCAATTCTAGACCGTTGTTACATTATTATAGATCAAGAACCTTGCTCTCACCAATTTGCAAGCATGGGCCATTTCAGCCAGCTTAGCTATCTTACTGGAACCTCGACTCTCAGGACATGCATCTCCTCGACTAAATGGTCCCACCTTGTGCATATTTTATCCCAAAAAAATTAGAAATACTTTGAAAATACCAAAAACATCAAAACATGATCCAAAAAATAACAAAACATTGTCTCACACTTCTATACATTTGTACATTCCCATTCCACTATGATACGTTCTTGCCATTTTGTAAGCACAAAAACACCAATTCATTTCATCTTGTCCCATGCACTTTCCATTTTGCAAGATCATTCTTTCTCATCTCATCAATTTCTTGTTTGCCAGGCCATTCTCATTTTTTTGTCGTATCTTCCATTTCTTCTATATCATTAATCATGTTGGTCTTATCATCATTTTTATTCTATCCCATTTTTTGGGAGAACTACATTTGGCCTAAAGTTCATGTTGGAACATGCATCCATGGAACTATGTAGGCAGTGTCCACTTGTCTTATACATCTGGAGTCAGCTCGGCCACCCCTTTCCTTTTATTCTCTTCTCCCATTTCTTCTGTCATTGTTTCTCTTTAATTAGGGAACAATTGTCATGTCATTGTTCTTTGTTATGATATGGTGGAAAGTAACGCCTCTACCACACATACATGAACATTTGTCTTTAAACTGCACTAACTTGGTTTTTTTTGTGTGTATTTATTTGAGTTTTCTTGGTGTTTTTTTTTGCTTTCACACCTCTCCTTTTATTTGTGTTACTTTTCTCTTTTTTATTACTTCTTATCTCATCTTGGTCTTGTGTTTCCTTGATTGTTTTTGCTTATCTCTTTTGTGTTTCAGAACATCTTAATGATTCACATGGATCTTGATTATTTATGTCTTGATCCTATGTTATTACGTTGTTCTTGAACCATTTTGTTTATTTGATTGTTATTGGTGTCTTGTTTTTTCTGTTTGATTTTTTTGATTTTCTCTTTTGTGTTCAAGAATGCCTTGATGGTCCACATAGATCTTGATTATTCATATTTTGGTCTCATGTTGTTAAGACATTCTTGGCTTTTATTTTTAAACATTTTTGTTCCTACTTAAGATTATATCTTGATTTCAAGTTAGGTTCATTTATGTTTATCTTTTTCTTTGTTTTTGCTTTTTTGTTTAAATGTAAATTGTCGTAACTCTAGTTTTGGTCATTGTTTCAGCATTATCCTTAGTTATAGATATTCACATTTGAACTCACTCAATGCAATTGAAATATTATGTCATTATAAGTTATTCATACTTATGATGCCTAACTTATTTTTATATAGCAAGCATTTTGTGCTCAAGTCTCAACATCTTAATGTCAACATTAGCTTTGATGATCGATTATTAAGAACACTTTTCAAAACCTAGGCTCATGATATGGAATTAGGATTCTAGGTAGCATGCATTTTAGGATTTTTTGACTATGCTTAGATGTGTATCTCTTTGCATACATTGTGACTCTAATCAATTCTTGGTCATTTTTCATCATTCCTCATTCCATTCCCATCAATTATTGGTCATTTTTCATCATTCCTCATTCCATTCTCTTCCAAACTTGGGTGAACTATATTGCCCTGAAGTTCACGTTGGAACATGAGTCCATGGAACTATGTAAGCAGTGCTTAATTTCTATTGAGGTTAGCTTAGATATCTCCATTCTTATTGTTATCTCTCTCATCACTTTGTGCATTCTCATATGCTTGGTTTTATATGGCTTTTTAAGCCATTACACCATTGTATGTACGTTTGCACCTGCTCGCTTTAACCTATATTTTTAGTTATATCCTTGAGCTATTTGTCTTGCCAATCACCCATGCTAGGGCATAACATCTGAGCCACATCTAAATCAAATCAGCTTTGTAGGGGCAAAATCATTATTTATTCTTTATCAATGATCAAAATATACCCTACTGGGGCAAAACTATCTTATCACGATCAAATCGACTCTACTGGAGTACTTATTATATTCTCTTTAGAGACCTCATTCTAGTGGTACTTCCCTTCCTAAAGCAAAACATTCTCTCTTTTCCTCTAATTCCAATCTCTCCACACTAATGCCCATAATGGCAATATTTAGTGTGTAACTTGTCTCGGGATTGATCAATGTCATAAACACGTAGCTTGTACTCTCAAATTGGGTACATTTACAGTGTGTCCCTTACATTTATGGATTGTATCTTTCCCATTCCCCCTATCTCTAGGGCCTATTATACCTCTAATTATATTTTGATCATTGATGGTAATCATGTGTGCAAGTATTAACTTATCTGGATGTGATCTATTCTATGGGTTAACCTCTAACTTTCTCTCTCTTTTTAAGAGTCCATCCCTCTTTTTCATCCTAGTATGTCCTCTTGAGGGGGCAACATGGGTATATTACAATTTATTCTTGAAAACTCTTTTCTTTGAAAAGACGTTGCTTCACTTGAATGTCTTGCTATGCCTTCTCAAATAGGGGCAAAATGTAGACATCCAATTCCTAACACCATTTGTGTTGAAATTGTCAATCTTACTTGAATTGCACTCAAATGCACATTTCAGGTCAAAATCCATAAAACACCCTAAATGGTTCAAACTTATCACTTAAAATTTCTAGTTTAGGTCAAAGTATCTCTAAATAGGTCAATGCATTTTATGGGCCAATTAACTTTGATCAGAGCATTTCGAGTCAAAATGACAATTTCACCATTTAGTGCTCTAGATCACTCTTTTCTTCTAATTCATTGGTATACATCACATACCTTTGTTAGTTAGTGTTGGCAACATCCTAAATGGGAATACATATCTAATTCATCTAACATCACCTTCCAGTTCCTTTCCAGTCAAATTATCATCCAGTAATATGACTTTCTGACCATTTTGATTAATTGTGCACCAGTTTACAAATAATTGCACTAAACTTGATTAAACTTACTTAAGCTAATTAATCCAATTTAAGAGCTTAAGTAAGAATTTCATAGATCTTTTTAAATATCTCATTATTGAAAATTGATTTTGAATATCTGCATCACTTGGTGACATCATTTCTTGGGAAGACATTCCTAAGCCATAAATGCCACAAATATCAGGATTATGGGTCATCCATGCTTAGTTAATGCCTCCCATGCCTCTTCAATGCCCCTTCTTTCAAGGTCATGATGAGGATATTTATGAGTTTAATTCCAAATATTAGGATTATCCATGGCCACACATCTCAATCTTGAGATAAATGGTCATGATTGATCCTGACCAATCTAAAAAACCTATAAATAGAGAGGCCATGAACATCATTTTCAACCTTGAATATTGCAAAGTTATAATGTTAAATTGTTTTCCTAAGGCTTTGCATTTGATCATTGATTTTGTTTGCAAGCTTAATTGATAGGCTAGTTTGGTGATTTGAAATCATGCGCCTAGGTTTTATGGAGTGTTCTTGAGGCATTGGAGGAGTTTACCACCATTGTTGACAAAGATAAGGGTGCTTAATCAAGGGAGAACATGATTTTGAGCCACATAGGTATGGTGAATCCATTTGGGAAGGTAATATGATGTTACTTTCTTTCATTTGTTTTTTGTTATCCTTTGTAATTTCCATAGGAATAGTTAGGCTTAGTTAGTTAGTTCTTTACGCATGTTTCATTATTTATGGACTAATACTTGACTAACTTGCTTTGTAATCCTCTCTACATCTGTTTGACTAACTTTTTTAATCATGCTAGTCTGATCATCATTTTTATTCTATCCCATTTTTTGAGAGAACTACATTTGACTTGAATTTCATGTTGGAACATGCATCCATGGAACTATATAGGCAGTGTCCACTTCTCTTATACATTTGGAGTCAGCTCGACCAACCCCTTCCTTTTCTTCTCTTCTCCCATTTCTTCTGTCATTATTCCTCTTTAATTAAGGAATAATTGTCATGTCATTTTTATTTGTTATGATGTGGTGGAAAGTAATGCCTCTACCGTACATACATGAACATTTATTTTTAAACTGCACTAACTTGGTTTTTGTTTGTGTGTGTTTATTTGAGTTTTCTTGGTATTTTGTTGTGCTTTCACACCTCTCCTTTTATTTTTGGTCCTTTTCTAGTTTTTATTACTTCTTGTCTCGTCTTGGTCTTGTGTTTCCTTGATTGTTTTTGCTTATCTCTTTTATGTTTCAGAACATCTTGATGATTCACATGGATCTTGAATATTTATATCTTGATCCTATGTTATTATGGTGTTCTTGGACCATTTTGTTTATTTGATTTTTGTTGGTGTCTTATTTTTTTTATTTGATTTTTTTTTCTTTTCTCTTTTATGTTCAAGAATGCCTTGATGGTCCACATGGATCCTAATTATTCATATCTTGGTCTCATGTCATTAAGACGTTCTTGACTTTTGTTTTTAAACATTTTTGTTCCTACTTAAGATCATATCTTGATTTCAAGTTAGGTTCATTTATGTTTATCTTTTTCTTTTTTTTTTTCTTTTTTGTTTAAATGTGAATCGCCGTAACTCTAGTTTTGGTCATTGTTTCACCATTATCCTTAGTTATAGATATTCACATTTGAATTGGCTCAACACAATTGGAATATTATGTCATTCTAAGTTATTCATACTTATGATGCCTAATTTATTTTTCTATAGCAATCACTTTGTACTTAAGTCTCAATGTCTTAACATCAACATCAACTCCGATGAATGATTCTCAAGAACACTTTGAAAAACCTAGGCTCATGATATGGAATTAGGCTTCTAGGTAGCATGCATTTTAGGCTTCTTTGTCTATGCTTAGAGGTGCATCTCTTTGCATACATTGTGAGTCTAATCAATTCTTGGTCATTTTTCATCATTCCTCATTCCATTCTCTCCCAAACTTGGGTGAACTACATTGGCCTGAAGTTCACATTAGAACATGAGTCCATAAAACTATGTAGGTAGTGCTAATTTTCTATTGAGGTCAACTCAGCTATCCCCATTCTTCTTTTCATCTCTCTCATCACTTGTGCATTCTCATATGTTTGGTTTTATATGGCTTTCTAAGCCATTACACCATCACATGTACATTTTCACCCACTCACTTTAACCTATCTTTTTAGTTATATCCTTGAGCTATTTTGTTTGCCAATCACCCATGTTGGGGCACAACATATGAACCACATCTAAATCAAATCAGCTCTACAGGGGAAAAATCATTATTTATTATTTATCAATGATTGAAATTTGCCCTACTGGGGTAAAACTATCTTATCATGATCAAATTGATTCTACTGGAGTACTTATTATATTCTCTTTGGAGACCTCATTATAGTGGTGCTTCCCTTCTTAAAGCAGAACATTCTCTCTTTTCCTCTAATTCCAAGCTTTCCACACTAATGCCCATGATGTCAATATTTAGTGTGTAACTTGTCTCAGCATTGATCGCAACTTGTCTCAAGATTAATTAATGTTGTAAACACGTAACTTGTACTCTCAAATTGGGTATGTTTACAGTGTGTCTTTTACATTTATGGATTATATCTTTCCCCTTCCCCTATCTCTGGGGCCTATTATACCTCTAATTATATTTTGATCATTGATGGTAATCACGTGTGCAAGCATTAACTCATCTGGATGTGATCTATTCCATGGATTAACCTCTCACTTTCTCTCTTTTTTTAAGAGTCCATCCCTCTCTTTCATCCTAACATGTCCTCTCGAGGGGCATCATGGGTTTGTTCCTATTTCTTCTTGACAACTCTTTTCTTTGAAAAGATGTTACTTCACCTGAATGTCTCATTACACCTTCTCAAACAAAATGTAGACTTCCAATTCCTAACACCATTTGTGTTGAAATTGTCAATCTTACTTGAATTGCACTCAAATGCACATTTTAGGTTAAAATCCATAAAATGCGCTAAATGGTTCAAACTTGTCACTTAAAAGTGCCAGTTTAGGTCAAAGTATCCCAAATAGGGCAATGCATTTTATGGGCTAGCTAACTTTGATCAGATCATTTCGAGTCAAAATGACAATTTCACCATTTAGTGCTCTAGATCACTCTTTTCTTCTAATTCATTGGTATACATCACATACCTTTGTTATTTAGTGTTGGCAACATCCTAAATGGGAATACATATCTAATTCATCTAACATCACCTTCCAGTTCCTCTCCAGTCAAATTATCATCCAGTAATATGACTTTCTGACCATTTTGATTAATTATGCACCAGTTTACAAATAATTGCACTAAATTTGATTAAACTTACTTAAGCTAATTAATCCAATTTAAGAGCTTAAGTAAGAATTTCATAGATCTTTTTGAATATCTCATTATTGAAAATTGATTTTGAATATCTGCATCACCTGGTGACATCATTTCTTGGGAAGACATCCCTAAGCCATAAATGCCACAAATATCAGGATTATGGGTCATCCATGCTTAGTTAATGCCTCCCATGCCTCTTCAATGCCCCTTCTTTCAAGGTCATGATGAGGATATTTATGAGTTTAATTCCAAATATTAGGATTATCCATGGCCACACATCTCAATCTTGAGATAAACGGTCATGATTGATCCTAACCAATCTAAAAAACCTATAAATAGAGAGGCCATGAACATCATTTTCAAGCCTGAATATTGCAAAGTTATAATGTTAAATTGTTTTCCTAATACTTTGCGTTTGATCATTGATTTTGTTTGCAAGCTTCATTGATAGGCTAGTTTGGTGATTTGGAATCATGAGCCTAGGTTTTATGGAGTGTTCTTGAGGCATTGGAGGAGCTTACCACCATTGTTGACAAAGACAAGGATGCTTGATCAAGGGAGAACATGCTTTTTAGCCACATAGGTATGGTGAATCCATTTGGGAAGGTAATATGATGTTACTTTCTTTCATTTATTTTTTGCTATCCTTTGTAATTCCCATAGGAATAGATAGGCTTAGTTAGTTAGTTCTTTATGCATGTTTCATTATTTATGGATTAATGTTTGACTAATTTGCTTTGTAATTCTTTCTATAGAAACACCTATCAATATAATTAATTAATTAGTTAAAAAAATTAATTATTTCAAATATACATCTAACATATATTTAACTAATGAATTATATATTTTAACTAAAATCTAAATTAAGAATTACCAATTCTTTAAAGTCTTCTTCAATTTAAAAAATACCAAAATAAAATTTAATCTTTAATTCAATTATATAAAAAAATATTTGTAAAATAACTATTAATAAAATTATCTTAAGATAAGTTTAAAGTACAAATAAATTCCATGAAAATAAAAAGTAAAAAATTCCAATGCCTTGTTTTTCCATATTTTAAAAAGTATAAATTACATGACATTCTTATTTTTCTTCGGAGGAAAGGACTATATATAAATATCAAATCAAATCAAATATCAAGAGGTAGATGACAAAGAGGAGTTTATGTTGTTATGCAATGTTTGCTTCACTAGAGGTTTTGAGATATCTTAGAAACAGCTAATAAATACATATTTATTTTGGAAGGGAAAAAAAATCACGAGGTGTTTTTATTTTTATTTTTTAAAATTTATTTAAGATTTGTACATAGAATTAAATATGGTGGTTTAATTATAATATTGTATATTTATTATTTCATATGTTTTTTTGAATTTAAATATAATTTTTTATGATGAAAATTTTAATAATTTATTATTTGAACTTATTTTATTGGAGAATAGATTATAAACATATTAATTTAAAATAATCAATAATTATTAAAAAAAAATGCCACATACCTTCAATATATTGTAAATCAAAATTTATTTATTATTTTATGAATAAATAGATTAGATCAAATTGTATCACAATGTAATATATTTATCCATAAAATATCGTACCTAGGTCTAATTGTTGGGAACAAGCTTATGCACAATATATTAATATAGAAGAGAGATGTTATGTGAAATTGATACATGTAAAGATAAATAAAAATACATAATTATGCATGATTTTATCTAGGAAAATCTTTTCAAGTAAAAAATACAACATAACTTCACCTTCTTGATTATAATAAAAATTGCACTATTCTACAATGGTACACCAAATTGCAAGGTTTTGTTCCCTTTCATACAACATTTTCTTATATATTATGATGCAAATACTTGACCATGTGTATTCAACATTCAACACACTATTCTTCCTTGGCATAAGTGTGCCTTTATCTAGTACCTACTTTGTAATGCCCACATAGCAGAGGAATTCACATTCACCAACTACTGAGCCAAGTGATCAATGTGTAATAATCCTCAATAGTTCCATGTCATGGCACCACCAAGACATTGATATCACTTCTTCAATGTAAGAAATGCAACTAAACAAGTGTGTAAAATTCCTTAATATGACATTTATTGCTTGACATGTTACATAGCTTCTTGCAGGGCCTTATTTCAAGTCAACCACTTCACTTGACTTTGAAACCTTCCAATGATAGTGCAATAAAACTCTTCAAAATGCCTTGTGCAACTTTTTCATCATTATTGTATGTTTAGAATCTTATGAAATTATTATAGGTAGTCTCCGTATAAGCCTAGAAAACTATCTTTACTTGCGTAATAATTTTGCACTTAGTATCTATGCAAATGCCTTGCACAACATCTACCTTACTTACAATTACCATTGGGCATATTCATGTAAAGTTGAGACATTTCCAAAAAATATCCCTCTTTTTCAACACTTTGTATATGAGAGCATGCATTCATCTTTCAGTAGCTCTAGCTAGCGAAACCCATCTCCTTCTTGCACCAAGAGAACTTCCCACTATTCACTACCTTGGTCATTGAATCCATAATGTTTTCCTTTGTGTCCACCTTTTCTAAATGTATCTTTATCTCTTCTACCATTTATCTTACAAAGAAGTATCACACAAATTTGTTTTTTATGAGAATGACACTCAAGGTTATTTTCCAAACAAATTGGACTTTAACTATCACAATCTATCCTTACAATGTTTTGTGTAAACTCAACCATAGAATACGATATTTGAAGCCATACCATTGTCTTGCTTGCATGAGTAGTTGTAATATATTCAAATTTAGTGGTAGATATTACAACACTAGCATGTCATTTACTCATCCAATTTACAACTCCACCAAACATGTTAAACACATACATAATATTAGATCTACAGAGTCAAGATCTCTAGTGCAATCAAATCCACAAATCTCTATAGCTTCAAAGTCTTGCTTTCACCAAGCTTTCCCTAATAATAAATATCATAATCAAAAGTTTCATGTAGATCTCTGAATATCCTCTTCACTATCACCCAATGCTCTTTGCTTGAATTGGACATGAACCTACCAACTACTCCCATTGTTTATACAATGTTAAATATTATATATATAAAATAATAAAATAAAAATTAAAAAGATATTTAAATTGTATCCAAGGAATCCAAGAGGGGAGATTAGTATCGTGTTAGTAGGATAAAATCAAACAAAAAATACACTAATGAAACTAACACCTCTAGCCGAAGACCTATGAGGAGTAAATAACAAAACAAAAGAGAATTAAATGAAAACTACGCAATGCTTTTACCTTCCTTGAGAGACTCCTTAGCTTGTTGTAAAATGAGAGGATAGTGCTTGGCTTGTGGATAATAAAATCTTTGTCAATGTTGTGTGTGCATCATCTTCCCTTGTTCACCTTAGTTTGGCTTTGGTTTGGCATGTGAAGCTCTCCTATAGGCAATTTTGGAATCTTTGTCAATGTTGTTCCCTTTCATATAGTTTTTCTTGGGGGAACCATATTTTTATCATTCCATTGAGCCTTCAAATGTAGAGATTGACTTATATGAGAGCTTCACATGCCAAACCAAACCCAAACCAAACCAATGTAGTTCACCTAAAAGTGGGAGAAAATAGAATGAGGAATAGAATAGAATAATAATAATTGATTGATGTGAATGATTTGGGTGTACCTACCAATGTAGAGATGCTCATCCTTATTAGCATTGATACAACCAAAATGGTCAATGGGCTGATTTTATCAAGGAGGGTGGGAAGATTTTCCAAAGTGAACAAGGAGAAGTTTCTATGCCACCATTACTTATAATATCCCCTGACCTAATTTTTATTGTATCACATGATGGTATACACCATTATATAAAACACCGTGGTGATCGATCCATAATGTGCATAAAGACTGACTCTCGATCCAATAAATATTTAAAAACATTGCACCAATGATAAAAACCATGATGATAATATTGACGTATGAATGTGGATGGAATCATATTCAATGCACAAGGAATCACCCAATGAATGCATACAGACTGAGTCAAGGCATAATAATGAAAGAAAACAAATAGGCAAATAAACAAATAAATAAGTAATTAAACACACACACAAAAATCTTGAAAGTAAAAGCAACTGAAAGCATCATGTCATTAACCAAGTCAATCTCTACATTCGAAGGCTCAATGGAATGATAAAAATATGGTGCCCCCAAGAAAAACTATATGAAAGGGAATAACATATAGGGATAAAATATGCTAGCATATGCTGCACACTTTGGTGTTGCCCCAGTTGGGCAAAATATATAAGCTTGGCCTAAAAAGTGTGAATGGAATGATGCCCATAAGCAAGGAGGCATGCAAAGGGAAGGTCACACCTCAATGGAAGTGGAATGGATTGGAACCAATGAATTTTACCCAATAAGGTAGATCAAGGATGGATGACTAGGTTTAGACAAGACCAATGTTTTTGGATTTTTTTTTAGGCTTTATATCTCTCTAGGAGATTGTAAGTCAATTTTCTAATTTTTAGTATTTTTACATGTTTTGAATGTTTTTACAATTTTTGGGGTATCTTAACTCATTATAGATTGAAAATATATTGCTCATAAAATGGTGAGAGCAATGGCTTAGATTTCTCATAAAACAATGAGAGCATGTTGTGAGGAAATTGGTAAATAGTAATAAGTCAACACAATAATCCCACATTCATTAGAATTAAAGACTACTGATGGAAAAGGTAGGATAAATAAGAGCCTAACACAATGTTAAACACCACAAATTACCTTTGATGGATCTGAGCCAAAGGAAGGGTTCCTTCATTAGGAGGCAATAAATTCTTAAATTAGGTGAGGGCATAAGCAAAGTGGTAGTATCTATCACCATGAGGTGAGTTTTATAATATGGGCATCTATCAAGATACATAGAGCCTTTTTGGCAAAAATCCAACATCGCTATGAGATGAGTTTTATGGGTTATAGTTGAGTGGAGACCTACAAATATTTTATTTAAAGGTTTTGCATATTTTGTTTAGAAAAAAATCATCAGTGTGGTGAGTAATAGGGGATGGAATGCACCTAATTCAAGATCTATAGATCCAATCTTGGAAAAATGTAGCTATGCATGCATCCTCTATCCTAGTACCTTTGTACCAATGATCTATGGGGTTCACTAAGTGGGGCCTTTTCAACATGAATCTTAGTAAACCAAGATTTTGCATATATAGTTGGAAAAGGTTGGGTATATTTGACAGTCATTCATAAAACCACCAACCCCATGAGGACCTCAAGATACAAAAATAAAATAAAACATTGGATATGGATTTCAGTACATGGACATCCAAGATGTGCCATGACATGGTAAAGTAAATAAAGGGGAATGTGACCACATATAATTAATTTATTAGGAGGATTGTTGATTGAGGATTACATGTCCATGATAAAAGGTGAGTGGACATAACCTTTTTCAAATGGAATAATTGTTCTTCAGAATTGATGATGTCACAAGACCCATTCAGTTAATAAAGTGCATAACACATCATAAAATAATAATGGTCATGTGGGATATATAACCCATTAGCCTGAGAACAATTTCATAACATGAATTTTTTTATTTTTTAGGGTTGTGATAGAGTGGGTAAGTGTGAAGGTTGATAATGGCACATAATGGAAATAGTGGGAACTCAGGAGGGGATGATTGATGACCACCACCTCCTGTCATGATCTGTGAGGTGAACATGTAAATTTTATAGACATTGCATTGAGTGAAAGACCTTGTGGAAAAAATACTATGGAAACAATAACCAATGGAAATTTGGCTATAGCCTCATCCTAAGCCTCAACCTTAGCCACAAAAAAGGAGGCATGAGTTTCACTGCACAAAATGCAAAGCAAGGGAGCATAATGCAAGGCCAATAGAAAATGAGTGACTACCAGTTTGCCATAATGACTCCCCACTATCTAAGGGGATGCACAATGAGGCGATGATAGGTGGTACTCACACATGATTAATATAAAGAGCAGATAGATGTAATGGCTATGTTAGTTAAGCATGGAAAAATATAAAGAGTGGAGTATGATTTTTTTCTGGGGTGATGCATATGGAAAAAAGGAGTAGAATACACCCATCGATAATCATCGATATAGGGAGGAACATGGAGTAGTTAATGCAACCTACAATAGTTTGCATAAATTGTGCAGAAACTAGCCATACAAGCTAAATATGCTTAAGGAGGAATGTTGTTGATTCTAGTTCAACAAACAATCAGAAAGGAGGATGGTTCAATTTGAATTCAGAGTCACTAGATAATCAATATAATGTTGGGAGACTAACCAGAAGAAAGTGTAATGCCTAAGAAGGAAAAATGTTTGTATGCACCTTTGGAGATATTTATGTAATCTTACTACCATGTTTTTGGTGTGTACCCCTCTTTGTATGCTTTGTTCAATTATTAATTATGACATGGTTATAAGATGTTTTATTGGTTATCATATACTTATGGTGTATGACTTATATATGTATTTATTTAGAGATGCACGTCTATATAAACACATAACAAATCATATGTTGCTCTTATTTATTACTCATGGATTTAGGCATGTGTTAAGGTAATTGGATGGTTTTGATATATCAAAGATATGTTACAATCAGAGTGCTACAATAGACTTTATGAGCATGATTTTGCTTTAGCTTGTGAGATTACGCATAGTATTTATAAATAACTAAAATGGAAATATATACCCTAAGCATGAATAAATTAATTTAGATGTAAATATAAATGAGCTAGGAATAAGATATGGATAATCAAATCCCAAGTGTAAATATAACAAATAAATCAATTGTAAGACTAAATATAAAAAAATTCAACCAAATTACATGATATGGATAATTAAGATGTAAGTGCAAACAAATTATAATAATCCTATGGCAACCAAGAAGCAAATAACAAACAAAAAAATAAAGAGATAAAATAAAATAAATTATAAACAAACACAAGAAAATATCAATAAAAAAACAATAAAACACCAATAAACAAAACACACAAACAATCAAAGTGAACAAAATAATAAAAAATAAAGAAACAATACAAAATATAATCAACAACCTAATCTAAACAAATGAAGTGACACAAATAGTAATACAAAAATAATGGTTAAGTATAATGCTCATATAAACAAAAACTAAATTGTTAGTGCATGTGTAAAAGAGATGTTACTATAGGTGACATGGTGATCTCTAAGCTAGACATTAATGACATAGGTATACCAAGGCAAGAATAATTAGCACAAGGTTTCCCCTAGGCTATAGATAAATAATGACACAAACGAGATGACACTAGTGCCCCTAGGTGATATGAGACAACAAAAAAATGGGGGGACTAGAAGAAAAGGAAGGGGTAGTCAAGATGACTCCAGATACACTAGGCAAGTGGAAATTGCCTACATAGTTCCATAGATAAAATATCAACATGAATTTTAGGCTAAATGTAGTTCTCCCAAGATATGGGATAGAAGAAAATTGATGATAAATAACATGATTGTTTAGTACAGGAATATTGGAATGGTCTCTCAAAATGGAGAATGTGTGAGAGTAAATAAGGGTGCACTCGCAATCATGAAATCTTCAAGCATACAAAAATCATGAAGTTACGAGAGTATGGGTTAGGTGAAAACCACACTAAAAATTAAAATATGAGTGTTCACTAATGATTTGAATGTGTAATTTATGGTGGGAACTAAATCTAATGTTTGGAATAAGAATGAGTTCGAAAAAATGATGAGAGAATAAATAACTCATAAAACATTGAGAGCATTAAAAAAGGGTTCTCTCAAAATAGAAAGAGCATAAGATGAAGACAATTGATCATTAGTGCATAAAATTTGATCACACAATGCTCAATATATAAACTCATAAAACTGTGAGAGCGCATGGCTAAGGCCAACAAGGATGGGGAAACTAAATGACAAGTGGTTACTCGTGAAAAAGATAGGAATCATAGGATCTTTAAAATAAATAAGTTGTCCAAAAAGAAAAGAAGGTGTGGCCAAGCTAACCCAAGATACCCCATGTATCCAAGTGTTGCCTACATTGTCTGTGCAGACCTCAGGCTGATGCAATTCTCCCAGAAATGGGAGGAAAAATACCAAGGTGGTATAGAAATAAGTTGAACAAACAGGATGCCCATCACAAAAAATTTGATGGCTTCACATCTTGCATGAAAACTCTAAGCCAATTTTCATGATTTTTAGGATTTTCTAGATCTTTTACCAATGTTTAGAGGTTTTGAAACTATTTCAAATGTTTTATTTTATTTTATAAGCATCTCAAATTGATTGATAATTATGAGATACAAAATAATCCAACTCACAAAATGGAGAGAGCATAGAAACTTAAAATGCTCATAGAATGGCAAGAGTATTGAAAAGTATGACTGCGCTGACCTCAACGTGAATCAAGTGATGCCTAGATAGTCCTAAATGTGAACTCAAGTCATTGTAGTTCTTTCCACACAAAAGGCATCCAACTTAGGATCAATAAGTTCATGAATTAGGCAAATGGCATGGTATAGTAACAAGAATGGCAAGGGGATTCAATAATGCATTATGAAGGTGTTGTCGCTAATTTTACCATAGGTAGTTATAATTAGGAAAAAACAACATGGGTCAATGATACTAATTTTCCCAAAGGTAGTTATAATTAGTAACACTATAAATAAGGAAGAACTTGACAATGATGAAGAATGCAATTTCCAAACTAGTGTCATACTATTCTAAGATATTGCCTCTTTGTGAAATACTGAATCAAATTCTAAAACTACATCTAAATCTAATCAATGAAGGTGATCAAAGAACCAATGGATCAAAACCAAGGCCAAATGTGACAAGTGAGGTTAGGTAAAAGGAACTAGTTGGTGAAGGGTTAAAGGTATGGTAAAATGGTAAGGGAGTATAGTACAATGTAGAGGTATAATGTGGCATAACTTAGATGATCCTTGTATATAATAATTCAAATCCCTCAAGCATAAAAATGTTTGAGGTGCATTATGTTCATTAATTCATCAAGTTCATTTCCCTCTAGTGTAGCGAGATTATATGCTCTAGATTCATAATTGACAACAACTACATAGGGCCCTAACCAGTTTGGTTGGAACTTTCCCTTTTTTTTGGTTTTGGATTTGAGGTAAATAAAAAAAAAACACACTAATGAAACTAAAACCTCTAATCTAGGATCTATGAGGAGAAAATAACAAAACAAAGTAGAATTAAATTAAAGATATGCAATTCTTTTACCTTACTTGAGTAACTCTTTAACTTGTTAGTAAATCAGATGCTAGTTCTTGGCTTGTGGACGATGGATTCTTTATCAATGTTATGTGTGGATCATCTCCCCTTATTCACCTTAGATTGGCTTGATTTGGCTTGGCTTTGGCTTGTCATGTAAATCTCTCTTATAAGTAATTATGTATTATTTATTTTCACTAACAAGATTGGTTTAGAAGTGTCTTGGCACTTATATTTATAGGTCTCACAAATAACTCTAACCCTAGGGAGGTTAGGTTTATAACTAACCTTAGTTTAGTGAGTTTAACCCTGAGTTGAGTTAGGCTAACTTTGGTTTGGATCAAAGATAATCATGAGGGCCATGTGAGAGACATGGGTCAAGCATGATTATGTCTCCCACCCATTTCCAAATATTTTACAAGTGGATTGACAACTCATAGAATATATTTTGGTTGAATTTATAAATTTATAAAAATAGCAATTCTTTAATTCTTCATTATCCACTTGGCCACTTTTCATGAGGGTTGAAGAATAAATTTAATTAGTAAATTTAGAAAATAGGAAATTCCAAAAGCTATGGATTTTAAATATTTGTGTGATGTCATGATGATGTAATTAAATCTAGATTTGGCTTGTGGGCAATTGAGTTTTTGTCAATGGTGTTCTTACATCATCTCCCCTTCATTCACCTTGGCTTGGCTTGATTTGGCTTGACATGTGGGCATGGTAACACTACAATGAAGCTTTTTGTAGGTATTTTGGAATAATAATATTGCACTAGAAAAAATTGGTTTAGAGGTGTCTTGGCACTTGTATTTATATGTCTTAGAACTAACTCTAACCCTATGGAGATTAGGTTTAGAACTAACCTTGGTTGAGTCAGTCTAACTTTGAGTTGAGTTAGGCTATCTCTAGGTTGGGTCAAAGATAATCATGAGGACCATGTGAGAGACATGGTCAAGAATGATTATCTCTCACCCAATTCCTGATATTTTACAAGTGAATTGACAATTCATAGAAGATATTTTGATTGAATTTATGAATTTCTAAAAATATAAATTCATTAATTCTCCATGATCCACTTGGCCACTTGTCATGAGAGTTGTGGAATAAATTTAATTAGTGAATTTAGAAAATAGGAAATTCCAAAAGCTATGGATTTTAGATATTTGTGTGATGTCATGATGATGTCATCAAATATGGATTTATGAATTTATAAAAATAGAAATTCACTAATTATCCATGGACTTTTCAACTATGCCATTTAATTGGGTTTAATCAATTAAGCAATTTTGATCAAGTTAATTGTATTTTATAAATTTATGTGAGGTTATCCATCACCCTTGGTTGAAAACATCAATTTTTTAGGTTGTAATTTGATTGGGGATGAATTGGAGAGAGTTTATTATTGCATAAAGTGCATTGCCCCATATAGAGATGCATTGACATGATTTTAAGCACTAATATCTGATGTGCAAATGAATTTGGGACGAGCAATGATTTCTAGGCTTAATTTGCATTGTTTGCAAGAAATCAGTCTGATTTCCATTTAGACACAAAAGTGGGCCAAAAAGGAGTGTCTACAAAAATGACCCAAGAAAATGATGGTTTCCAAAACATTTCACGTTTATGACCATTGAAATGTAAAATGAAAGAAAAATATCAAAATTTTAATAAGAGGGGTTCTAATTCAAAAATGAGGTTAATATTTACATTTAAGTATAAATAACTTGAAGTTTCACTTTAAAGCTACAAAGTATTTCTCAAAAATAAAATCTAAGCAATAAAAAAAGGAATAATGGTGTGGATACAAATTCATTATCAAACATATTTGATCTATAAATAATATATAGTTGAATTGGGAACATTGGTATGGATATAAATTCCTTATCAAGTTGCCTAGATACAAATAAAAAAAAGCTATTATTCAACTTTATACTCAACAAATTAGATCTACTATTCTATTCAAAAATCGCTAATTATCAGGTGAATGACTTCAACAACTTAACTCATGTTTTATGTTTTATTTATTTTTTCTCTTACAAATTCTTATGTTTACATACAAGATTTAGAAAACCATTATCAAGTGAAAGATGCATGGATAAAAATATATGTATTACCTTTATGAGTGATTTGATTTTTTATAAAAAGCCCAATTTTAAATTTAAGATGGTCATAACAAAAAACCATTCCTCACTTATTGTTATAGATTTTGATGCCATGCGACCTTCTTCCTCATTAAAGCGGTCATAATCAAAAACCATTCCTCACTTTGCTATAGAATTTGATGCCATGTCACCTTCTTCCTCATATTATCTACAATGCAGTTGCCCTTTTTTGGGGACATTTTATCCCAAATCCCACTCTTGTCAGCATCACTTTTACCTACACCCAATACACACATTTTACTCCCCACAAGAAAATTATTTTCATTGATATATTTTTGGGACTTTTGTACCAAAAGTTTTTTGATATCAGATTATTGACAACTTCAATTCCATTATATGTCTAAGAGCCTATAATTTAAACATTTTGGGTAGGTTTAGTGGGAAAATAAATCCTTGTGGGCTCTTTCGAGTTATACATAAATTCCATATAAGTATTTCCTAGAATCCCAACTATTTAGAATTGTTTATTAATACAAGAAGAGATGTTTTTCAGTCTTATATAGATGGTAAGTCTTAGTCAAGCCAAAAATGGTTATATGTTGACTAGTCATGACAAAAATGGTTATTTGTAGAGTAAATACTCTATGACAAAGAAATGAATGATGAAGAAGCATTTAATTATTCATATTCAAGGGAATTTTAATGTTTTATTATTTTTTAGTTAATGAAGTGACAACATGGTATTGGAGAACTACCAATTTAACCCATGAATTGGGTGTTACATTGTTAACCTTTTATTTTTGCCAGTTGGACTGTGAAAGGAATAATTCCCACCTTGAGCCAAGTCAAGCATAGGACATGAATGGACTAAGTGGTATGTATACACAACATCCAACTCTAAAATGCCATGTAAATTGGTGATGTCTAGGGGTTTAGGGGATTGTAATTAAAAACTCTTGTTGATGGCTAAATGTGCAACTTTTGTTAGGAAGTAATTTGGCTCGCAAAGAATTTGTATTGAAAGAATTATTTTGGCCCTACATAACAAGATATGAATTTAAGATGTTTTTTAGAATTGATACTTATAGACACCCTATTTTGGTCATAACTATGTTCTAATTAGATTTCAAATTGGTTTATACCAAACAATCCAAATTAAGCTTAAGAATCATTGAATGTTCTAACTTCATCCACACATCATACATTAGTATCCAAAAGTATGTTGAGGCATCCCTATTTGGGGTATTATCTTGTATGCAATAGTAACCTCTCACAGATTCATCTCTAGTCAATTTGTAACTTATCAAATTGATAGATTGCATTTTAGACCATTAAATGGGGCATTTAAATAATTCCTAAAATATAAAAAATGTTAAGCAAACTTAATTAACTAGATAAACCTAATTAAATGTTTGAGTGAAATTTCCACATGCAATTAGTGACTATCAATTTTGTAAAAAAATAAATCCCAATAAAATTGAGGTCATGATGATGCCATCATCCTCAAAGTCAAGGAATTGAAAATATTTTCATTAAATCATTAAATTAATAAATAGAGAGCCATGCTTAATAAATGGGATATATACCCCAAATATTAATTACTTGTCCCCACTTAAATTAATTAGGGTTAAACTAAACCTAATTGTTGTTAAATATAACCTAACTACACTTGGGGTTAGATTTAGTTGGAGAACCTATAAATAGAAGTGTTATATCCATTCTAAAATAAGCTCCCAAGCCAAAGTTATAATGTTGAATTATTGAAAGATAAAGCTTTCTTGTAATGTAATTATTTATAAATTGATACATCTTACCAAAGCTAAGTCAAACATTTCGAAGGTGACAAAGAGAAACGATGCAAGGAACACCATTGTCATAGACTCTTTAAGCACATGACTGAACACATTCATCCAAGACCAACATGCAACTCTTACTCATAAAGAACATAAAAAATACTTGTTTTGTCTTTTATTGTTAGTTACTTGTATTGTTATCTTGTTCCTTGAGTGGCTAGGCTTGAGGTGTTAGATTCTTTGTGTGTTTTTATTGAGATTTAATATACTAACACTTGATTAACTCTCCTCTTGGATTCCTATCTCACATAATGACATGTCTGGTGGGACCATGCATCCCACATACATAATGAAAGCATCTTTGGACCTCTTTGGAGCTAATAAAAATTTATTTTAAACCTTGATTTATTGATTTTTATCTAATTTTTTTGTGTTTGGGCTTTAACTGTAGAACTATGATTTATTCCTACAAAATTATGAATTTGGCAAGACAAACTATGAAATCTTCAAGTGAAACTATGAAATCATCTTGGAGAATCATGAAAACATCTATGTTTGAACTTGGCTATATGAAATTATGAATTTAATAGAAAAAGTTAAGAAAATCATGAAGTCAAACTATGAATTTATCCTACGGGAACCAGGATCTTTTTTTGTATTTTCTGGTTAATTGTAAAATTATTTAAAATTTGTAAAATCATCTTTTTCACTTGAGAAATCATTATGCATAGTAGTGAAATCATTGTTGAGAGTAGATAAATAATCTTTTTGGGATGCAAAATTATTTGTTTGGATTTCAAAATCATTAGTATAACTATGAAATCATTATTAAATAGAGATTGCAATTCTTTGTTTTCTATGTCTTTTTGTAGGTTTTCCCATAGTTGCAAAATTAATGAGGTGGATGTTGAAATCGGTGAAGCAAGTTGTGAAATCATTCAGGAACTATGGAATTGATCTATGTAAGTCTGTGTTGTATTCTATTTTATTTAGATAACTTACAGTATTTTCACCTTGGCTTAAGCACAAATTAATCCACTAACCTTGTTCATAGAGAATTGATCCAAGAAAATGGAAGCTTAAGTGATTTTTAATCATTTTTTTCCTTTTGTAGTATGCAAATTCACAACAAATGTTAAAAGTCATCCACATTTGGTTAAGGTGCTTAAAAATCACTCAATAATTTATCTTTTAGAATTTATAAACTTTTTTTTACAAGTGCAAACAAAGGCCAAGGGGCCAAAATTTTAATCACATTAAAAATTTGGTGTTATTAAAAAGAACCTACATTTTAGTTAGATCTCTTAAGGGATTTTTCAATTCTTATTTGTTCTTTAGCTAGTTTCTAATTGCATAGATTAAAAATCTTTGTTTTTGGGAAACAAAAATTATATCATGTATGCTCTCCCCCCATACCATTTAGGGAACTAAGGTGACCAAAATCACTAGGTTTATTTCCTTATTTTTTAGTCTTATTGGAAAAAATGTTGCATATGCTCTCCCCAAACTTTGAGTGACTTAGGTAGCCTATAAATAACCTCTAAAGTCTTTCCATTTTAATTTATTTGTTTTCTTGCATTTGACTTGTGGGTGGGAGTTCATTACCTCCTCACAAGTTCTTTAGGGGTGCGTTTACCTAGGGTTTCAACTCCTAGCATTGTACTGACTCCGCTCCACAATGGGGTATATAAATTAGGTCATATGATATTAGGATTGCCAGAGGGTTGAGCGCCTAATCTCTTTATTCCTAACCAAAACTTAGGTCAGGTATTGCTAAACATTAAACTATACTAAGCAATACATGGTTAGAGTTTCAATGCAAAGGAATATACCCTTTCATAGTAAGTTAGTAGGTATGAACCCAATTGATGTGATTGCACCTTGTGTTATCCAAACTTGGGACCATATAGTGCATTCAAAACTTATAGATTTTTAACCAACCCCACTTGCTACAAAATGTCTTGCCAAATATTGAGTATTCCTCACTCTAAGTTCATGCCACATACCAGTGCTTGAGTGATAGAGGGGGGCATATAAACTCTACCTACACCTATTATTTAATTTTTTTATTAACACTTAATTCCTCATAAGCATTGGTACATTGGTGAAAACTTTAGCATAAGCTACGTACACCCATGTTAGTTTTAAGGATATGACAAACCATTTGGGCTAATTCTATTTTCTTTGATTTACACTTGTGTTTTGAGACTAAATTTATTTGTTTATTTAAATTCAAAATGAGTCGTAAACATCACAATTTTTTATCATGCTTTATCCTAAGAGGTGTTATTCTACCCATTTTGTGTCACACTTTTGCCTTAAATTTTTTATCCCAAAAACATTTATGTGTCACTTGTTTAAATGAGGCATCATTATGCTATTTGTTTCATCTTAACAATTTGCCTTGGATTTTTATTCTAAAATCATTGTCATACCATTTGATTGAAGATGCATCATTACATTTCTCATGTTATTCAAAAAACATTTCTTTGTTTGAAACCAAGTTCAAAATCATATGTCCCTTTGGTCTAAAAAAGGTGTCATTATACTATCCATTTGGGTCTAGGTTGTTCTCCATTTGAAAAATACTAGTCTTTTAAACCAGTTTAGAATGTCTTGTGAATTTTAGATTTAAAATTGATTAGTCTACACCTTGGTTTTACTTAATGTTGTCTTAGATGTTTACCTCTTACTATTGAATTGTGTAACTTGGACTAATTCCTTACTTGTTTTAAAGACCCTTTGCCCAGAGATAAGAAGTGGCTTATTTCTGTGTGTACCTTGAGTTGATTTTTTGCCTTAAACTAAGGTCAAAACTCACTTTTCAAGTATAACTCTAAGCACAATTATTTTACATTGGATCCTTGATTATAACTTGGGCTTGAATGCTTTCCTCATCTCTCTTATTTTGATTAATTGAGATTGACTTTCCCAATTAGTTTTAAACATGTGCCTAGAGTGAATGTTTTTACCAAGGTCAAGTTTGTTTTAAAATCCATGTTCCAAGATTGAGTCAAAGTTTTTTGAATTGTTCACCTTAGTGTTAGATTAATTACAAGTTTTTACCTTGACTTAGTTTGTTTCAAAGTCTAGTTTTGTGCCTTTTTACCAAAGACCTAGCATTGCCTTAAAGTTTTTAGATTTAGTTCATGCCTTTTAAGTCTAGCTTTGTACCTTTTTACCAAAGACCTAACATTTTCTTAAAGTTTTTAGATTTAGTTCATGCCTTTTTAAGTCTAGCTTTGTGCTTTTTTACCAAAGACCTATCACTTTTCATTTTAGACCTAGATTAGATTTGTTTGAAACACTTTGCCAAGACCAGGATTTAAATTTGCCTTTTATTTGACCATTTATTTGAGAGACCTTAGAGTATTGAAGATATTTGAGACCAAATTTACCAATGATAACTTTTAAGAAGAGATCCATTCCAGGCCAAGTTTAAACCATTTACAATGATAGACCAAAATTTCCATATAGACCAAGTTTCATGACATTTACAAGCATTGATCAATATTTTTTAAATCAAATTTCAAGTGTTTTATGAACTCTAGACCTTTTTTATTTACAATACATTAGTCATAGATTGGGATATGCATTAATACACACGTAATGGGACCATGTACAATATGGATTACAAAAGCATAGTCATTAATGATGCATTTTTTAAAAACTCATATGGAGATGACATAGTTTGTGAGATAGATCCATATCCCCCCTACACAACTCAATATGCAGAATAAGGCCAAGATCCATTAGCACAATACCTAGTTAATACAAATCCTTATTTAGGTTAGGATCAATAACATACAATTCAATATATTTCTAATGTGCCATATATTATCGAACAAGTCCAACAATAACATTACTACGTTACCATGCCATCAACCTATGACCCATAATTATTCAATCATCACTTAATTGAAAAAAAGGATGAGGTTTTAGTTAGGGATATAGAGGTAGGATCAAAGTTTATATAATACTTTCCCTATAAAAATCTACCTAGTTAGAGTGCCTCATAAGGTACCTCATATTAGACCCATCGAGTAGGCCTCTACTAGTTACCATTAGGCACTCATGTTAATGCCAAACCAAGATCCAAATGTGATTGTAAATGGAAAAGGCCTCATGGAAAACCAATTCATGAAAATAAAATAAGCATATCAGACTTATCTTAATCTAGTGTAAAATTTTAATGCTATGGCCATATCGAATACCACACTTATAGAGCTAACTCCTTCAGTAGGGGTGCCAATTGATTTTTTAGGTCATGTTAATCTGAGTGTGGACCTATTTACCAAAAATAATATTGTATATGACATCTTTAATGTCCCATTAATTAATGAAATTATTGTGCCTTCTACTCAAGACCATTTGTCAAATGTGGTGGATAACATGCAAGTTTATCTTGATTTAGAACAAAGTGGGTTAAATCGACCATAAAATAATCCACAAAAATATTTGCCTCTTGCCAATACTATGAGTAGTTTGCAACAAGGGGAAAGATTTCCTAGTTCCCAACCACAACAGGTTATTGCCACTCCTCAACCAACTACTTCTTCAAGCACACAATAATAGAGGATAAGTAACCAAGCGCTACCCAATGTTTTACCCCAATAAGTGGTGAATGTTACCTCACCTCAACAAATGAAAGCTAATATTCTATATCCACAAGAACAAACCAAATTACCACCTCAACAAAGGTAGAACATTATTCCACCTCAACAGGTAGAAATAAATGTTCCACCATAATAGATGCAAACCAATGTACCTCAATAATCATAAATGTTATTTAGTCAATAATGCATTCTTATTGGCCAACAAAAAATTCCAAACACTCAACAAGCATCCAATTCACAATAGGTGTTTTTTCAACAAAGAGGTGCCAACATCCATCAAGTAATTATTAGGCAATAGTTTCATTTTAACCAACATGTGCCACATATTTAAAGATAGGGCCTTAGTCATTAGTAAGTACCATTTATATAGCTAGGTTTGACTAGTCGACAACACATTCCTACTCAAACTTAATAGGCATAATACCATCCCCAAGTCCACATACTTCCATCATAACCCTAATTCCTTTCGACTCAAAGAGCTATATTCCAAATACAAATTAGAATATTTACCAAAAACACATGCAGTATCAACAACCTAATCTCAATATGTAGATACATATTCTTGGTTAATTGGTCTATCAAACCAACATTCCATAATGCTCCATTCACCCACTATACCTTGGTCAAGGTAATCCACCTTTGATCACCAAACCACAACCACAACCAATTATGCCATCAATTTTCTTAGCCAAAGAATTGAAATAGATGAAGGATGTAATTATAGCCATTCATATGGGAAAATAAATTAATAAGTTCAAATTGGATGATGTGTGCTCATATCCATTTAACATGGAGTATCTCCAAATACCATTTTCTCTAGGTTATGAGCCACTAAAATTTGACAAATAAAGGGTAAAGGAGACCCTAGGGAGCATTAAAAATATTTGTTTTCTCTTGCCAACCAGTGGCCTATAGTGAAATCTACCTACTTCTTATTTTTCCTTGAAGTCTAGCTAGATAGGCCTTGGAATGGCTTCTTAAGTTGCCAAAGAAATTAGTATTTGACTTAGATGATTTTTTGGATAAGTTTGTAAAAAATTTATCCTACAATATCTAGTATGATATTTTGTTAGTTGATTTAAATTAGGCCAAGAAGAAAGTTGGTGAGAGCTTTACGAGTTACTTATATTGATGGAGAGTGCTTGCTAGTCACTTTGCCCATAATCTACTAGATAAATAATTGGTAAATATGTTTATCAAAAAAATTCATAGCAAAATATCTTATCACTTAGAGCTTTAGTGTGATCACACATTCAAGGAGATCATTGAGAAAGGTATCCAGATTGAAAAGGCCCTCATTAATAAAGGGATTATTAAATTATCTTCTTCAAAACAAAACCAAAGACAAAACCAAAATTCAAACCCATGCCAGAGCCCTAGCCCAGTCTAAATGCAAGCGTCTACAACCATTCAGAATAATAATTATGAAAAACCTAAGCTATACAAAAACAACAAGAATGTTGTTGGTAATGGACTCACTAAGTCATGTCATGTTGAAATGGTGAAATTACAATTCTATTAGCCTCTTCCATAAATTCAACTTGTTCCATAAATGTAGCCTATCTAATAAGCACAATCTATGCCTCAACCCTAGCCAGATCCTCAAATGTTATAACAACCACCTTTACAAACCCCTCCTCCTCCAAGAAGATCCATTCCTAGAGTTTTCAATGACCTTGGTGAGCCTATTAAAGCATTGTTTCAAAAATTAGACGTGATCAATATGATTAGTTGGCCAATTCCAAAACACTTTTTTGAAAGAGTATCTTATCCAAATTAGTATAAAAAGCATGAGTTTTGTGAATACCATTATGTTCATGGACATTCTATACACTATTGTGTGCAGCTGAAGCACCTCATCAATAATATGTTGGAAAATAGAGAGATATAGTTGGATAAAAAAGTGTTTACTTCCAATCAAAACCTAGGTATGTACCAAAATCTTTTTCCATAAAATAACAATACTGATCAACAATATTAAAAACAAATACCACAACCATAACAATAACAACAGAAATAGTAATAATAGTAATAACAACAACATCAACCATAAAATGGATGGAACTAAGGCTAGAATGACCCAAATAACCAACATACCTATCACATAGTTGTACACAACTATAATAAATTTGTAGGTTGTATTACGCGTGGTCATGTGTCTACCATTACCATCAATCCTAAACTAAATTCCAAAACAATAAGATCATTACCTAATAATGTCCATTAGCCTATCGATGCCAGTAACCCTTCCTTGACTTGTGACCTTATCCAAGTGCAAAAATAACCAAGGATTAACATCTCAGGTCCTTATGCTGGTAACCCTTCATTGAGTTGTGACCATAACCAAACACACCAATAATCAAGAATTACCATATTTGGCCCATCTTCATCATCTTCTAGTCATGAAGGTCCTTTAGCCAATCTAGATTATGCAATCACAACTTGACAATCAAAATTCAACATCCCAAGATTGCAACCCCATACCAATGATCCCATCCAACCCACTATACTGGATATGAGTAAGACAATTACCACTATTAAGGAAAAAACATATGATATTATGGAACAAATTCAAAAGACACCCACATACATTTCTATTTTATATTTATTGAGTACATCTATCATCCATAAGAATATCCTTACTAAAATCCTAGGCCAGTCCCAAGTGCCCAATGACATTATGCCAAATAAATTTCAAGCTTTGATTGGACACCTATCCCTAGGCCAATAATTGACATTTGACCAAAGTGATATGTCATCCCTTGGCCCTCTCCATAATAACCCATAGTATATTGAAGTTATTATAGTATGGCAAAAATTTAAATGCATCCTTATAAATAATGGTTCAGGCCTAAATATTATGTATTTGAAACTAATCAGGCATCTGGGATTTATAATAGCTAACCTCCAGCTGAAAACTATTACCATCAAAGCCTATGACAATGAAAAGTGGGAATCATAAGGAACCATTAGTTTTCCAGTGATCATTTGGCCTTTGAACCATGAAAACCTTTACCATGTGCTAGACCTAGATTTATCATACAATTTTATTTTGGGTATACAATGGATACATGAAATTCATGCAATACATTCAACCTTGCACTAGTGTATCAAGTTTACTCACTTTAGGCTGGAGATAACTATCCATGGATATTTATATCCATATGAACACTATAATCATTTGGAGGTCAAATATGAAATCTACAATTACTATTTTGGTCTAGACCTAATACCAAAAAAGGACAAAGATAAGGAGATCCTTATTGAATTGCTAGAGACCAATAGCATAGAGCTTGATAACCTTGCCTCAACTTCACATATGCCTCATGTTGAAATTTATAATCATTTTACCATTTTGGACAATGGTCTAGGAGAGTATTTTACCCATGATACCTTCCATATATATAAGATTCTACAAAACCCCAAGTCTTATGGAAGGCCCAAAGCTAAACTAATTTTCATGAAATGGAGACAAAAGGGAAAAGGAAAGCTTAATAGCCTAGCACCTATTATTTTCACACCAACCACTAGCCAAGAGCAAGACCCACTTTTCAATGATGATTCTTAGTTAAGAAATGATAAATTTGTTGATGGATACTAAAGTAAAAAGTATCCCATCCCTAACAAGATTATGAATAACTAAGATTATGAAGGTAGAGGCTTGGGGAAAAATCAATAGGGTACTATTGATCCTAATTTTATGACCAAATACAAAGGAACTCATGGTCTTAGATTTAAATCACCTAGGGGTTACCCCATGTATCTTATTCATGTTCTTACACCAATGACTAGTGACAATGATGCTGACAATGAAGCAGAGTCTGATCATAGCATATACAAAGACCTATCCAGTACTAACTTATTTGACCCAAATACCATTTATATCATCACACCAGTAATTTGATATTCCCCACTTATCCTTTACCATCCTCAACTCATAGACTAGGTAAGAATTTATAGTACCTTTATATGAGTTTAAGAATGATGAGGTATTTTATGAATTTATGGGCCTAAGAGATAATGTTCTTTGGGAGACCATAAACAAGGTTCTCTACCAAATTGGATCCTATTGCCTATTTTGGAGAGTGGGTGAAGACCCTTAGACAAAACTAAAGAATAAAATATTGATATACAAAAGTGAAAACCTCCTTGAGGCACTTTTGGACTAGGGTAAAAGAAAATAAAAAGGCTAGTTTCTTGATGAAACCCTATTTCAGGTGCCACTAGATGGGGATGTTTACCCTTGTTTAAATTAATCTTGGGAGACCACCAATAATGAACTTGATTTTAGGTTTGAGATCAGTGTAGAGGAACAACATGACTTTGATGAAATTATCCAAGAATTTTTTATAGATTTTGTTGCATGGCCCTTTCACCCATTAGGAGATTCATATTCATCTTGTTTGGGAGATCTTGAAGAACTAGACCAACCAGAGGACTTTGCCATTGCCAGATAATTTACATCTTTGCTAGCTATTCTATAAGATGGCTTGAATCTCCTTGTAGAGGATACTATGGAAGTCAACATTGGGACTCTAGAGCACCCAAAGTGGATTAAATTAAGCATGTCCCTCACTGAGGGAGAACATAAAGTTTTTACAACCCTTTTGAGGGAGTTTTTTGACATATTTGAATGGGCCTATTTGGGCATGCCAGGTTGGACCCCACCTTGGTTTTAAACCATTTTGTTATACATATTTATGCCAAACCCATTAATTAAAAAAATGTAAGATGCATCCTTATATTGTTATGTTAGTCAATAAAGAGTTGGAAAATCTCCTATAAATAAGATGCATTAGGCCAATCGACTATTTAGAGTGGATTTCAAATATTGTGCCTGTTAGTAAAAATCCAAAAGGTATAAGAATCTACATTGATTTTAGAGACATCAACAAGGCCTACCTGAAGGATGACTTTCCTCTAAAAAACATTAACATGATTTTTGGCTCCATATCCATGTATGAAATGCTTTCCCTCATGGATGGATTTTCAATATATAACCAAATTAAGATTGCACCTGAAAACCAAAACAAAATACTATTCACCACTTTTTGGGGAACATTTTGATATCAGGTCATGTTTTTTAGCCTCAAGAATGTTGGGGCAACACCAAAGGGATATGAAAGTTATATTCCATGATATGATGCATGATATTTTTGAGACTATGTCGATAACATATTGGTAAATCTAAGACCTATGTAAATCATCCAACTATACTATAAAATATATTTTAAAGGCTTTATGAGTGCAATTTTTGACTTAATCCTAAGAAGTGTGTCTTAGGTGTTAATTCAAGAAAAATATTAGTCTTTATTATCTCTCATAGAGGCATTAAAGTTGATCTTTCTAAAGTTCAAGCCATTACCAAGATGTTTCCACCTTCCCATGTGAAGTAGCTCTATAGTTTGCAAGGCAAAATCTAGTCTATTAGATGTTTCATTTCATATTTGACTAATAAATGTCATCCTTCACTCATTTTTTGAAGAAAGGTATTAGATTTATTTATGATTAAGAATGTTATAAATCCTTTAAACACCTGAAGGAATACTTAGCCAATCCACCTATTTTATTACCATCAATGTCAGGGAAGCCATTTCTACTTTACCTATCTACCACTAAAAATGCCCTAGGGGAAATTTTACCCCATAATGATGAACGTGGGAAAGAACATGTAGTGTACTATCTAAGTTGTACACTAGTAGCGTATGAACATAACTATATGCAAATTAAAAAAGCCTATTTAACTATGGTCTTTAAAACCTAGAAACTACATCATTACATGCTTAATAAAAAGACCATAGTTCATTGCCAAAGTAGATACACTCAAGTATCTACTATCAAAAATAGCTTTACAGAGCCCCATGGCTAAGTAGATCATGCTTTTAGGCCATTAAGGGACAAGTATTTATAGATCAACTTGTTGAAACTCCCATTTTAGATATTCATCCACTTACCTTTGCATTCCTAAATGAGTACATCATGAATTTCATAGAAACACCTCCTGAGGAACAATAATGGAAGTTTTATTTTGATGGGTCATTCACATCTCATGGATTAGAATTTTTTTTAATGTATCACACCATAGGGGATCTCATTCCCAAATCATTTTTTATCAAATTTACTTATACCAATAACATGGCTCAATATGAATCACTTGTTTTAAGGTTTCATCTAGTAGTACAATGGAACATTCAAAATTTAATGGTTTATTCAGATTCCTAACTTATCATTAATCATGTTACATACTCGTTCTAAACTAACGATGATAAGATGGTATTGTATAATGCCATGGTGGACATTATCAAGACATAGATTACTCACATTTAGTTTAAACACATACCATAGGCCAAAAATAGAATAACATATGCCATGGATACCATTGGTTCATTGATCCATAGAATAGACAAGTCAAGATACTACTAGTTCCTTATTAAACATCTTCTAGCACCTGATCATGAACCCTCAACCATTGAAATGATCTATGTTATTGTGGGTTCCTAATTCTATTTGGTATTATTACTTGTATAATTACCTCCATGACAAAGTCCTTCCACTAGACCTTTCATGTAAGCAATAAAAATATTTTACACACCAAGCCTCTTGATACACCTTACTTGTCCAAACCCTTTACTGAATAAGCTTTGATGGAACTTTAATTCATTTTTTGAATTTGACAAAATTTGTATTAGCATTAAAGGAAGTTTCTGAAGGAATTTATGGGGCTCACACTAGTTGGGATGTCCTTGCCAAAAATCTCCTATGTACTTGTTATTATCAGCGAACCATGGAATCATATGCAGTTGCTTATGTGAAAAGATGTAAAAAATGTCATAATTATGAAAAGTTGATCCATGCTCTGGCACAAAAACTCAAACCAATGACTACACCATAGTAATTTTAAATGTGAGGAATTGATCTCATAGGGAAGATTAACCCTAACTCTTCAGATGGTCATAAGCATATTATTACTGGCACAGAATACTTCACTAAGTTGGTTGAAGCTATACCCCTCACTTACATGATAGGAAAACAAATTTCTAAATTCATCTTCAACCATATCATTTGCCATTATGGTATCCCATCAAAAATTATATATGATAATGGCAGACCATTTAATAAAAAGTATGTCAAGGCACTTTGTGCCAAGTTTAACATTACCTAACATTTTTCCACTACATATTACCCATAAGGTAATGGCCAAGTAGAGGTATCTAACAAGACCATTGTCAATATTTGTAAGAAAATTTTCAATGATGTTGGCCATGATTGGCACTAAAAATATTACACACCCTTTGGGCTCACCATACTAATTATCATACTCCAACATGAGCCACACCATATTCTCTTGTCTACGGCATTGAGTCCATTCTTCCCATTGAGGTCAAGTTGCCTTATTTGCATATCTCCTTGAAGCACATTATTGATGATGAGTATTTTAGGGTAGCTTATTTGTAAGAGCTCTAGTTACTGGATGAAATATGCATGACCACTATAAACATCCTTAAAACACATTGGAATGGGTTACATGGTCAATATAATAGCTGTGTCAAACATAAAGAGTTTAAGATTGGTGATCTTTTCCTTAAATAAAACTAGAAAAACACCATGGTTGAGAAAAAGAATAAAGGAAAATTCAAGCCTAATTGGATAGGCCCTTATGTAATTGTTTCTAATTATGGCTCTAGATCATATAGGTTATCTACACTGAAAGGTTATGAACTTGATGAACCTAGGAACATAATACATCTCAAGAATTATTTTTCTTGAGAGACCTGAGGTATTGTCTGTGAAGATCATTTACATCGTATTTTTGTATCACCTTATTTATACCATATTGTATACCGTTCCTTCCATACCTTCTCAAATATTTAAAGTTGTTTACCCTCCCTTGCCAACCCCTTTTTACCTTAGTTTTAATCCATTAGTTCTTAGGGCAGCTTCAAATATTGGATTTAGATAAAGTTTTAGTGGTTGATTCTATATGGTGATTTGTTGAGCACATATTTTTTAGAATAAGGAAATATCTTGGTGTAGTGTAATAGTGGTTGAAAATTGCATTCTTTATTGTTGTCATGATTTATATCATTCTTGATGCTACTCATTATAAGTACCTTTGGGAAAATTAGTATCACTGACCTATGCTGTTATTTCCTCATTATAACTGCCTTTAGGAAAATTAGGAACAACCCCATTTTTTATCCACATTATTGCATTATCGTTCTATACTTTTCCATTTTCCTATACATGAGCTTGTTGTTCTCTTGTTGTACTCTCCACTATAAGGTAGAACTATAGTGATTTGGGGTCTATTAGGATATGTAGGTAGCACTTGATTCACATTGAGGTCAGCTCAATCACCCCTTTCGCATGCTCTTTCCATTTATGATCACTTTAAGTTTGAACACTCTCACTATTTTATGAGCAACCTAAGCCATGTTCTCACTATTTTATGAGTTAGCCCATTCTATGTCTCATAATTCTCCATTGAGTTGACATGCCTCAAAACACCTAAAAATATACTTGCCTTTAACATTGGGTCATTCATATTGTATCTTTACCGCTCAACACATACATCTACTAGTCAACAAGTATAATTGAAACATTATCATGGCTTTTTTCATGACCATTTATATTTTCCTATTCTATTTTATAATAGTATTTCATCCCATTCTTGGGATAACTACATTTGGCCTTAAGTCAATGGTAGACCTTGTGTCAATGGGACTATGCAGGCAACATCTAATTTCCTAGTGCATTTGGAGTTAGCTCAACCACTTTTAGTGAATTATTTTATTCACCATTCTCTTGGATCAATTCCTTCATTTAGGCTTGTCTCCAAAAAATCTCTCACCATTTTGTGATTCATAGACCTTTTATGTTCTCAATATTTTATGAGCTTATTCTCATTCTCAGCCTTAGACATAGTAAGCATTATGAACCAAGTTCATGTGTGAGCACTTATCTATTGCATTTTAAGTGTGGTTTTATCCTAAACCATGCTCTCACACTTGTGTTTTTTGTTGGTGTTGATGTTTTATGACTATGTGCATGACCCCTCTCTTTTATTATGTACTTTCCATTTTATGAAACCATTCCTATTTTCTTCTATAAGTCAATCATGTTTTCTTATCATCAATTTTCTTTTATCCCATATCCTAAAAGAACTACATTTGGCCTAAAGTTTGCATTAGATATTGTGTCAGTAGAACTATGTAGGCAATGTCCACTTGTCTAGTACATTTAGAGTCAGCTCGGTTACACTCTTCCTTTTCTTCTATCCCCCCCCCCCATTTTTTTCTTTTTGTGTCAATGATCCCTATATATTATGGGTAATATTGTGCCATTTTTCATTGTGTTGTTTTACCTGCATCATTATTACCTAGGTTAGGGTCCCCCCTATTGCTAAGAGTAACACCTCTATTACACCTACATGAATAATTTATATTCTATTTTTACTAACATTATGATTACCCATTATTTATATATTTCCATTGTTTAGTTTAGTTTATTTATATTGCCTTTGTTTGTTTATAATAGTTCAAGTTCATTGCACTTTTTTTTGCTTTGGATTGTTTACTTCGTTTAATTATTTTGCTTTCTTTATTTATGGCTTTGTTTTTTGTTATTTTTGTTATTTTTTTGTTTGTTTATTTGTTTGTTTATTTTCCTTTTTAAATCTTGATTATCATAGGATTCTTACACTTTATTTACACTTGCATCTTGATTACCCATATGTTGTACATGAGTTGTGAACTAGTGTACTTTCCTACACGTAGTTTATTGTAGTATCTTCACTTGGGATTTGATTTTTCATATCTTGTGCCCAAGTAATTTTTAAGTACATTTAAACTAAGTTTTACATGATTTGGATACATATTATTATTACATTTATTTCTAACTATGATACATACTATCACAAGCTACAATAAAATATAGGCCAAAGGATATATTTAATAATGCAATGAGCAATACTTCTCCTTATTCACACTTGGAAAATACCATAACTACCTAAAAACTACCAAATATAGAGTAATTAAATCACAACTGAATAGTAATCCATGCTAGTTAGGACGTGTATCTCCATACTAGTAGGTAGCTCAAATTCATGCCTATCCTCTATGTTGGATTATTATTACTCTATAAGTATAGATTCAATGTAATCCCCCTTTACTAATTTTCCATATTGAGGAAAATTATGTAGATCTTCCTTGATCATATCCACCTTATTGGAGCAAAGACTAATTGTATCATGCTTCCATCCACTCTATTGGGGCAAACCATTATGCCTATGATTATAATCGCCTTACTGTAAATAATTATTTTTTGTCCTATACACCCTACTAGGTAATTTTAATTATGATAATGATTATAAATACCTTTAGGCCAATCATTATTTGAACCCACCCACCCTATTGGGGTACCTCACTATACCAATGATATAACTAGTTTTGGGCAAATTATTATTTTCACTCATCTACCCTATTGTGGTACATTAACATGCCATTGATTATAACCACCTTTAGTTAAATAAATATTTACACCCCTATTAGTTATAGGTCACATTGTTTCATTATTTTTGAGGGAACATAATCCAACTTTATTTGTCTCCCAATCCCTCGAGGGGGCATCCATTTCTCATCCATTGCCTTTTGGGGCATTAGCCAATGCATTAACGACTTTTTTATTCTTTCATAAGTCAATAATGTTATTGTCTCTTGAAATACCTTCCAAAATAGGGTAAAATTGTAGACACCCCATTTTGGCCACAACTAAATTCCAACTGGACTTCAGATTGGTTTCTACGAAATACTATAAATTATGCCTATGAATTATTTAATGTCTCAATTTTATCTTCACATCAGACATTAGTACCCATAATCATGTTGAGGCATCCCTATTTAGGGTATTACCCTGTATACAACACTAACCTCTCATGGATTCATCTTCACTCAAGTTGTGATGTAGCAAATTGATAGATTAGCCTTTGGACCCATGAAGCAAGACACAAACAATTCCTAAAATACAAAATTGCTAAGTAGAATGAATTAACTAATCAAATATAATTAAATACTTAAGTGAAATTTCAATGTGAAATTATTTAATATCAATTTTGTAAAAATAAAATTCTAATAAAATTGAGGTCATGATGATGTCATCATCTTCAAAGTCAAGGAATTGAAAATATCTTCATTAAATCCTTAAATTTAGAAATGGAGAGCCATGCTGATGTAGGGGCATCCCTTGAGGACCCCAAAATAATTTCATTTTTATCTTATATTGGTATTATAGGAGTTAATGGTTAGTATAATTCCATAAGTAGAGGTTATATGGTTTCAAGTTGCATAAAATTTGAATTATGGAGTTTTTCTCCAAAATGCCACTTTGAAATTTTGAATTTTTAAACCTTATGGAAGGGTTTACATGCATTGTATGAAGGTGGAAAGGTGTAAAACATAATCAATAGGTTTCCAAGAGGTATTAATACTATTTCAAGGTCATAAATAACTTCTTTAGTCTATAGGGCATGGTCATACATTGATATATTGAAAAAACATAAAAATTGGTAATATAATGTTAATAGCTTCAATGTGGGAAACAATCTAAGAATTAGTTATGATTCTTGGAAAAGGTGGTAGATTCATTTTGGATGTGTTCATATGTATTACATTCAAATTGGGGAGAGAATGGAATTGTAAGCAATGTAAGTTGATGAATGTTGAAGAACAAAGATGTTGAAATTTTGTGTGCATTGGTGATCATGATTGAGATGAAGTATTGTGTGTTGAATCTTCTAAGTGGTAAGATCAGGATTATTTATTTAATGATATTTATTATGAATAATTTTTATATTATTATTTAAGATAGATAATATGCTAAGTGATTTTATGAGAAGTCACTATTGTAGAGATTGTCAAACCTAGTCAACAAAGTATGCACATGCACATACATTTGTTCAAGAATAACAATCTAAGTATTTATTCAGTAGTCTTAAGTTATATGGAGAATATGAGATTGGAAATAATTTTAGATAGTTTTAAATAACCCATTTGAAATATATACACTTTTTCAAACCTTTTCAAGCCAAGTTGGTAATAGACAATAGTTATTGTTGAGCTCATAGTTTATAACAGTTCATAAAACTTAGTAATTTGTAGACTGAGTTATGTGATAGAGAATATTGTTTAAGGTTTCAATATGTATATATAAGTTTTAATAAAATATTTAAATTAATAATAATTACATTTATGTTTACATAGTTTTTTTAAAATGGAAAAGATAATGTAACCCTATTTTTTGTCTTAATCCTGCTAATTAACATAGTAAAAAAGATATTGGGATTAGTTGGTTGTGAGTGAGGTAAGGGTTTTTAGAATGATATTGTCAAAGGAGAAAGGTGTATTAATATCATATATACATAATACATTCATTATTTTGGTTTCAAATTATTTATGCAAAGATATATGCATTCATTTGTAGTTGTGGCCAGTTCAGAGACCCTAAACCCTGATAACTAGGGTTTGACCAATAACTATATTTCTAACTAATGGAAAATTATAAATATTTTGATATGGTTATTTAATATATTATTAAATTTATTGATAGTCTTTTATAATGTTTCATTAGGTTTCCATATAGATATAAAGGACTAAGTGTCTAAGACAAGGTAGGAGACCTAACAGACCTAATTAGAACCAAAGAAAAGCCTAAAAAAGTGATTGAGAGTTTGAGTTCAAACTTGAAACTTTGAAGATAGAAAATTGTTTTAAAAGGGTATCTAATCAAGTGTTATATGTATAATTTATGAAGATACAATCTGTACACATCAAGAAAAGTCCATTAAGAGAGCTAGAAGGACTGAGATTTGAGAAGGTAGAGTTGTCAAAGAGAACTTGTGAGATGCTTGTGAGTTGGTGAATGGTCAGAGGAGTATGATAGATCCTAAAAAATAATACTAAATCATTTAAGTGTTTAAAAATTTAAATAATTTAATCTCTTGGGAAATGAGCCTTTGAACCATTGTACAAGGAGTGTGTAAACTACATGTCAAGTTGTGTAGAGAATGCAACTGATGCTTGGTAAGTGTGTAGGTTAAATAAAGATTGATAAATGACTATGATGAAATTATTTTAGGTGACTTAAAACACTCAAATAGGTAATTAATTCATTTAACCTTATAGTCAAGTGAACTTATGAGCTATTGACCAGAAGTGTAACAAGAACAAGGTAGAGGAGTGAGAAAGTTTGAGTAAGAGAGTGATCATTTGACATATGCTCTACATCACATACTTAATAAATGGGATCTCTATCCCAAATATTAATTTATTGTCCCCCCTAACTTAATCATGGTTAAACTAAATCTAACCATAGTTAAATCTAACCTAGCTACATTAGGGTTAAAGTTAGTTGGAGAACCTATAAATATACGTGCTAAGGCCATTCAAAAACAAACTCTCAAGATAAAGTTATAATGTTTAATATTTGAGACACAAAGTTTTCTTGTAATGTTATAATGCAAAATTATTGATAAAATTACTACATATTTCCAAAGTAAATCCAAACATTGCTAATTTTTCAAGGAGAAATGATGCAAGGATCACCATTGTCAAAGACTCTTTGAACACATGACCAAATACATTCCTCCAAGGCTAACATGAAACTCTTTCTCATAATAAATGTAAAGAATACTTATTTTGTCTTCTATTGTTAGCTACTTTTATTTTCTTTCTCCTTGAGTAGTTGGGCTTGAGGTGTTAGATTCTTTGTGTGTTTTTATTGAGGTTTATCATAATAATACTTGACTAACTCCCCTCTTGGATTCCTATCTCACAATATTCTTCAATCCTTAAAATTAAATTGAAGAAGGTGAATTATTTATGAATCTTAAATAGAATGTTTATACTTTAATAATAAAATATAATCTAACATAAGTTAAATAGAGACATTATATCAATTTTTAGGATAAATCATGCCCCTCAACCATTTGACCAATAGGAGAGGGCCTTTAGGTGGTGTCATCTCCCCTTCCACAGATTCAATAAAAGTTGGTTAATATCTTGAGTTGGTTGGCCTCCTAAATTTTTTATACTCTTGATATTTGATAATTGTGTAGTCCCTAAAGGTATAAAGATAAGTCTAGTTTGTATACTCTATAAGAGATGGAAAAGTTTTAATCCAAAAGAGGTAAAGTTACAGATCCTTAAAAATTGGAAAATATAATTAATTCAGGAGGATTTGAGAATTTGATTAACTTGTGGTATAGCATTGGTAATTTAGGCCATGTGTTCTCTTCACCATCATTTTAGGACCATCCCAAGCAGACATGGACATATAATGAATTTATAATCCTTCTTCATTGATAACAAACATATTTGATAGGATTAACACTATTCTATAGCAATGTGTAATAGTGTTTCCATATATGATAAAGACGAAGAATTTGAATAGTCACAAAGCAAGTAATTTCCATTATTCTAATTATAAATCCATTTCTTTGTCTTCCACACTTCTATATTAGTGTTTTTCCCTATTTTTATTTAAAAATAGATGATGTGGATGTATAAATAGGTGTAAAAATTGATGGATATTATAATGTTAAAGATGTAAAATAAATAATAATTATGATTTTTATAAAAATTGATAAATATAGAAAACTATTATTTTTTAAAAAAATAAGAAGAAATGTACTTAGTTTAAATCAAAATTCATGTTAACTATTTTAGATGGCTGAAAGTGGAAATCAACAAAGGGTATGATTGTGCATACTAAAGATCAGGATCAAAATATGAAACTATTTATGGATAATTTTTCACTTTTTGGATACTAGAACATGTCACTTGAGTGCATTACTTGTAGACTTGTCCCAATTGACTGTGATTGATGAATGACAAAAAAAATAGAAAAAATAAAACTTTAAAAATTACAGATCAGAGGCAAGATCCAATAATTTTATTAGATAGAACAACTCTCCATAGATAATAGCATAGGTCGTTTGAGTTTGTTGACTATGGATTTGTATACATTGAATATGATGAATATCTAACTATTGGACCTTCTTTGTATATCTTTTGAGTAGGTTGATATATTGTGTTTACGATTGAGTCATGCAAAGTTTTATTTTCTTTCCTTCTTTTATATTTGAAACCTTAAGGGCACCTTGAAATTTTGAAACCTAAAAAAATGAGAGGAGTGTAATAAAATTAGCTAACCCAAATAACCCCCTTAATGATTGATCAATACCTATGTATCCAATACTTTAAGGAGGGAAATTAAGTCCAAGTAATTTCCCACCTAGAGTGATTATGTAATTGTGCTCTTTGCCTATGTGTATGTAGTTAGAAATATGGGTTGGATACTTGATAATGATAGTTATTGATTTGATTTGAGATGTTTTATAAATGGATTATGGTTCTTCCTCGTGAGTGATATTGAATATGAAAATAATAGGGCACATTTTATCAATGTGTATAGTGTGTAAGCAAGGAACCAAGTAGAGATAATGAATGAAATTTGATTTGTATTTATAATTTTTTTTTTGATAATTTACTTTAGTTTACCTTATGAAATGCGTGGTAAGACCCAAAATATTATTTCAAAATTTAAAAAATATCCATTATTTGGTGTAGGATGTGACTGCTCTAGGTAAACAAGCCCATGATAGTGAGCTTAACCCAAAAATTAGGGACAACTGTCCTAAACTAGAGATATTTTAAGAGTGGTATGAAGTAGTTTGAGTAATTGAATTAAAAAGTTATGTGTAGAAATGATGAAAAAAAAAAGGTTCAAGCCCACATATATATAAATTTGTTAAATGAATAGTGAACAAGAGTCATGTGTTTGGGCACAAGTCATGTGTTTTAATATGTGTTAAGAATTATCATTGACAAGTACATATGACTAGATTTATGTGTCTATATTTTCCCTTATTTATTCTATTAATAAAAATTTAGAGTAAAAGAGAAAGAATTAAAATTTAGTGTGTACAACAAAATTTATCTTTGAGAGATATTCAATTTGTGCAAGGTACTTAAATTTATCAAACCCTTCAACAAAACATGAAGAAGTCATTTTTCCATTTTTGAATATAAAAATTTAAACTTTAAAAAATTAATAATTAAGAAGAGAGAGTAATGAGTACACACCTATATGGAGATGAAACTAATTTTCCTTGGAATATATTTCTAATGATGAAGAACTATGTCCCCCTATTGAAGTACTTGGATAATTTAAAGCATTAGAAAATCAAGAGTGATCAAGTTTGAATTTTTGAAAAACTAATCAAGCCCCTGAGTTGTAAATATCCATATTCAAACTCTCATGACTGGGAAAAAATACCCAATATATTAATCCAAAGAAGATGGAACCATGATGGGTTCAATATAAGTGACGATAATGCCATTACGTGGCACTAAACTTGAAAGTATATCATCCATTATAGAAGATGGAACCACATAGGGGGTTCCCTAGAAGTAATGTCAAGGTCCTTGAGTGTCACTAGAATTAAACATGTTGAGAGTTGTTTTGACATAGCCAATAATAGGTAGGGGTTTTTAATCCCTACCTCTCGAAAAATAAGGGATTTATTGCAATAAAAAATGCCTCTCCCAAATTTATTGGTTACTAGGTTTTTGGTATGCAAGGTAACTCTGTTGGCTTGTTGTGGCTATTCCATACAAGGGGCCTATTTAGAACATTTTTGACAAATAATTGCATTACGAATGTGTTTACCTAGGAAATTAGCATATAAGAATTTGAATATGACATAAAACTGATTTAAAACATGTCCATTACACACAAGAGTGGATTCAATAATGTATATGTAGTAATAGATAGAGATTGAGCAATTAATATAGACATTAATAATAGATTGCATTCATTGATACCCAATATCTAAACTAACTAATCAAAAAAATACACCAGAGAAATAACAAAAGAGAGAGGGCAAAGATAAAGAGAAGAAATAGCTTGTTGTAGTGAAGATAAAAATGAATAGTCTGATAAAGCACATCCAATCAAACTAGTCCTTAGCTAACTAAAAGCTAGCACAATTATAACCAAAGGAAGGTACAAGAATCTAAGGGAAATATTGACTAAGAGAAGGAAAAAAACATAACCACCATAAGAAATGCATAGGAAATGATCACTAGGATCTACAATACTCAAAGCATTAAGATATACCAATTGATTAATCAAAATATGATTCTCCAAAATCATTCATTCACAAACTTTACTTAATATACAAGAAGACTTAGAAAACTAATCCACAAAGCAAGAAAATGATAAAATTGTTAAGCATGAAATATACTGAGAGGAGGGGGGGTGAATCATTATATTATATATCTTTTACTTAATCTGATTTCTTTTCTTTAACCACTTAATCACACATTCAATATATGCAATAAAACTAAAATAATAACATGCACCACATGAGAGAGAGAGAGAGAGAGAGAGAGAGAGAGAGAGAGAGAGAGAGAGAGAGAGAGAGAGAGAGAGAGATTTACGTGAAAATCAAAGTGAAAAAAACCATAGAGAACAATCTCAAGTATATGTAGGAGCACCAACCCCTTTGCCAATCACCAACATAACAACTATTTGTGAGCACCAAATCACAAGATCCCCAACCACTTACAAATATTTGTGAGCACCAACCCACAGGAGCACCAACCCCTCTTGTGTATAAAACATAACTATCTCTCAATATTTCTTACTCAACAAATGATATAACTCTACAATATCTCCTACTTTTCTCTCCTCTTTTCTTATATAAAATAATTACAAAACCATACACTCTCTTGCATATAACAAATGGCTTCTCAAGCCTTTATTTATAACTTTTAAAATGACCTTTGGCATTTACCCTTTGTGACCCTTCAATCCTCATGAAAAATGGCACCAAACATGCATGACCCTTTGTATCCTTGCATTTGAAAAGTCACATGGTGACCCTTCATAAGCAAATGTGTCCTTTTCTCTTTTATCTTTATCTTGGTGACTTTTTGTATTTCTCAACCATGGAAAAATGCACCATACCCTCTTTTGTCTCCACATGGTGACTCTTGAAATTCTTTAAGATGACTCTTCATGAGAAAATGCATCCCTATTCTTCTTTTATCATTACCTCGTGACTCTTTGACTTCTCCATGGGCCCTTTTTGACTTATATGTGATCAAAAATATATTCATTAATATTAAATAAATATTAAAACATATTAGCCAAGATATGAATATTAAAAACACCATTAAAAGCAATGGGGCCTTTATCACCAATGCTAGATCTTTGACATCAATGACAATATTTCTAACAATCTCCTCCTTTGTCATTGATAGCAACCTCAAACTAAAATTTCCACATTCTAAAACCTGTACTACACATGTCAATCTGCACATACTACCATCTAAAAAATATACAATAACTCCCCTTTACTATAGTAACCTCTACCTATTCCTTGTACTTGTTTTTGCACCTATACCTGTACTTGTACCTATTTATATTCTCCTCCTTTGACATTAATGGCAAAGGACCTATCCTAGAGCTAACACTTAGCTCCCCCTTAACTGATGTTGATCCTCAATAGTAGAAAATAAAATAAATTACTTCCAACTTCTCCCGTAGATACTCAAATGTGTCTTTTGGTAGTGCCTTTATGAAAATATCTACAATCTGCTTTGTAGTACTGATATATTCTATCTTAACCTATTGATCTATAACCTGCTCTCTCAAGAAGTGATATATGATAAGAATATGTTCTATTCTTTAATGCATTACTAGATTATTTAAAATATTAATAGCACTTGTGTTGTCACAAAAAATATAAATAGGTTTATCATATTTTACTTTGATATCTTCCAAAGTTTACTTCATCCAAGGCACTTGAGTATAACACAATATTATTGAAATATATTCGATTTTAGCTATAGAAAGTGATACTAAGTTCTACTTTTTACTTAGCCATGATACGAAGCCATCATCGAGGAAGAAAGCTCCTCCACTTATACTCTTTCTATCATCCAAGTAACCTACCCAATCTGAATCTGTTTAAGCAACCAAAGTAAAATCTCTACTTGTGAGATACCACAATCCATAATCCAATGTCCCCTTGATATATCTAAATATTCTCTTCACCAACTGAACATGACTATCTTTTAGAGCTGACTCATTGCATGATGTCTGGCCTCAATGCTATCAAATATAAAAGACTACCAATCATAGATCCATACAAATATTGATCTGCAATAGGTGAATCATCATCCTTGCTCACCTTATTTTCTATACTCATTGGTGTGCCAACTAGTGCATAATCCTCAAAACCAATTTTTTTCAATATTTTCTTGGCATATTTACTTTTAGATATGGAAATTTCTTTATCTGATTGAAATATTTGTAATCTTAAGAAAAATGACAATTCTCCAAGCATATACATCTCAAATTCTTTTTGCATATTGTCAAAAAATTATTTTGTCATATTTTCAATGTTTCCTCCAAAAATGATGTCATTAACATATACCACAACAATCAATTAATGCTCACTTTATATTTTAATGTAGAGATTATTGTCAACAAATCCTCTCTTGAAACTTTGATCCTATAGGTACTTATCAAGTCTTGCATACCAAGCTATGAGAACTTATTTCAATCTATACAGTGCTTTCTTCAATCTTCATACATGGATACTAACATTTGAGAGAATGAATCCCTCAATATGTTCAATGTAGACCTCTTATTCTAGATTATCATTTAGGAAGGTAGATTTGACATCCATCTGAAACACTTTAAAATTTTTAAACACAGCATATGCAAGAAACATTCTAATAGTCTCTAACCTTGCCATTGATGCAAAATTTTCTTCAAAATCTATTCTCTCAATCTGACCATATCCTTTATATACTAACCTTTCTTTATTCTTGGTCACTTCTCCATTTTCATTCAACTTATTTCTGTAAACCCATTATATTCCTATCACATTATGATCTTTTAGTCTAGGCACTAATTCCCAAGTATCATTTTTTTCTATCTGATTTAATTATTCATCTATTGCCTTAACCCAATGCTTATCATGTCTAGCTTCTAAAAAAGTTTTAAGCTAAATTTTGGATAATAAAGAGAAATTAACTTGCTCAGATTCACTTACCATCCATTCTTCTAGTGTGAATTCTTTCATTTATTTTCTTGATGATGTCACTTTAATTATGATTTTTCTAGACATATTTGGATGGGGTTTTGGTGTCCTTTTTCTCCTTCTTCTCATCTTCATCTGATTCTTCAAAATCTTTCTCTTTAATGATTTCAAGAATGTCTATTGAATCATTGATTATTTGTGCTCCATCTTCTTATATCCTAACATTTATACTTTCAACTATTTTCTTCATTATTTTGTTATAACATTTGTAAGCTTTACTTGTGCAAGAATAAGTAAGAAATATACCTTCATCTGCTCTAGATTCAAACTTACCCAATTTTTCATCGATTCTTTTTATGAAGCATCTGCTACCAAAAACTCTAAAATAATCAAGTGTAGCTGGTTTGTCTTTTTATAACTCATAAAGAGTCTTGTCACTATTGAATCTCAATAATAATCTATTCTAAATATGCACTACTATACCAACTACCTCTCTCCAATATTTATTTAGTATCTTGGATTTATTTAGTATTATCCTCACCATCTCCTAAACTATTATGTTTCTCTGTTCAACTACTCTATTTTGCTGTGGAGTTATGGCTACTGAATAATGTCTCTTTATTCCATAGTCTTTACAAAACTCAATAAATTAATCTGACATGAATTCTTCTCTTCGATCTGATCATTGACACTTAATATTCAAACTAGTTTCATTCTCAACTAATACTTTTAATTCTTTGAAATATCTAAAAGCTTTTAATTTTTTCTTTAAAAGCATTACCCAAGTCATACACAAAAAATTATCAATAAACAACATAAAATATTTCTCACTTTGAGTACTTTGAGTTCTCATAGGTCCACACAAATTAGTGTCAACAAGCTCTAACATCTGAGTGGTTGAGTATTCTTTTATTTTGAATCACCTTTTGGCCTGCTTCTTATGCTGACAAGGTTCACAAAGTGTGTTAGATGGCTTTGTATTCTTTGCAAGATTTTTGACTGCTTGCTTCTTGCTGATGTCAATAAGATTATCAAAATTAATGTGTCCCATTATCCTATGCCATATCCAACTTTCTTTAATCTGACTCAAAAAATATCTTTGACCTTTGATGTCTGATAAGATATACAAATTATTGCATGTTCTTTGAGCATCTGAAACCAACACAGCTAAATCTTTTTTCCTAATTTTATAACCTTCTGTATAAAATTTTAGTGTGTGCCCCTGATCACACATTTGACTTAAACTCAAAAGATTATACTTAATACATTTTACATACAAAACATTTTTAGTTTTAGTTCTACCATTATCCATACTTAGTGTACCTTTTTTGATAATTTTGGCAGTTGTATTATCTCTAAATTTCAATGTGCCACCATTGATCTTCTTCAAAGTTATGAACTTTCTCTTATCTCCTATCATATGTCTCAAACATTCACTATCAATGAAACATGGATTCTATTCATTTATTTCATGTAATGTTATTTGTACCAACATATACTTTTTAAGTTGTTTCTACTACCATGAACTTGTTTGAACTTTCTTCTTGATAAATGGAGCCTTAAAACTCTGGTCCTTCTAGACTAATTCGGATACACTTCTACAATACTAGGTTATGTGCTCAAAGTTATTACACTTGTAACATATTATGGCCTCTTCATTAAAACTTGATAGAGAAGCAAAAGAGTTGTGGCTTTTGCTTGACTCTGCATGAGTTTCTTTCTCCTTGTTTCTGAAATTGTTAGCCCCTTTTTGACATTCTATTTTTTTACCATATCTATTACAATAAAAATAAGATATATTTATGTATCTCTTATCTGATTATCTTTTGTAGATTTGTTCCTTATAGCCTTCTTTGTTTGAGATGTCATGTATATTCTTAAATTCTTTCCTTTTTATTTTCCCTTTTGTAAGAGTTTCAACACAGCTCTTTTTTGTGTGTTAACCTTATCTATAAAAGTAGTGGCCTCCCCTTTATCTTTTTCAAATCCAATACCTATCTTATCTGACATTAATCTTTGACTTTCTAATATCTTATTCAACATATAAGTGTTCTTTTAAAATTTTGAATCATTAGCTACGATTGTTTTATTTGTTTTCTCAAGATCTACTTTTAAAGAAATAATTTCAATAACATTCCTTTCACATTCCTCACTTACTTTTTGTAACTGTGTCGTTAGATATATTTCATTCTTAGCTTCTTCAAATTATTTTTGTAGATCTTCAATTATTTATTTTGACTCTTTTTCATTTTTTTTAATCTCAAGCTTCAATCTTCTATTCTTTTTTTTAAGATATTTTAACTCTTCTAAGGCACAAATGTGTTCTCCTTTCGCTTCATCCTTTTTTTCTTCTTGATCATCTATATTTTTGCTTATAGAGGCATCTTCATGTATAGCCATGAATAGAATCTCTTTTTCTTCTGAATCACTGACTCCACTGTCTTTGGCTGAGCTAAGATCTTTAGAATACAAACTCTTCTTCTCAAATCCCTTATTAAATTTACCTTTAAAATTTCTCTTGTATGTAGACTTTCCTTCTTTATTGTCACCATTACCATTATCTAGGCACTTAGCTACAAAATGTCCAATCTTTCCACAATTAAAACATTTAAAATATAATTTTTTTTTGATATTTACCTGTGCCCTTTTTCATCTTGTAAATTAATAGAGCTCTGTTGTCATCTTCATCATTGCTAAAACTATCACTTGATTCTTGAATCTTAACCTTATCTTTCTTTGATGTCTTGAAATCAGTGTCTCTCTTTGAGAGTTTCTCTTGTTCGGTTTGCCTCTCATATGTCATAAGAATACTATGTAGCTCATCTATCTTTAGTTTGGCTAAATTTTTCATCTCTTCAAATGATAAAATTTTTGCATCATATCTCAATGGTAGAGATATCAAAACTTTTTATACCATGATTTATTCTTATATATTTTCTGCAAGACCTTAAATCTGATTAACTAATTGATCAACCCAAAAAAGGTAACTTGCTATATTTTATTCCTCTTTTATCTTCAAACTCTCAAACTATCTTCTGAAAGTCTAAAGGTTAACTTGCTAAACCTTTCCATTACCTTTGAAAATATTCTCAAGCTTTACCTAGGTTTTATGAGAAGATTTACATTGCATAGCTTTAACGAATTTTGATTCACATAAACTACATAAAATAACATTTAAATTTTTAGCATTATTTTCACTTGCCCTCTTTTTTATCAGAGTAGTTACAAGTGTTTGTGGCTCTTCATATTCCTCCACCACTACCTGCCAAATGTCGAATTGAAGAGCCATCAAATAAGTCCTCATCCTTATGCTCTAAAAATCATAATTTGTCCCATCAAATAAAGGTGCTTTATTTGTAGAAAAACCTTCATGTGATCTATCCATCATGCTTTCCTTGATCTACCTTTAAATTATAAAACTTTTTCAAAAAGAACCTGCTTTGATACTAATTATTAAGCATGAAATATACTGAGAGGAGGGAGTGAATCAATATATTATATATCTTTTACTTAATCTTTTTTTTTTCTTTAACCACTTAATCACACATTCAAAATATGTAATAAAATTGAAATAATAACATGCACCACAAGAGAGAGAGAGAGAGAGAGAGAGAGAGAGCAAATTTTTACGTGGAAACCCAAAGTGGGAAAAACCATGGAAAAAAATCTCAAGTATATGAATGAGCACCAACTCAAATTACAAAGTTTGAAAGTACCAACTTGTAAGAGCACCAATCCTTTTGCTGAGCACCAACACAACAACTATTTGTGAGCACCAACCCACAAGAGCACCAACCCCTTGCAAAGATTTATGAGCATCAATCTACAGGAGAACCAACCCCTCTTATGTATAAAACATAACTATCTCTCAATATTTCTTACTCAACAAATGATATAACTCTACAATATCTCTTGCTTTTCTCTTCTCTTTTCCTATATAAAATAATTACAAAACCATGCACTCTCTTGCATATGAAAATGGATTCTCAAGCCTTTATTTATAGCTTTCTAAATGACCTTTGGCATTCACCCTTTGTGACCCTTCAATCCTCATGAAAAATGGCACCAAACTTATATGACTCTTCATATCTTTGTATTTGAAAAGTGACATGGTGACCCTTCATAAGAAAATATGTCTTTTCCTCTTTTGTCTTTATTTTGGAGACTTGTTTTATTCCTCAAAGTGTCTCTTCATTGAAAAATACACCATACCCTCTTTTATCTTCATATCGTGACTCTTGGAATTCCTCAAGATGACTCTTGATAAGAAAATGCATCCCTATTCCTTTTTTGTCTTTACCCCATGACTCTTTGAATTCCCCATGGGCCCTTTTTCGACTTATATGCAACCAAAAATATATTCATTAATATTAAATAAATATTAACACACATTAGCCAAGATATAAATATTAAAAAAACCATTAAATGCAATGGAGTTTTTTTCACCAATGCTAGACCTTTGACATCAGTGACAATATTTCTAATAATCTCCCCCTTTGTCATTGATGGTAACCTCAAACTAAAACTACCACATCTTGAAACCTATACTGCACATGTCAACTTGCACATACTGTCATCTAAAAAACATATAGTAAATCCCCCTTACTGTAGAAATCTGTACCTATTCTTTATACCTATTTTTGCACCTATACCTATTTTTGTTCTTCTCCCCCTTTGACATCAACTGCCCCTTAATTGATGTTGATCCTCAATGACAAGAAGTAAAAGAAATTACTTCTAACTTCTATTGTAGACACTCAAATGTGTCTTTTAGTAGTATCTTTATGAAAATATCTACAATCTACTCTATAGTACTGATATATTCCATCTTAACTTATTGATCTACAACATGCTCTCTCAAGAAGTGATATCTGATGGGAATATGTTTTTTTCTTTAATGCATCACTAGATTCTTTGAAATATTAATAGCATTTGTGTTGTCACAAAAATAGAAATAGGTTTATCATATTTTACCTTAATATCTTCCAAAGTTTGCTTCATTCAAAGCACTTGAGTACAACACAATACTATTGTAATATATTCTAATTCAACTATAGAAAGTGATACAAAGTTTTGCTTCTTGCTTAGCCATGATATTAAGCTATTACCAAGGAAGAAAGCTCCTCCACTTGTACTCTTTCTATCATCTAAACAAACCACCCAATCTGAATCTATATAAGTAACCAAAGTAAAATCTTTGCTTGTGGGATACCACAATCCATAATCTAATGTTCCTTTGATATATCTAAATATTCTCTTCACTAACTAAACATGACTATCTTTTGGAGCTGACTAATATCTTATAACCATACATATTGCATGTATGATGTCTCGTCTCGATGATATCAAATATAAAATACTACCAATCATAGATTTATACAAATATTGATCTACAACATGTGAATCTTCATCCTTACTCACCTTATTTTCTATACTCATTGGTATGTCAACTGGTGCACAATCCTCAAAACTAAATTTTTTCAATATTTTCTTAGCATATTTACTTTGAGATATGAAAATTCCTTTATCTAACTAAAATATTTGTAATCCTAAGAAAAGTGACAATTCTCCAAGCATAGACATCTCAATTTTTTTTGCATATTATCAAAAAATTATTTGTCATCTTTTCAATTTTTCCTCTAAAAATAATTTCATCAACATATACCACAATAATCAATTGATGCTCATCTTCTATTTTGACGTAGAGATTACTGTCAGCAAATCCTCTCTTGAAACCTTAATCCTATAGGTACTTATCAAGTCTTGCATACGAAGTTCTAGGAGATTATTTCAATCCATATAATGCTTTCTTCAATTTACATACATGGCTACTAACATTTGAGAGAATAAATCCCTCAGATTGCTCAATGTAAAACTTTTCTTCTAGATTCTCATTTATAAAGGTAGAGTTTACATCCATCTAAAACACTTTGAAAATTTTAAACACTTCATATACAAGAAACATTCTAATAGCCTCTAGCCTTGCCACTAGTGCAATTTTTTTTCTAAAATCTATTCGCTCAATCTGAGCATATCTTTTACATACTAATCTTGTTTTATTCTTGCTCAGTTCTCTATTTTCATTCAACTTATTTATATAAACCCATTTTGTTCCTATCATATTGTAATCTTTTGGTCTCGACACTAATTCCCAAGTATCATTCTTTTCTATCTAATTTAATTTTCATCCATTATCTTAACCCAATGCTTATCGTGTCTAGCTTCTAAAAACATTTTAGTTTGAATTTTAGATAACAAAGAGAAATTAACTTGTTGATATTCACCTACCATCATTCTTTTGATGTGAATTCCTTCATTTATGTCTTTGATGATGTCACTTTCATTATGATTTCTTTGAATATATTTCGATGGGGTTTTGGTGTCTTTTTTATCCTTCTCATCTTCATCTGATTCTTCAAAATCTTCCTCTTCAATGATTTCAAGAATGTCTATTGAATCACTATTTCTTTGTGCTCTATTTTATTCTACCTAACACTTGCACTTTTAATTATTTTATTGGTTCTCTTGTTATAAAATTTATAAGCTTTAATTTTAAAAGAATAACCAAGAAATATACCTTCATCTTCTTTAGATTCAAACTTACCCAATTTTTCTTCGATTCTTTTTATGAAGCATCTACTACCAAAAACTCTAAAATAATCAACTATAATTGTTTTGTCTTTTCATAGCTCATAAGGAGTCTTGTCACTATTGAATCTCAATAATGCTCTATTCTGAATATGCACTACTTTACCAACTACCTCTCTCCAATATTTATTTGGTATCTTAGATTCACTTAGCATTATCTTTGCCATCTCCTAAACTATTCTATTTATCTATTCAATTACTCTATTTTTCTATGGAGTTTTGGAAGCTAAATAATGTCTCATTATTCCATGGTTTTCTTAAAAATCAATAAATTGATCTGACAAGAATTCTCTTCCTCAATCTGATCTTAGGCATTTAATCTTTAAACTAGTTTCATTCTCAACTAATGCTTTGGACACTTTGAAATATCTGACAGCTTCTAATTTTTTCTTTAAAAACATTACACAAGTCATACATGAAAAATCATAAATAAGCAACATGAAATATTTCTCGTCTTAAATATTTTGAATTCTTATAGATACATACAAATCAATGTGAACAAGCTCTAATATTTGAGTAGTCGAGTATTCTTTTGTATTGAACCACCTTCTACCCTACTTCCTATGGTGACAAAGTTTACAAAGCATGTTGGATGGATTTGTAATCTTTAAAATATTTTTGATTGCTTGCTTCTTTTTGATGTTGATAAGATTGTTAAAATTTGTGTCTCATTATCCTATGTTATAGTGAAATTTCTTCAATCTGACTCAAACAATATCTTTGACTTTTGATGTATGATAACATATACAAATTATTGCCTATTCTTTGAGCATTTGCAACCAACACATTTAAATCTTTTCTCCTAATTTCACAACCTTCAGCATAAAACTTTAGTGTCTAATCCTAATCACATATTTGATTTACACTCAAAAGATTATGCTTAAGACCTTCTACATACAAAAAAAATTTAGATTTATTTCTACTATTATCCAAACTTAGTGTACCTTTTTTAGCAATTCTGGCAGTAGTATTATCTTCAAATTTCACTTTACCACCATTGATATTATTGAAGGTTATAAAATTTCTCTTATCTCTTATCATGTGCCTTGAACATCCACTATTAATGAACCATGGATTTTCTTCATTTCTTGCATATAAAGTTATTTGTACCAATATAGAATTTTCAGGTTGTTTCATTTGCCATGAACTTGTCTGAACTTTATTCTTGATGAATGAAGCCTTGAAGCTCTAGTCCTTCTTAACTGACTCAAACATGCTTCTATAATATTGGGCTATGTGTTCAAAATTATCACACTTGTAACATATTATGGCCTTTTCATTAAAATGTGATAGAGGAGCAAAAGAGTTGTGGCTTCTGCTTGACTCTGCATGAGTTTCCTTCTCTTTATTTCTAAAATTTTTAGATTTTTTTTAACATTCTATTTTCTTATGACCATATCTATTATCATAAAAATAGTAACCATTAAAATAGGATCTGTTTATGTATCTTTGACCTGATTGCCTTTTATAGCTCTATTCCTTCTAGCCTTCTTTGTTTGAGATGGCTTTTGTATTCTTAACTTCTTCCCTTTTTATTTCTTCTTTTGTAAGAGCTTTAACATAGCTCTTTTTTTTTTGTGTGTTAACCTTGTCTATGAAAATAGTGGCCTCCCCTTTCTCTTTTTCAAATCTGATATTTGTCTTTTCTGAGATTGATCTTTGAAGTTCTAATATCTTATTCAACATATTAGTGTTATTTTCAAATTTTGAATCATTAACTACACTATCATTGATTGCTTTATTTATTTTCTCAAGATCTGATTTTAAAGAAGTAATTTTAATAACATACCTTTCATATTCTTCACTTACTTTTTTTAACTGTGTCATTAGATCTTTTTTATTTTTCTTGGACTCTTCAAAGTGTGTTTATAGATCTCCAATTGTTTTCTTTGATTCTTTTTCATTTTTATTGATCTAGAGCTTCAATCTTCAATTTTTCTTCTCAAAATATTTTAACTCTTATAATACACAAACAAATTCTCTTCATTATGTTCTTCTTCTTGATCATCTATACTTCTACTTATGGAGGCATCTTCATGTATGGTCATGAATACAATCTCTTCTTCTTCTGAATCACTAACTCAACTATCTTCGACTAAGCTAGGATCTTTAGAATACAAACTCTTCTTCTCAAATCTCTTCTTGAATTTACCTTTAAAATTCTTTTTGTATGTAGAATTTCTTTCTTCATTGTCACCATTATCTTTATCTAGGCACTTAGCTATAAAATGTCTAATATTTCCATAATTAAAACATTTAAAAATTAATTTTTATTAATATTTACCTATGCCCTTTTTTGACTTGTGAATGAATAGACCTCCATTATCATCTTCATCATCACTAGAACTGTCATTTGATTCTTGAATCTTAGCCTTCTCTTTCTTTGATGTCTTAAAAGCAACTTTTCTCTTTGAGGGTTTCTCTTATTCGGTCCGCATCTCATATGTCATAAGAATACCATGTAACTCATCAATCTTTAGCTTGGCTAAATTATTCATCTCTTCAATTGTCAAAACTTTTGATCATTTCTTAATGGTAGAGATCTAAAAAAAATTTGTACCAGGATAGATTCTTCTAACTTTTCTCCAAGACCTTGAATTTGATTAACTATTTGATCAACCCATAAAAGGTAACTTGCTATATTTTCTTCCTCTTTCATCTTCAAACTCTCAAACTATCTTCTGAAAGTCTGAAGCTTAGATTTTTGAACCTTTCCATTACCTTTGTAAATATTCTCAAGCTTTACCCAAGTTTCATGAGCAAATTTACATTGCATAACTTTAACAAATTCTAATTCGCATAAACCACATAAAATAACATTTAAAGGTTTAACATTATTTTCACTTGCCTTCTTTTCTATCAGAGTAATTACAAGTGTCTGTGGCTCTTCATATTCTTCCACCACGACTTCCCAAATGTTGAATCCAAGAGCCATCAAATAAGTTCTCATCCTTATGCTCCAAAAAGCATAATTTGTCTCATTTAACAAAGGTACCTTATTTGTAGAAAAACTTTCATGTGATCTAGTCATCGTGCTTTCCCCAATCTACCTTCAAGCTATAAAACTTTTTAAAAAGGAACCTGCTCTGATACCAATTGTTAAGCACAACATATACTAAGAGGGGGAGAGTGAATCAGTATATTATATATCTTTTACTTAATCTGATTTTTTTTTTAACCACTTAATCACATATTCAAGATATGTAATAAAACTAAAATAATAAAATTCACCACACAAGAGAGAGAGAGAGAGAGAGAGAGAGAGAGAGACCAAATTTTTATTTAGAAACTCAAAGTGAGAAAAACCATGAAGAACAATCTCAAGTATATGAATGAACACCAACTCAAATTACAAAGTTTAAAAGCACCAACTTATAGGAGCACCAAGCTATTTGTCGAGCACCAAAACAACAACTATTTGTGAGCACCAACTCATAGGAGCACCAACCCCTTGCAAGGATTTGTGATAACTAACCCATAGAAGCACAACACTTCTTGTGTATAAAACACAACTATCTCTCAATGTTGCTTACTCAACCAATGATAGAACTCTACAATATCTCCTACTTTTCTATCCAATTTTCTTATATAAAATAATTACAAAACCATGCACTCTCTTGCATATGCAAATAGATTCTCAAGCATTTATTTATACCTTTTCAAATGACCTTTGGTATTCACCCTTTATGACCCTTAAATCCTCATAGAAAATGGTGTCACATTTGCATGACCTTTCGTATCCTTGCATTTGAAAAGTCACATGGTGACCCTTCATAAACAAATGCATCTTTTCCTCTTTTATATTTATCTTGGTGACCTTTTATATTCCTCAAAGTGTCTATTCATGGAAAAATACACCATACCCACTTTTTTCTTCACGTGGTGACTCTTAGAGTTCTTCAAGATGACTTTTCATGAGAAAATACATCCCTATTCCTTTTTTGTCTTTACCCCATGACTCTTTGACTTCTCCATGGACCCCTTTTTGACTTATATGCAACCAAAAATATATTTGTTAATATTAAATAAATATTAACACACATTAGCCAAGATATGAATATTAAAAACACCATTAAATGAAATGGGGCCTTTATCACCATTTCTATACCTTTGACATCAATGATAATATATCTAATAATCTCTTCTTTATCATTGATGGTAACCTCAAACTGAAACTACCACATCCTAAAACATATACTGCATATGTCAACTTGCATATAATACCATCTAAAAAATATATAGTAACTCCCCCTTACTGTAACAATCTGTAAAAATTTCATGTATGTATTTTTTCATCTATACCTATACCTATACCTATTTATATTATTCTTCCCCTTTGACATCAATGGCAAAGGGCTTATCCTAGAGCTAACACTTAGCTCCCCCTCAACTGATGTTGATCTTCAATGGTAGGAAGTAAAAAAAATTACTCTTAACTTCTTCCATGGATACTTAAATGTGTCTTTTGATAGTGCCTTTGTGAAAATATCTGCAATATACTCTATAGTAGTCATATATTCCATCTTAACCTATTGATCCACAACCTGCTCTCTCAAGAAGTGATATCTGATGGGAATATGTTTTATTCTTAAATGTATCACTAGATTCTTCACAATATTAATAACACTTGTGTTGTCATAAAAAATAGAAATAGGTTCATCATATTTTACTTTAATATCTTCCAAAGTTTGCTTCATCCAAAGCACTTGAGTACAACATAATACTACTATAACATATTTTATTTTAGTTGTAGAAAGTTATATTGAGTTCTAATTCTTACTTAGCTATGCTACTAAGCTATCACCAAGGAAGAAATCTCCTCCACTTGTACTCTTTCTTTCATTCAAGCAACCTACCCAATCTAAATCTATATAAGCAACCAAAGTGAAATCTCTACCTGTGAGATACTATAATCTATAATCTAATGTCCCCTTGATATATCTAAATATTATTTTCATCAACTAAACATGACTATCTTTTGGAGCTGACTGATATCTTGCAACCATACCTACTACATGCATGATATTTGGCCTTAATACTGTCAAATATAAAAGACTACCAATCATAGATATATACAAATATTAATCTATAATAGGTGAATCTTCATCCTTGCTCACCTTATTTCATGCACTCATTGGTGTGCCAACTGGTGCATAATCCTCAAAAACAATTTTTTTAAATATTTTCTTGGCATATTTACTTTGAGATATGAAAATTCATTTATTTGATTGAAATATTTGCAATCCTAAAAAAAAAATCTCAAAGCACATACATCTCAAATTCTTTTTGTGTATTATCAAAAAAATCTTTTGTCATATTTTTAATGTTTCCTCCTATAATGATATCATCAACATATAACACAACAATCAATTGATGCTCACTTTCTATTTTGATATAGATATTATTGTTAGCAAATCTTTTCTTGAAACCTTGATCTTGTAGGTACTTATCAAGTCTTGTATACCAAGCTATAGGACCTTATTTCAATCTATACGGTACATTATTCAATCTAGATACATGGATACTAATATTTGAGAGAATAAATCCCTTAGGTTGCTCAATGTAGACCTCTTCTTTTAGATTCTTATTTAAGAAGGTAGATTTGACATCCATCTAAAACACTTTGAAAATTTTAAACACTGTATATGCAAGAAATATTCTAATAGCCTCTAGCCTTGCCACTAGTTAAAAAATTTCTTTAAAATCTATTCCCTCAATCTGAGCATATCCTTTACATACTAATCTTGCTTTATTCTTGGTCACTTCTCCATTTTCATTCAACTTATTTATATAAACCCATTTTGTTCTTATCACATTTTGATCTTTTGGTCTATAAACTAATTCCTAAATATCATTCTTTTTTATCTGATTTAATTCTTCATCCATTGCCTTAATCCAATGCCTATCATGTCTAGCTTCTAAAAAAGTTTTAGTTTGAATTTTGAATAACAAAAAGAAATTAACTTGCTTAGATTCACTTACCAACATTCTTCTAGTGTGAATTCTTTCATTTATGTCCTCAATGATGTCACTGTCATTATGATTTTTATAAACATATCTGGATGGGGTTTTGGTTTCCTTTTTCTCCTTCTTCTCATCATCTAATTCTTCAAAATATTCTTCAATAATGTCTATTAAATCACTGATTCTTTGTGCTCTATCTTCTTTTATCCTAACATTGAACTTTCAACTATTTTTTTAGTTCTCTTGTTATAACATTTATAAGACTTAATTTTGAAAGAATAACTAAGAAATATACTTTCATCTACTCTAGATTCAAACTTACCCATTTTTCATCAATTTTCTTTATGAAGTATTTGGTATCAAAAACTTTAAAATAATCAACTATAGCTAGTTTGTCTTTTCATAGCTCATAAGGAGTCTTGTCACTATTGAATCTCAATAAGGCTCTTTTCTAAGTATGCACTATTATACCAATTATCTCTCTCTAATATTTATCTAGTTTCTTGGATTCATTTAGCATTATCTTCACCATTATCTGAACTATTCTATTTCTCCGTTCAACTACTCCATTTTGTTGTGGAGTTATGGCTGCTAAAAAATATCTCTTTATTCTATGGTCTTTATAAAACTCAATAAACTGATCTAAAATGAATTCTCCTTTGCAATCTAATATTAGGCACTTAATCTTCAAAATGGTTTCATTTTAAACTAATGCTTTGAATGCTTTGAAATGTTTGAAAGCTTCTGATTTTTTTTTAAATATTACCCAAGTCATAAATTAAAAATAATCAATAAGTAACATAAAATATTTTTCACCTTGAGTAATTTTAGTTCTCATAGGTCCACATAAATCAGTGTCAACAAGCTCTAACATTTGATTGGTCGAGTATTATTTTGTTTTGAACTACCTTCTGGCCTACTTCCCATGCTGACAAGGTTCACAAAACATGTTAGATAAATTTGTAATCTTTGGAATATTTTTGACTAATTACTTCTTACTGATGTTGATAATATTATCAAAATTTATGTGTCCCATTCCCTTGTACCATAGCCAATTTTATTCAATCTAACTCAAACATCTTTGACCTTTGATGTCTGATAACATATACAAACTATTGCCTATTCTTTGAGCACTTGCAACCAATACATCTAAATTTTTTATTCTATTTTCATAACCTTCTACATAAAAATTTAGTGTGTGATCCTAATCACACATTTGACTTACACTGAAAATATTATGCTTAATACCTTCTATATATAAAATATCTTTAGTTTTAGTTCTACCATTATCCAAACTTAGTGTACCTTTTCTAACAATTCTAGCAGTAGTATTATCTTTGAATTTCACTATGCCACCATTAATATTCTTCAAAGTCATAAAATTTCTCTTATCTCTTCTTATGTTCCTCGAACATCCAGTGTCAATGAACCATGGCTTTTCTTCATTTCTTGCATGCAAATCTGTTTATACTAACATAAAATTTTTAGGTTATTTTTTTTGCCATGAACCTATCTGAACTTTCTTCTTGATGAATGAAGCCTTGAAACTCTAGTCCTTCTTGAATAACTTAAACATGCTTCTACAATACCGAGATATGTGTCTAAATTGATTACACTTATAACATATTATAGCATGTTCATTAAAGCCTGATAGAGGAGCAAAAGAGTTACGACTTTTGTTTGACTCTGCATGAGTTTCCTTCTCCTTATTTCTAAAATTTATTAGCCCTTTTTTAACATTCTATTTTCTTATGACCATGTCCATTATAATAAAAATAGTAACCACAAAAAAAGAACCTGTTTATGTATCTCTGACTTGATTGCCTTTTGTAGCTTTGTTCCTTTCAATCTTCTTTGTTTGAGATGTCATCTATATTCTTAACTTCTTCCTTTTTTATTTTCTCTTTTGTAAGAGCTTCAACATAGCTCTTTTTTTTGTGTTAACCTTGTCTGTGAAAGTAGTGGCCTCCCCTTTCTCTTTTAAAATTTGATACCTATTTTATCTAACATTGATCTTTGAATTTCTAATATCTTAATCAACATATAAGTGCTATTTTCAATTTTTGAATCATTGTCTTCTCTATCATTGATTGCTTTGTTTGTTTTCTCAAGAACTACTTTTAAATAAGTAGTTAAATAACATACATTTCACATTCTTCACTTACTTTTTGTAACTATGCCATTAGTTTTTTTTTTTCATTCTTCTTGGCTTCTTCAAAGTGCGTTTGTAGATCTTTAATTATTTCTTTTGATTCCTTTTCATTTTTTTTGATCTCAAGCTTCAATATTCAATTATTTTTTTTCAAGATATTTTAACTCTTCTAAGACAACTGAGTTCTCCTTCTAGATTCACTTTAGCTTCATCCTGTTCTTCTTTTTGATCATCTATACTTTTGCTTGCGTAGGCATCTTCATGTATGGCTATAAATAGAATTTTTTCTTCTTCTAAATCATTGAATCTACTATCTTTGACTAAGCTAGGATCTTTATAATACAAAATCTTCTTAACATGCACCACACAAGAGAGAGAGTGAGACACACCAAATTTTAATGTGGAAACCCAAAATGGGGAAAATCATGGAGAACAATATCAAGTATATGAATGAGCACCATATCAAATTACAAAGTTTTCAAGCACCAACTTGTAGGAGCACCAACCCATAAGAGCACCAACCTCTCTTGTGTATAAAACACAACTATCTCTCAATGTTGCTTAGTCAACAAATGATAGAACTCTACAATATCTCTTACTTTTCTCTCCTCTTTTATTATATAAAACAATTACAAAACCATGCACTCTCTTGCATATGCAAATGGATTCTCAAGCGTTTATTTATAGCTTTTCAAATGACCATTGGCATTCACCCTTTGTGACCCTTCAATCCTCATGGAAAATGGCACCAAACTTTCATGATCCTTTGTATCCTTACATTTGAAAAGTCACATGGTGACCCTTCATAAGTAAATGCATCCTTTCCTATTTTGTTTTTATCTTGGTGACTTTTCCTATTCTTCAAAGTTTTTATTCATGAAAAAATGTGCCATACCCTCTTTTATCTTCACATGGTGACTCTTGGAATTCTTCAAGATGACTCTTTATAAGAAAATATGTCCCTATTCCACTTTTGTCTTTACCCCATGACTCTTTGACTTCTCCATGGGCCCTTTTTTGACTTATATGTAACTGAAAATATATTCATTAATATTAAATAAATATTAACACACATTAGCCAAGATATGAATATTAAAAACACCATTAAATATAATGGGGCCTTTATCACCAATGCTAAAACTTTGATATCAATGTTAATATTTCCAAAAAAAATTAAATGGGTATGGCATCACTATACTAAAATAAGCTAGTCCTTAATATAACATAGTCACTAATCTTGTATAGACCTCTAAGTTTATGAAGCTCATTATCAAATTTTACATCTCCCATTAATGAGGTAGTTATAAGTATTCATTACTGGTTGTGAAGGTGGTTGGACATGTTTTATATTTCTAATAGATTTGTCCACTATGCCATATCACAAACTGAACATGCCTACCACTCTATGATTGAATCTCATAGCCAGTCCATATCAAAGCCTAAAGTTTAATTCCATCCCTTGGTAGATATCACAATTGATTTCACTCATTAACAACCCCTAGATTGGGTGAGACAATCACCATTTGGGATCATCAAGTGATTCCTTATACCCACTTTATTGATCATGGTAAGACCACACATAACCACAAACATATAAGAGTTTGATTGAAACCTACAACCATTCACTAATCTTGGGCCTAATCTACTCATGCTCATTACCATGCCATCATTTTTTTTCATTAGTTGATTGCTTTGGGATCCTCCATTCCATCCAACATTTTCTATTTGTCACTTTCCCATTAGTTTGGATTTATCTTATGTATCTCCTTTTTTATTGCATATGGATCTTGACTTTCCCCCTTTTACATTGTGTTTTTCTTTGATAAATATCTCTTTTATTGCATTAAACTGGGCTTATATTTTGCTTTGGCAAAGGGCTCAAACTCCCTAATGAGGACACACATCTAAATAAATGGCTTGAATTAAAAAATAAACCTTGTAATGTCAAAGGAAATGGTCAAGTGTAAATCCTTTAAAGAGATGACAAGGAAGAAACATTAAAATGATTGAATCAAGAATAGAGAATCCTTAACTAATTTTGATAAAATATAAGAAACAAATGAAATATTTATCATTAGAACATATAAATTCATATTAATCATATTTTGATTTAAACATAGGCTTTCTCTACATACAAAACATATATAGATTTATCATTAATCTAAACTAAGCACTTAAAATTAAATAATGTCATTACGAAGCCTACCTAACCCATGGAAATTTGACATTTAATTTGTCAACATCCTCTTCAAGTCTTTGATGGTTTTGACATTTAGGATGATCATTAAAATTAGGCTTTTCAAGTACCATGTGGCATGTCCTAATTGGATCAGAGGCCTAGGGTTTATGGTTTGGTGATGAGTAGATGTATATTAAATTTGAGCTTAAGGGAATGTTGACATCATCAAGGCATCACATGATAGGCCCTTGTCAAGTTAGACTTATGGTATGGGTACATAGGATGACATCACATGGCAATATCCTAGTGAGTCTGGCCTTTATCTAGCTATTATGTCAATTTCCTCTTTGTGATCTTAGGCTCTCCATGTGGTGACCTCTCAGGTCCTTAGGGCCACGCGACTATTAGATATTTGTCACAGTATTCATGGTCCCAATTTCCTAGGACATTGACACATGGTGACCTCTTGGGCCTTTGGGTTTATATAGGTATTAGAATGTTACTATATTCTTTATGTTATTAGGCTCCTAGGACTTTAGCATGTGGAAACCTCTTTGGCCCTCGAAGTCACATAACTATTGCATTCAGACTAATTACCTACTAAAATGGGTCACCATGATCATGCCATATGTCATGATCTTGACAAGAAAACAAAAGAGAACTTAACCAAAGGCTGTAACACCTAAGGGATGAGGTGGGGGATCATCATTAGGTGGTAGATTAGTTCAAGCAGAAGGATCTAAAGTAAGAGGATCCAAAGCCATCCAACCATCTAGGGGGTTAGAGTCATATCAATAGCCCATCCATTAGTGGGTTGATTCTAAGTAGTAATGAAACTAGGATAACCTCTCTTGGATGGAGTTTTATCATATTTGACATGTGGTGGAAAATACCTCCATCCACCCTAGTGAAAGCAAGGGGAAATTATGTAGAGACCAAACTTTTAGAGGCCATAATTTTGTATATGTTAGTCCATTTGAGCTCTAGTTCATGTCCAAATAAAGGTATCCCAAATTTTAATTCAATAATAATACACTCAATCCAGTTATGGAGTTTTTTTATAACTTTTTGGAGGCCATATTTGACGATATAAGGGCCCAAAAATGTATTTTAATATTTTTATTAGGATTTTTCTATTTTTAGAAATAGTATATTTTTATAATTAGACATGACTTGACTTTAAATTCATCCTTTAGGATAATCTTAGTGTTTAGAGGATATGTGGATATTTTTAGGCCCATCTAAGCTTTCATGCAAAAATTAATAAAAATATTAGTTGAAAAATTACTAGAAGATGAAAGTTACTAAAAATAACAATTTTGAAAATTACATGGGTCAGTTGGCTTTAACTAGCCTTTGATTTATTTAGTTTCTTTAATTCTGCATGTTAAATTTAATTTTGATTTTACCTTTATTTAAATACTCTTATGTAATTATTTACCCTTTAATGAGAATCAATAGAAAAGGTTGCTTTCATGACATTTATGATTTTATGCCTATTGATATTTTGCTTAGCTAGCCTGAGTTTTCATTAGGAGAAGTGGATATGATTGCACAACTAAATTTTATACCTATTGGGAAGTGGAAATAGTGAACCTTGGATCATCCCATTAGGTGACACTAACTCACCATACGTCGGGCACTCACCCAATGATATAGAAGATCCTACAGATGATATACCTCCATATCCACCTTATCCATTCGGGATTGAATTTGGATGTAGGCTAAAGTTATAATAGAAAACTTATTTTGAATGGAAAAAAGACATGGATATTCATCATTGTGTATTATATCATTATTTTTTACCTTCTATAATTGTAAAAAAATCATAGCTTTGAAAAATTCCACAAAAAATAAATAGCATTGGCCAACTCCCCAAGCAAATCAAGACACCAAGAAAAAAGCTTGGGGTGATAAAGAGGAAAGAGATTATGGATCCAAATCCATGTAGACTAAGCTCTAGAAAAAAATAGAATTTATGCTTGAAATAGTCTAGGCACTTATAGGTAGGACACTTGGGTTGAGTAATTCTCATATGGGAGAGTTGTTCCTTGAGTGGAAGGCATTGATAGACCAAAAACTAAAGGAATTGACCTAACTTGTGCTCTAAATAAGATTTATAAATTTGGTCAAACCTAGAAAGCCATAGCCTAGGGGTAGAATTAAGACCCCATCACTTATTTATATTATAAAGATCAAGAAAAAAGGGGCTCATGAATTAATAGAGAAGTCGTAAGGAATAGTTTTTGAAGTGGGTGTCACAATTCCACCTCTAGTCCTTCCACCAAAAATGGGGTGATTGGGGGCCTATCATGTGTAAAATAACATCAAGAAAAAGCTATTGAAATTGAAGAATAGTAGGAAAGTCTGCATTATTCAAGTGATATTTTTCTTTCAAATCTAGCTAAGGGATCTAATCCTTGGCAGGGATCGAATCTTGAACAGTATGAATGTCTTTCTTGAAGAGCCTGAGGGATTTGATTCCAATAAATTCAAACAACAAAACATGAGTATTATTCATGATGGGATACCACCATATATTATGATAATTAAAATATAAACCACTATGGAAACCATCACCAATCCATCTCAAATGAGGTTTAGCTTCCTCTAAATCCTTCCATATACTTTTGTCCATGAAATAACCTTCAATTTTGACAAGATTCATCATGATGAGAAGGGTATGGAATCCAATATTTTTCCAATTGGGCTTACCATATGAGGATCTAAAAGGATATGTAGTGCCTTAGTATAAGTTTCTAAGATTCATTATCTTCAATGGCTCTAACAACTCATTTAGCACACAAGGATGTGTTTTGCCTATCACTATCAATAATCCCCATGTCTCCTTTATCCTGAGGAAGGTAGAAGATGTCCTAAAAAACTCAATGGAATCCCCTCATTTGTTTGACAATATACTAAATGAAATCCTTGATAATTTTAGCCAACCTATCATAGGAATCCCTAAAGGAATCCCAAAAAGAGGAGTAATAGACATGGATAACTGCTAAAATTTTAGTCTAAACCTAAAATGTCTTATTAATTAAGTGGCTTAATAATCTAGTAATCAATATTCTTCTCTACATGGTTGATGGCATATTGCCAAAGCTGTATATGAGAAATATCAAAGGAAAATGGAATGCCAATAAATTTAAACTATTCTCCTCTAGTAATCCATTTCCATTGATATTAGAGAATTCAATCAGGCATGGGCATCATGATTTGTCTAAAACATTGAGTCTTACTCCATTTCAAAATAGACCTAAAGTCTAAACAAAATATATTAAGACATTTCATGGATTCTGAGAAATTTTTTCTTATTCTTCAAGCATGAGGAAGGTATCATTAACAAGGGACCATTAATGAGTTAAGAAGATCATCTAGGTTAAAAAAACCTTAAACAAGGCCCCACTCATATATATAGGCAAGAATATATCCTAAAGATCTTACAAAAATGAAATACAAGGCTAGAAAAAGAAGGAAACCTTGTCACATGGAACGTTAGAGAAAATACTTTCAGATTTGAGACCATTAATATTGAGGTAGGCAAAGGCATCTTATAATAAATTTTAGATTGATGAAATAAAAAACTGGCCAAAACCAAGAACCTTTAGCATGGATAAGATAGAAGGCCATTCTATTCTATCATAGGCTTTTTCAAATTCTAGCTTGAGAAAATGGTTCACTGATAGGAGGCCCCAACTCATTCCATTCCTTCCTAGACAATAATAAGATTATCAAGAATATACCAACCTCTAATAAATCATGTTTTCTTTTGTCTAACCATCAAAGGAAGAATGAGATGGATATGGTTGGCAAATATTTAGCAAGGATTTTATATGAAAAATTAACACATGGTGATAGGCCGCTAGATGGTAATTAGCTCTAGATCCTTAGATATAGGTATGATGTTTTCTTGATTACTTATAGTACATAAAGATTGGTTTTTTATGGCTTCTTTATAAACTTGAAGTAAATGAGGCCCAAAAAATTCCCATGTGGCTTTGTAAAATTTGCATGGAAATCCATCAAGACCAGGAACCTTATTATTTCTCATGTAATGGAGAGCTCATGTGAGTTCCTAAATATTCAGTAGTTCATCACAAAGTAATTGATCTATAGGTTTTACCTTGTGGGGAACCACATTGAGAAATTCATGTAGAGCTTGAGATATTTTCATTATTTCCTCCTGAGATTGAAACTCATACTTATATTGATTCAACAAGGTCGAGGAGATATTAGGAAAAGATGTAAGCCTAGTTTGAGCTGGATTGATAGCCTTAATTTGGTCTTGGTCTATTTTTACCTGAAGGATTTGAATTTTTTTGAAAGCCTTGTTCCCAACTTTGAGCTAATGTAGTTGAACACAAAGTTATTCCCCTCAGGTGGTGTTCCTATTCTCCACCTTGATATATTTTTTGAGTGAGGCGGTGATAATATGTAAGTGATGATCAAATTGATTATGCTTAACAAGGGAGTAAACTCTCTAAAATTCCTTAAGTGTGGCTTCATTGCCTCATTTTTTAACACAAGCTATTTGATTCCCATATTGTTAGATAAGGGTGGTGGTGTGTAAGATAGTCTCATTCCACCACTCAATCTAGATGGAAGGATAAGGTGGGTAGGGTGCCAAGTTCCAAACCTGAGTAATAAAATGGATGGTACCAACATGGTTTAAAAGAGTAGTGTTGAGAACAACATGATTACATGACTTTGAATCAACCTATGACCCAATCCATTCTTTAGGAGATGGAAACATGATCTAAGAGAATGTATTCAAAATGGACATAAACATGTTAGCCATTAATGTTGGAGAAAGAGAAAATATTTTGTTCTGATAACATATAAGTTGATCCTTTTGAGAATGTAGTTAACACTAGTATGATAGTTAGATCACATAAACCAAGGCGTGTTATTGAATAAGTTCCACTAAAAGAGAGGATCAATAAGACCCCTTCTATTCTTGAAGTAATACCATGCTTCATGATATCCCATGTGCCACCTCATGGGCATAATACCAACTTTGTCATTGGGATCTTAAATCATACTAAAATCCCCACACATGACCCACAATGGAAGGGGTAAGTTGTCAACCAAATATTTCCAAAACAAAGATCTATCAAGACCATCATTAGGGGTGTAGATGTTGAGAACACCTAATGAATGGACCTAAATATCTAAAATTAGCTAGATCACTCAGTGTGATGGGTCCTCCCTTGTGTCAATACTTAATGGGGAAAATTTTGGTGATACCAATATGTTAGCACCACCACATCCATCTTCATGTAGAGTGGAGAATTAGGTAGCATCTAGTAAAACACACTTTATAGTAGTATGTAGAAGAAACCCATAAACTTATTTATTGGGAAATGTCATTCATTAGGAGCTCCCCATGTCGATCCTTAACGTTATGTAAAACTAAAAAAACTATTGTGCTAGTTTGGAAGATAAAATGATTCGCACATAATGGAGTGGTGTTTATCCCCATTTTCCTCCTGAGGAGAGTCACCACCACCATGGGGTGGGTTGCATGACTAAAAAGAGGAACCATTTGTTGAGGATATCCCAACATTGGTGGAATTCTATGGAACATGAGAACTATGAGAAATGAGGATCTATTGGGATATGGGGACTGCATAAGAGGGGGAGGAGAGGTGGGAGCCTCTTATGAAGGATAATTTACTAAGGAAGAAGCTACATGAGGGAGGTTTTCAATTTGATTGTATTTTTTTCTTGATAACCATAATCCAATCATCACCTTTATTTACCTCTTTGGGTTTCTCAGTTTATGAAGGGGTCGATGAGGGTTTTGAATAACCCATAAGGGGACAATCCTTGATGCAATGGTCAAGAGCCTAACATCAAAAATAGGTATTGGGTAGACTAAAATAAATGGCTTTTTTTACCTAGTAGGAATCACCAACCTAGATGTCCATGAACTAATTCAACTCCTTGGATAAATCCACCTCAATGCAAAGTTGTTGTTGAAGGCATGAAGAATATAAATTTTATGATTCATGGAAAATTACTAACCTGATGGGCACAATAATTTAGTCAAGAGATATCCATAGTGAAAATGGAAAGTTTGGAAGCTCAATCTAGATTGACACCCTAAGGGAGGCTTGGTCAATGACCTTAAACTCTTAGGCCTAGTGGGATAAAATTAAGATTGTGTTTTTAAAAAACTAGCATCTTGATATGGCTAAAATGGTTTGGACTTTAAATGAAAATAGAAAAAAACCTTTGGTAAGGTTTTGAACCCTAGTGACATGGACACCTGAGGGCTCCCACTAGTGGTGAAACCATGTATATAATGAATCTTCTGATGGGATACCACTAATAAAATAAGTAATAAGAAAATAATTCTCATACCATTTACATGATTTATTAAAAACATATAATCATAAACATAGCTCCAATTGTAAGGGAAGGTCAAAAGGGTTATTTTACTGTAGTCCTTCGGGATAAATTTCCTATCTCACTTGGTGCCATGCATCTCGCCTCTTGTAACAATAATTGTAGTTGAGAACCCACCCAAAGGGTGGAGCTTTGAGTACAATAAATGCATAAGAAAACTAGAAAATTCCACAATGGTATGTTAGTCAAGTAAATAGGGTAACATGGAAAAACACATTGACCATTTAAAACCCTAACAGAGCTCGTCTCTCTATTTCTCTCTCCTTTAATACCACTATAGTGTTACATTTTTAAAATGTATTATAAATATATTACATTGTGATACAATATAACCTTAATACATTTATTTATAAATCAATAAATAAATTTGAGTTTACAATATATTAAAAGTATCACTCATTTTTTATATTTATTTATTATTTCATATTATCAAGTTTATGATTTGTTCGAACTCAAGTATTAAATTATCAAGATTTTCATAATAAAAGCTTATATTCAAATTTTTACATATTCCAAGAAAAAAATATAAAATATAAAGTTTATAATTTAGTAGATTATCGTATTTAATTTTATGTAGAAATCACATTAAAAATGTACAAATTTTGAAATTTCAAATTAAATAAATAAATTTATGAAAAAATAATTAGAGATATTTTATGATTTTTAATATCAAATTAAAATAGATATATATTTATTATTTGTTTCTATAAATGTCTCAAAATCTCACTCAATACAAAAATTATGTTATTATAAATAATTTCACTACAAAAATTATATGGTATATTACATTTTTTATATGGTATATTACATTTTGTAAAATAAATTAAGTATATTATATTATGGTAGAATAAAAGATCACTTAAAATAAGATTAATATAAGGATCATTTAATGGCTAGTTCATGTTTTGTATTTATTCATAAATATAAGAATTGAAATAGGATTAGTCTTGTCACTAAATATGTTATATTGAATTACACATAATCAAATTAATTAATATAATTTTGGGCATCTATTTAATAGATGGTAGTTCTGCAATGTTAGGAATATTTATTCAATGTTGAGCATATATATTAATATTATGTTGCCATATAAAAATTAATATTTAAATATATTGATATTTTAGAGAATTTAATTATTAAAATTTATAATATTTTTATCATTGAATTTTTTATGATATAGCTTTATAATTATTTTTATTAATAAATAGTTGTTGAAATTTGAAATTTAAATGATTGAATTATGTTTATTATATTATAGAAAATTGAATCATCAAATCAATGATCTTACTTTAAAATAAGAAACACATATCTAATTATTTATATTAAAATTATAGAGATTCAAATTATTATTAATAAGAGTAAAAAAATGAAGGATTTTATTGAATAATTAAAAGAATTACACACATTTAAGTATTGATGTTATACTTAAAGAATATATTAAATTAAATTAAATTGATTATTAATAAAAAATATTAGATGAAGAATATGGTGAATAATTTATTTGACGATGAGTTGTCCAAATTTAACTCCATTTTTATAATCATAAAATGAGTAACATTTAAAGTTGAATTATTGCAGGAGACACATTTTAATATTACATTCAATTTATAAGAATATATTCAAATAACACATGAAATATTTTAAAATTAATATATCAAACATTAGGCAAAAAAAAATTATGATTATTAATATAATATATATTTTAAACATTTTCATTAGTTAAAGAAAAAAAAGAGATTGAAAAATGAAAGCTATAATAACTTGGCATGGTAGAGACTAAAAAGCTTCATCCATCATTTTATGTTCAAAATATTTTATTTTGTGTTTTTGTTTAATCTCTAGAACCTTAACCTTCATTTCTTTTGGAAGAATGAATCTGTTAGAATTATTGACATAATCCTCTACCATAAAAATAGTTGTAGATGCCATTAAAGGGCTTGCATTGTAAAATAGAATGTTGGTTGTGTGTTGGTCAATCACTTAACCTTGGTTGTTCACATGATCCTTAAGTTATCAATTTTATTGGTCTATACCTGGTACATGTGCGACTTGATAACTGATCTTCTTAGCATTAGGTGTACTTTTAAACATGATGAAAGAAATAGCCTAGGTGCGAGACCTGAGTGATTTTGATGGAAGAAATACCCCTACCTCCTTGGATCTCATCTAAATGTAGTATCACTTTGAGATATTTTCCAAAAAAAAGGATATGAAAATATGTCTAAATAAAAATATAATATACCAAATAAATAATGAAAATACTATTATAAAAGACTTTTACAATGTTAAATAACTTTAAAGGTGCTAAAATGATGCGAAAGTGACTGTCAATTTAGTGAGAGTGGGATCTACTTTGCCTCTTCCTCTACTTCAACACAGACCTTCATTTCTACAATGTTTGCCTCTAAAATATTCCCTCTACCCTTTAAACATTACCAATAAGTTGGTGTGGGTATTCCTTGGTCAGCATTTGCACCATGAGATACTGTGGAGGTTATGGATTCATGATTCTAGTGATTTTTCTTCTACTCTAGGGTGGTATTAAGGAGGCTCATATATCTAGTGCTAATGTTGCCTATGTCTTCCTCTTTGGGTATAACTATGGTTTTCAATACAAAAATCAGTAATGGGGAGCTTGGGAGGTTCTTATGGAATTTTAGTTGAAGATTCAATCATTATCATGTGCTTAGGAACCAAATATTTTAGCCTAGAATAATCCTCTCCTTAAAATAGAGACCCATTGGTGGTGCTTCAATGGCATGCTTTGCATTTTATGTCATTCTTCTCTCTTGACACTTTGATAATGTAGATAAAAGTGTTAATACATTAAAGTTATGGATCATAGCATTGCATATCTAAATTTTCATATTTTAAGGGCAAGAACCAAATAAAAAATTGACACTATATTAGGTCAAGCTTGAAAGAGCTCTAAACCCTTAAACACATATTCAACTTCATAAACTAGTTATATGATGTCTTTGTTAAATAAATCATTCCATACATATCTTATTTTTATTTCTTGCATGTATTCACCCACACAGTTCAATCATATTCTCTTGATTTCAAGCAGGATTTTTTCAACAATTGATTTAGCCATGGTTGTTGTAATTTTTTATTACATGAATGAAAATTATTGAGTTAATATCTTCCATCCAATAGTGTAAAATATAGTGCTAAAGATAGTCTTTCCTACTCTTAAATATATGGATGGTTGGATTTGAGTGAAAATTACTCTAACATAATGAAATATTTAAGTTTTTAGGCATCCCATTCACATTCTAGGTCTCCCATTCTATGCTTTAACAATATGTGGGTGGATAGGGTGGAAAATAAGTTATTGTATTTGATCACCAAACCCTTATCTCTATCTAGTAAATTCCAAATTATTTTAAAGTGCTTTCGGCCACCTATGTGTATTATTCATCTTATTGGGTTCCTTCCAAGCAATCAGTTTGTAAGCTTGAAATTCTAGTCAGAGACTTCTTTTGGGCTAACCCTTTCATTGGCACAGGTTGTCATAGGGTGGTTTGGTAATATTATTTCCTTCCCTAGGAGCTGGGTTGTATGGGCTTGATTGATGTATCTCATCAAGGTTCAACTCTCTATGTCAAATGGATTGTATGGGCCATTGAAGGAAATGAATCTTGGAAGGTACTCATCCACAATTATATTTCTCAAAAATCCCTTTATGGGTGAGAATCATGGAAAGGGGATTTGATAACCTCATTATTTTTTCTCCTAGGAAATTTGTTGGGTCCTTTGTGATAAAAAGTATCTAGAAATCTTGGGAAAGAGTCAAATTTTGACTATTTTAGAATAGCTCTAGGTTTTGATATGGCCTCTTTATCAATAAATATTCCTTATGGTGGTCCCATATCATTAAATTTCATGTATTTATTCTTACAAGGTGCCTTGGATACATTCTCCTAAATTATTTTGAAGGGGAATTCATACAGTGCAAGACTTGTTTTGCAAAGACACTCAATTTTGGCTCCCCTAGGATGAATTAAAATATGAGTAAAATTTGTTTGCTACTAATATATAATATTATGAAGAGTTTATGGAAGTTGTTCCTATGGAATTGCTTCATAAAATCATAGTCAATTCTCCCTATCTTTGGTGGAAAGACTAGAAATGGTATGTTGAAACCCCTTTCCAGAACTACATTGCTCAACAAGGCTATGAATGGATTTTACTGCATTTGCATATGGTCAGAAATATTAATGGCCATTAGATCATTCAATCCTCCCCTTATGTTCAAGGGAAATGATTTCAAATAGTGTGTGATGTGTGTGTTGATCCTAAACAATCCCACTTTTCCCAATTTGTGCTTTATCAATGGATTTTCATAGGCAAGAGGATAATTCATTTAGGGTTATTGTAGCCTCAATGCCCTTTTTTGAACACTTGGAGACTTTCATGCACTTTTTATGGTTTTTCTCAAATGCCCAAATATCTTGGGTTTGGATACATGATTTTTTCCAACCTTATTTCCCAAACCCCTTCAATTGTTTTCACACTCTTTTGGGTAACAACCCGTAAATGCCCCCTCAATTCACCCAAATCTGATAGCTTTAAGAGTGAAAATTCTATTTTGGATGTGGAAAGAAAGGAATTCAACTTTATTCTCCAATGTTTCTACTGGCATTCACTTTTCTACATATAATAAGGCTATGGCTATGGAGTTGGATTACCTGTAGTGATTGATTTATCAATGGGGTGACACCCCTATAATATTTCTCACATCCCACCCTCTCCTCTACAACACTCACCACCAATAGGTGGTAGTGATCCTCATCACAATTGGTGTTGTCAGCATTCTAACAATTGTGCTACTAGTTCTCCATTATGGAGTTGCTCTCCTCCCTTAGTCTAACATAGAGGTTGGGTCTCTCCACCTCCTCATATTTTTTATGCTTAAGGGTGTGATTCTCTGCCTCTCACATACTATCATAGGTGGAACCTCTCATTCAGAAGTTTTCATGGTGGTAGACAATTGTTGCTAGATAAAGGCTTCCCCAGGCTTGCTTTATCTATTTATATATTAAGGTGCAAGATGAGGATGATTAACAAGCCACTGATTATGGATGGGACCCTATTATTGAAGGGAAAGATCTTCCAGGCTCTAGATTGGGTGATCCTCCTGATCATGACCCCTCCTCTACTGGTCTCTTTACTATTATTGCTTAAGTGTCTCTTTTTAATATTATAGATCTTTTCTAGGCTTGGCATATTTCTTTATTCCTTGGATTTTTTACCTCATTTATGTTTCCTAGGGTGGTCCTCATGTATCATTGTATCATGCTCTCTTACTACCAACCTTTTTTTGTGAATAGTCTAGTAACTTTGATATATTTATATTAATAATATAAACTATATTTCATCAAAAAAATTGAGATAGATATTATAATGTTAGAAGACACAATCCTTCTATAATGTATGTGTGTTGAATCTAAGAGATCTTTTAGGAAAAAATCTACCTAATCACAATTAATGTTTATCACTAATGCTTATAACTTACCATTAACACTACATCTTAAATATTTCTACAGTCAAATCCTCAAATCTAAAAATAAATTAAAAAAAATGCTAATGAGAAAAAATCAATAATTTTTAATAGTGGACTAAGATAATTAGTGAAAAACATTAATCCCAAAAATGTTATAAGACTTGAACAAATTTAATTAATGCTATAAAGTTAAAATTTGAATAATTATACACTAGTGAGTGCCCATGAAAGGAATGCGAAAAATATCATTCCAAGCCAAGATTCTAAAGCATTGATAGTAAGAACATCACAATAATATTTCAAATAAATGAAATGCAAAGACAAGGTAAATCAAATGATATTCATAAAAAACATGTTTAATACAATGGAGAGCCCTTGATTAAGTAGGCAAGGCAAAACTAGAAACCATCATAAGTAAGCGATGTGGGATAAATCCTCACATAAGACAAAACAAGGAAATGACAAACAACCTAGCTAGAACCTAGCAAAAATGAGAACTACATACTCTAATATCCCCCTCAAGTGAAGTTATGGGTTAGCAATAGCCAAAAAAGATATAGTGGCATATCCATAGTATGAGTCTCAAAAACTAGGCTTGATAGGGTCCTCATGTACAATATATATCCATGAAATGGAGAAAGAAAGAAAACTCATAAGAAATAAAAATACCCCCATAAAATGATGTAAAATAAAGAAGGAATGACTTGATATTAAATCCCCCCAAAGAAAACTATCATCGATACTAAAGTTATCGATACTCTAAGTCAAGATTGTAAGATAACCAGTGTTGATGTCAAGATCCTTAGCTAGAAGATTGTAGAAGCTCCATCTTCATTGAAAAATATTTTTTACTTTTTCCAAAATAAAAACATTAATGGTGTACTAAAATTATACCCATTCCATAATGGAAGATGAAGAAGGCAGCAATACAAATATCTCTAAATCACATCTAAATTTAAAGTGTGGCATAGATTTGGTAAGGTCATGCATAAGAACCAGATGTCATGCCATGAAAATGAATTGATAATAAGAAATACATGTAAAATTCTCTAAAATAATGTCCACAGTAAGTGGATCGTAATTATAAACAAGTGTACTCTCACTGAAACCGATAAAATCCTCCAAAATGATAATCTATGGTGGTTCAACATCTTGCATAGGAAAAAAGGAAGGTTTTGTAAATAGATATCCCAATTTTGGAATAAAATCATCCCATAGAGGTGGCTCAATAAAAACAAGATAAATTTTCATCATAATTGTGTCATTACAAGAAATTATGGTAAGAGGAGAGATCACATCATCCAAAGAAAAAACCTCATTGATAGGAGGAGAAGGAGATGGAGAAGCATCATCCTTGTCACCATCAAAATATAAATCCTTACTAATAGGAGGAGAAGGAAATGAAATATGACATGGAGTAAGAGAGGGTTTAGAAAACATAAAAGGCTTAATATCCTCTTTAAATAAGGTTGAAATAACATCCCAATCTCCCTTTGGTGATGTGGCATCCCTAATATGAATGTGCAAGTTGTCTGAAACATTGAGGCAAATCAATAGAAGAGCCTCATCTTTCATAGATGTAATCCAAGAAATATCTATATGCAATAAGAAATTCATCATGTCTATAAATCAATCTTAACTTGGAGAAGATAGATCATACCATACACTTCTGATTGTGGACACATTTATTAAGTGGGAGCATGACCAATATGGGGATTCACTAGACCTAGTTAAGAGATCTCTTATCACAATACATGGTACTAGGGAGGGTTCCAAAGCCTCCAGTATAACACAATCATGCAATAACCCTAAGGGGGTCTTAATTTTTTATATTTTACCTATACTAATAATAAGTAAATTAAATCTAATCTAGTGCTCACCAAAGCTTGTGGCACAATATGAAGGGTTAGTGAATAAAAAAAACATGTATAAGAGAATATTAATTAATCTAAATATGAGTAATACCCTAATACATGCAATATAAAGATTAATATTATTTGAAGACAATACTTATGCTACTTTTATCTACTAAAGAGAGCAAAGTTAGAGAATACTTACCTGAATGTGAACCCGTTGAGACTCAATATTTACCTTAGCCAATGGGGATTCACAATAGGTTGTTGTGGTTTGTAAGGATCAATAAGAAATTCCAAAGCATCAAATAATTATCCACAAGCCTAGAGTCTCCAAGTAGAAACCCTAAGCTAAAACTCCTCAAGTAGAATGGTGAAAGAGTAGATTATAAAGAAGTGTGAGTGAATAATAACTCTTGATTACATATTGAAATAATGACAAAATGATCTTGTATTTATATTTGGATTTTACCCCAAACCCTTCCAAAAATGCTAACTGACAGGGTTGACCTAGTTTACCTAGCACAATTTTAGATAATTATTCACTAGGTCTCGAGCTAAGTCGGCCAAAGGCTAACCTAATTCCTAAGTAAAAATATCTTGAAACTGTATAGGGTCAACCCAGTTGACCTAACATAGCTGACTAATAAAAGGGACATAAGGTGAGGAAAAAAGGGATGGAAAGTGGAAAAGACTCAAAGAGTGTGCAAAGGAGGAATGATAGCATAGGGAATGGTTTTAGGAGCTGGTTGGATTGGTAATAATGTGGAAATAAGGAACAATAATCTTGTAAAGCACCAATGGTCTACCCACCCCTTTCTTGGTGCACCCCTTAGGGAATTCACTCAAAGAGATTGAGTCTTGATGTGTTACTACAAGATATAAAGTGTTAGTATTTGGGAAAAGTTGAGAATATTATGTGTATACATATACTCCACTCGAAGCTCATCATGTGTCACTAAGGTGCAATAAGGGATAGTGCATAGAGAAAGAACATAAGAATACATAATTCTTCGGTGAAAAAATTAAAGTATTTTAAAGCATAAAATAATTTAAAGTAAATGGCTGAAAGGAAAATAACTAAAAAAGTAAATGTGATGTGTACTTTGACTTACCTTTATTGTTGGATGGTTGTCTACTATGTTGTTATTTTTTATTGTGTAGGGTGCAAAGACTAGTTTTGATAAACCCAAGAATACAAAACTAAAGAGAAAAAATAAACAAATATAGGAAATCCAAGATAATTAGTGCTATGAGGATGGGATGTACTTATAAATTTGGCAAGTTGGGGTGACAACTATTAGACCAAATGACCGAGTAAAAAAAACAAGAGTAAATCAAGTAATCAAAAATCCAAGGCTACTAAATATTGAAAAACTCAAACAAGTAAACCATAAGTAAAAAAGGAAAACTCACCAAGTCAAACCAAGGATACATGTCAAAAAGAATGGTAATCAAACATTAATTTAAAAGCAATAACAAAATGGTAAAACAACTTTGATGAGTGAGCAGTAACAATCCTTATCTCACTCAATAATGAAAAAAGGTGCATGAAAGGGAAAATAACATTACTGAGTGAGAAGTAACAAGTCAACCTCATGCAACAATAGAAAAAGATATGGACTCAGGTTCCCATATAGAAGGGTAGTACAACAAATGACAAATGGTAAAAGAAAAACAAATCTAAGAATGTAGTTTTATGGTGTAAAGAAAGTAATCCATAGTTATTCAATTATGTTATTTCGCTCTAAAGATAGATAAAACTAAAAAAAGTAGCGCTAACATGTTTTAGGATGTGAAGAACAAAGAAATATAGAAGAAGGGAAAACATATTTGGAATCATAATTTGCCTTTCAAGGGGGGAAATGAAATGGGTGTAGGAGAGAATGAAGGAAAAACCAAGGTATAGGAGCTCTTTATCTAAGTCAAGACACTCAAATTATGTTTGTCAAAATAAGAGGACTATCGACCTTAAGGACTCTAAAAAACCTATCTTAGCTACACAAGTCTTAGGTCAATAAATGTAGTATATAGATCATCCCATGAAGGTTATATGCATGAAAATTAAAATGGACCTACCTTCCCACAACATGTTCCCCATTCCTCAAGACCCTTTATAGAACCATCCATCTATTGTAAATATTGGGTACTTGTGTGAGAAAGTAGGTAGGACCATAGATTTTTTTAAATTTTTGTATTCCAGTCTACTAGCCTACCACACCCAAATGGACCTCGACTCTATGTGAGGCCAAGTTTGGATTTTAATCTTTAATTAGATATGGGAGATGTGCTTATAATCATGTATTTTAGTATGATTTTGACTTTTTAGATTTGTATGTTGCCTTTTATATATCATTGACTTTTGTTTCTAATGATTTGGATTTTGACTTTCTAGAAAGCTTTTTCTATTCCTCCATACAGATTTGGAAAAACAAACATGAGTGCTAAAGATGACTTTAATTTGAATACTTAAGACTTGATTGCTAAGGGAGAGAAATTCAAAGAGCATGGGGTCTAAGAGTCTCATAAATTTAGGTGAAATAAAAGTGCTATCTTGACATGGACCTTATTTTATCCAATGTGGAGTGAAAGTAAAGGAAATCAAGAGGAGTGACACATGGAATAATTTAAATTACTTCAAATTGCAACAAATGTGACAAAGTGCAAAGAAGAATACAATGACAGTAAAGTGTGATTCCTTATCATAATAATAAGGGAAATGGAGGAGAACATTCTAACATAGATCATTATGAAAATTCCATCTATCAAAAGAAGCCAAAGCTAAAGATGAGATGAAGGATAAATTTTTTGTAACTATTGTAAAACACATAATAGAAAAGGAATGATTGGATGGCAATTTTATGAGGAAGGTCAAGTCCTATCCATGGTCTTACACTACAACTCATAAAATAGAAACCCATGAGGGTACCAAAAAACATTGGAAAAATAAATGAGAAGATCAAAAAATGGTACTTTCTAAGGAGGATCGGGTCCTATCCATGGTTTTACAATGCAACTCACAAAATAAAACTTCAAGGGATGTCAAAAAGTGTGTAAAAAGAATATGAAAATAAATAAGACTATGTTACATCATGAGGAAGACCGGGTCCTATCCATATTTTTACAATGCAACTCATGAAAGAAAAGGGAACCCAAAAGACCAAACATGATAGACTAAATGTTTGTGAAAAGAGAGGACTATTACAGAGGGAGAGATTCATTCGAGAGACCTAAAAAAATTATTAGATATATGTAGATAGAAATTATGAAAAGAAGGAAATGTTTGAGAAAAGTATTTTTTATTGTGTATTGGTGGGCTCTTTGAAAACATGGCCTTCATTGGTTTGAAGGTGATAGGTACTTGAACCAAGAATATGTTTGACTAAATATGGGCCCCACCTTTTTTGGGTGTATTTACCTTCTAATGCAGAGAATGTATAAATAAAACATATTTGATCCTTGTTTTTTACTCACACTATGCTTGATAATGACTTTTGCACTCACTCTTCAAGCAATGGTTTTTTGTTAACCTATGATTGTTATCATTTCTAATGAATTTGATTTTTATTAATAAGGGGTTTCATTACCCTCACCTCTCAAAATTTTTGTCACAACTTTCCACTCTTCAAGACTTCACTTTACTCAAATTTGTACACACTTGTTATTAGACTTATTCAAAGGTTATCATCCTCTAAGATATTGAAGCTCACTTAATGCTCTTATAGTTTCATTTGTTTTTAGTATTGCTTATTAGATTCTGTCTTACCTCTCTAATCATTCACCAACTCACTAACACCTCACAAATCCTCCTTGACCACTCTATCGTCTACAAACTCAGTCCTTTTATCCCAATTTTGGGAATTTATTTAGTTTGTACGGTCTATAGAGAATCAATAAGTAAAACTACGAATGGTGTTAGATACCCTTTTCCAAGAACTATCTATACACAAAATTATAGACCCAAACTCATTGATAAGTCACTTTTCAAACTTGGTTTATCCTTCTATTTACACCTAATTAGGTATCCTAAATAATTTAGAGCCCTATCACCCTTGTATTCATACAATTCAACACCTATCTATATTTCAATTTTCACTATATTTTGATGATTGAAACCCTAGATATGGCATAAACCCTAGTTTAGGGTTTTTAGGCAACTGTCTCAGCTTGAGGGCTTTCAAAATTCATTTGCTAATGTTTGGAAGGGTTTAAAAACTTATAATTTGTTTTATATGGTCTGTATGAACCTAGAACACCTTTCTTAATCCTCAGATAATACCTTTCAATCCTCTATCAAACTATTCATCTCCAAAACATTCATGACTTTATTAAACAAATGACAGGCTACAAACCTGTATTTTGTGTGTGTATGATAAAATTCTGATGCTAATCCATATAAGCTATAAATAACCTTAATGCATGCTCTAAACGTTTACCAGATGTTATAAAATAATGAAACTCAAAGTTTTTGTCATTTCTCTCTATGAATTCAAATACACAGTCACTTTTTAAAAGCTCTGCTACAGGAGAACAAATAGGGTTTCCATATTTAGATTATAATAACCAATGGTGTTCTTATCTTTGCCTTAAGTTCACTCCTAAAACAATATCAAACACCTATAGTTTCTTTTCAAACATAATGTCAAGTTATAATCTAGACCACTTCATGCATAGTAATGAACTCTTAGTTTCAATCATAGTCAACAATCTAGGAAATAGGGTGTTGTGTTTGTATAAGTCTAATTACCAGAGATTACATTACCATTTCTTGTCTCTATTCCCACAATACACATTATCAAATCATTAAATAACACACATATTCATTTCCAAATATCATTTGAATTTCTAACACATAAAACATAGTCTACAACACCAACAATAGGGTTTACATTTTGAAAACAATATCAATAGGGTTCACCATATTCTTTTTCCTTTCAAAAGTCATTTTCAAAACTTGATTCAAAAAATCATATAACAAATTTATGTCATAATTTGGTAAAAACATCAAGTATCATTCTTCCATTAATAATAAAAATATTTATAGTCAAAGTGTTTCTATCGCTAATTCGCTTTCTACATTCAAAAGATGAATAAAGAAACTAAGGAAATGGACAAGGCTAAAAGTACCTGGATATAGACTGCGCACCGTAATCCAGATGCTTGTGAGCACCCCTCTTTGGCTGTGGAGGAATGACACCTGCAAAGAAAAAGAACTTGGACAAGAAAATGTTAGATGGATAGGCGGTGGGTTGCCAAGCGAAATCTTGTTCCCAGAAGTATGAGAACTTCCTTAAGGGAGGTCAACCCACTATTTTGATAAAAGATAAATGACTGATAAATGACAGAATGCTAAAATAGACTGAAATGATAGCAAACTGAAAGAGAAAAGGAAGCAAAGGCTTACCTAGAAGAAGCTGTCGGCTTAGTCACAGCCGCCGGCATCGGTGGTCCTACCGGCGTCGGTGGTCAAAGGTGCCGATGTCGGTTATGTGGCCGATGTCGGTCGGGGTAATGACCGGCGTCAGTCAGGGCAATGGCCTCCAGACGGGTCGGGTCAGGTTCTGGTCGAGTCTGGACAGAGTCTGGTCTGGACTTGGTCTGTGGACGGGTCTGTGGACGTACAAAATGGTCTGGGAGAGTCTGGTTTTAGTTGAAGGTCTGTGCAGAGGTCTTAGGATAATGGACAAAATGTCAAAAAGGGATAGAGAGATAAAGGAGGCCGATCAGAGAGATAGGAATCTGGGTCTACCTGGTTTGGTTAGCAGTCTGGGTTGGGAAAAAGAAGTACTGAATCTAGTTTAAAAGCAGATGACTAGAAAGCATAAAGAAAACAAACATAGTACTTACCTGTGCCCTGCTGAAGAAGGTGTTGATCTTGTTGCTGATGATGTTGGATGTGAAGCCTGTTGCTGATGGAGAATCCCTGTTGTTCACTTGCATAAGCTTGCTGTGTACCTGAGGGAGAGAGTCAGATTGATTGGCAGAGAGGTCAAGTGAAAAGGACAGATACAAGGGTCTGATGCGAAGATTCAAGAGCCGGGATACCAGAGAGAATCGCAGAGAGCCAAGAGAGGGAGATAATGGTGAATAAGCCGTTATGAAAGGTGCCGACGTCGGCAATATCGCTAACATCGGTCGACAGTTGACCGACGTCGGTGGCTAAAAGGCTGGAGAAAGGCTAAAAATAGCCTTTCATCCGTTTCCCAACCGCCGAGTCAAATGAATGCGAGGATGAAACGGTCGACGGGGGTTAAATGGGCGAGTGAAGAGATTGGAATGGGATTCTTAGGTATTAAATGGCCATGTGGGGAATAAAGGGGATCCAAGGAAGGTATCCTAGGATGGTGAGGTGGCAAGGAGAAGGAAAATGGACTTATTTAATTAAAAATAGATGATTATTTTCAATTAATAAGACTTAGGTAGGTTAGGGATAGTCGAAGTGGCAAGGGACCAAAGGGAGAGAGGAAGACAAAAGGTTAGACACTTTTTAGGTGTCTACATTTGCCCCTTTTTGTCTTGTTGGTTGTTCTTGACGAACTGCAAGACAAAAATAGGAGTTGGTTGTCCCAGGAAAAGGATGAGGTGTTCCCCCCTCAAAGCGATAGTCGAGAGAAGGGAACCGAAGATCGAGTGTCGATTTGATAGAGAAATGGATAGAAGAGAGTGAGTGAAAATGCTGCAGTAGTCGTGATTGCACGTAGTCCACTTCACGGGAGGGTCGGGTCAAATTGTCGCTTGTCGAGGGTCAAGGAGTGCCAAAATTGAAGTAATCAGGCCCCAGCATTTAGTCGTCTGCTGATCGGGTCACTCAATCTAAGCTGAAGCTCTAAATGGTCATCGTGTTCCAGGTATCCCAGGCTCAGGAAGTGCTCCCAGAAGCACGAAAGAGCCACAAGTAGTAGGGATCAACTGGCTTGCGATCTTATACTTGTGAAGGGTCAAAAATAGGGTCTGCGGACAATTCTACTAACCAGTCGTGAGGTAGCACACATGCAAAAAAAACAACCAAGGCAACATTGGCTTGGAAGTAGTCGAAGGTCGAAGGAGATATGCATGATCTCCAATGGTCATTGGTCAAGGGGATGGATGGACGAAAGGATGTGGCCGAGCTAACCTCAGAAAATGTCATGTGATCTGAGTGCTGCCTACATAGCCCTTGTGTGAAGGGCCTCAAGCCAATGTAGTTCTCCCTAAAAGGGAGGAATGGTCAAAGGGATCGATGAATTGGTTTTGGTCAAGGTCAAGGTCATGGTTAAAAGGAGGCAAGAAGGTTTGTCCATCAGGGAGACAAACAAACGGGGGTGGTCGAGCTAACCTCAGAGGATGTGGTATCTGAGTGCTGCCTACATAGCCCTGGTCATAGGGCCTCAGACCAATGTAGTTCGGACAAAAGGTCTGATTGATCAATGATTGGATGTGGTCAAGTGTCAAAATGATGAGGGTAAGATGATGCTATTGATGTCATATTGGTCGAGAGGCTTTCATCTCTAGCAAGTTTCCATAGTCGTGATGGATGTATGCTAAAAATGAATGGAAGTCTATTTATGCTTCAGCAAGTATTGGTTTATGCTTAACATAAATTGGGTCTGGTCGGTAAATTCCATGTGTATTGGTGTCCATAGAAACTATGTGAAATAGACTAGGATGATGTCAGCTAAAAATGATGAAAATGGCTTGGTTAAAGATGAGTTGACAATTGATGTGGTTAAATGTGACCAAAGTGTAGAGAAAAGATGAAAGGCAAATTGCTCTTTCATTGACAAGGACCAGAAAGGAAGCATAGATAGGGGTTATTAGAACAAAAGCCCCATCCATACATTACGTCGTTGACCAGTGTTGTGTTAGAACGGTAATCGAATCACTTTGACATTAAAGTGAGCTCGAAGTCCCCTGAGCAGGTGATAGGAGGTGGATAGGGTAACCTAGTTTAAGAGCAGGAATAACCTTGCCCCTTTTTATAGGAGACCCTGAGACAACTACAAGCCAAGTCCATGACCCTTTTTTTTTTTTTTTGGTGCAGGCTGATCAATGCGGGAAGCCTACATAGAGATGTCTTTTGATTTAGTGGTCATGTTGTGAAGCTGATCAATGCGGGAAGCTTCTAAGAAAGGTTGATGTTTGTAGCAAGATTTAGTCATAGCCATCCTTCGAGGGAGTGGTCTATATTTTTGCTTTATATAATGTTTGATAAGTTGGCCTAGCTGTCCTTCAAGGGATCATTCTAGTAATACATCAATTATGTAGCTGTCCTTCGAGGGAGCAGTCTACATTTAAAGTGTTTTATGACTTGGTATGATATATTATTTTTGACATAATTGTTGACTGAAGTTTGGCCATGGATGAGCCTGTAGAGGTTTAAGGGTTCCCTTTTATTAGGACAAAGCATTACTGCTTGACAAAAAAGGGTTGACAAGTGTTGGGAAGCAGGGTTGATAGGAAAAGGAATGACAATGACAAGGGGTTGCTCAAGGGACGAGCTCAAGTAAAATGTCAAGTGATTGAACACTCGACTAACAGTAGAAATGGTCGAAGATGCAAGACAAAAAGGGGGGCTCAAGGTCTGATAAGTCTCTGGGCCATGCTAGTGCGTTAAGGTCTGAGTCAATTAGAAGCAAACTTGCCCCAATTTGCCTCTTTCGAGATTGGTTAGGTGTTGATTAATGGATGTGAAGTTGGTTGACATTGTCGTTGGTTGGTTGAAAAAGGTTGAATGTTTGGTCGAGAGGTCTGGTTGATTGATATTTGGTTGAAGTTTGGTTGAGACTGGTCGAATAATTGGTTGGGGGTTGGGTCGATGGATACTTGGTCAAGGTTTAAGATTAAATGAGTGATTGATATGTGGTAGAGACTGGGTTGAAAAGTTGGTCGAGGTTTGGATGAAGGATGAGTTCCCCCAGCGGGTAGGGAGAATGTTTGAAAGATTGGTTAAGGTCGGTTGAGGTTTAGTGGTCAGATGGATGGTATTAATGTCGAATAAGGGGGTCAAAGGTGGCAAAGGGACCACAGTCTGGCATGGGGATCTTGATTTAAGTGATGAGGTTGGAGAGGCATGAGTCGGGGTTGATGTTTTGTCGATGAGGTGGTCAAGAGGATCCTTGATGAGAAGGGAATCCTTTTTCTGGTGTTGACGAGTGACAGCTTTGAGAGTGCAACAACGCTCAGTGTCATGTCTCAGAATGTGATGATAATGACAGAATTTAGAGTTGTCGAACCAAGAGGGTCTTGATTCGAGATGTCATGGGTGAGGCGGTGTTGAAGGTTTGTTGATAATGTGGTTGAAAAGAGAGGTGTCATTCTCTAAACATCTGCGAATGGCAACCTTGAGGGCACAACAATGTTCTGTGTCGTGTCCAGGCGTGCGATGATACGCACAAATGCAAGTGTGGTCGAACCAAGGTGGTTTAGGTCTGAGAGATTGATATTGTCTAAGAGGCGGGAGGTCGATACGAGATGACTACAATAGTTGCCGTAAGAGCAAGGCATATGAACCTGTTAGTGGGTCGAGGTGTTTTATTGCAGTGAGGGTTGGTGACGTTGGTTTAAGAGGCATAAGAGGCGTTGGTCGATGGTTTGGAGGAGATGTGTGTCTGATGGGTTGAGAGAGTAATAGAGGCGACTTGCCTCTGTGAAGGATGGGAGTGGGAAGCACTCCTATTAAAGTGGATGGATGCGAGCCCAAGATTGAAGGTAATGACGAAGATGGAGGAGGAGTTCTCTGGTGAGGTCTAGTAGCTTTCGTGTGTTTGGGTCGAGGGCCACTATTGTGTGAGGCGAGGTTAGATGTAGGTTTGGGTTTAGATGTGGATGGAGGTGAGTGAGATGTAGAAATCTCACGCAAAGGGCAAGAGGAAATCGTGGCTAGGTCTTCCTCGATTGAAATGGGTAAAGAGACTGGTTCTTCTCTGGGTGGAGAAGAAATAGGAGAGTGTGGCTCCTCCAGATGGCAGGAGGCAGGGATGATTGTGCCTTCTGCTTGTGCTTGAGGAGTAGGCAAGGTATGGTCATTGGATGAAGGTGGGGCTAATGGTGTAGGTGTGGTCAAGGCGTCCTCCAATATAGGAGAAATAGATGGAGGACTGATAGGAGAAGAGGGTTCTTCATCTTGTGATAGACGAATAGGAGAAGAAGACTCTTCTACCTGTGAAAGAGATTGGTCAGAGATAAGAGGTAAGATAGTGTTAATCGTGTGAATGTCATGGTCATGAGAATCTTTGGTTATGGTTTGGACATTGTTCTGAGTAGGTGGATGATTTGGAAAAGGGTGTTTGAAGATGTCGATATGTTGATTGGGTGGGGCGTTTGGGTTATCTAAAACAAGATCCCCCTTGTCGATCATGTCTTGGATGATGTTTTTGAAAGTTCGGCAGTTGTCAATGTCATGGCCTTGGATGCGGTGAAAGTGGCAGAAGTCGGCCTCTCTATACCATGTAGGGAGGGCTTTAGAGGGGTCAAATTGAGGTGGTTGGATTGTAGGGAGATTGAGGACCCCCTGCTTGAGAAGTTTTTCCAAAACAAAAGCGTATGGTTCTCCAAGTGGAGTGTAAGAACGCTGGATATACCATTGTTGGAATTGTTTGGTAATGCTGGAAGATGTCAAAGGTTGGGAATAATTCATTGTTGTTGAGGATGGTGATCTAATGACCACAGTGTTGGCCACTCCTTTGGACTTGGAGTTGGCAGAAGAAGAAGGTCTGGAAGAAGAATGGTCAGTAGATTTTGCGTTGGTATTATGCAATTTGACCTTATCTTCTTCAAGGGCGCAGAGTTCAAGCTTTCGAGCCATGACGAAAGGTTTGTCAAAAGTGTGGAATGTCTAAATCTGCAAGGTAGAAGAGATGTGGTTGGCACATGCTCGAGAAAAGAGCTCGATGAGCTTGGGTTGAGGCAAGGAGAAGGAGAGCTGGTTAATCAAGCCTCTCCAACGAGCGACAAAATTGACTACAGATTCATCGTCAAATTGCCTGATGGAATAAAGGTCTGTGATTGAGACTTGTTTGGTGATGTTGATTGAGAAATGGTTAAGAAATAGTTGGGCGAGTTGGATGAATGAAAAGATAGAGTGTCTGGCAAGAGAACTATACCAGTCAAGGGCTGGGCCAGAAAGCGACATAGAGAACGTGCGTAAAAGTAATGCATCTTCATGGGCAATAAGATAACAGGCATGTCTAAATGCCCGTAGATGTTGTTGTGGGTCTTCCTTACTCTGAAAGGAGTGAATTTAGGAAGCTCCCAATGGTTAGGGTATGGTCGAATAGGGATGGAAGGATGGATGGGCTCATTGCAAATTTGCTCATATGACAAAGTATTGCTTGAACTGGAAATGGAGGCTTCGAGACTGGACATTTTATCCATCAGCATCTTAATGATGTCTGCTGACGGATTGGTGGGTTGAGCGCCCCTAGGTTGTAAGGCGCTTGGAAGAGGCTAGAGGAGGCATGCAACATAGTCAGTTGTACAATGTACGGATGACTAGTCGCAGGGGCAGAAGTGGAGGCTAAAGGTGGTTGCGTTATGAAGGTCAAAGGTATAAGTTGACTGGGCACCACCAAAGGTGGTTGAATGGCGGCACTGGTAGAAAGATAGGTTGGCACTCCTACATTTGTGGGCGCAAGAGTATGAGGGGTCGAGACAATCAAGTTCTGATATGATGTAGAACTTGGTTGAATTATAGGTGGTTGAGGGGGTAATGGAACCCCGATGGAGGTCGGTCTAAAAATAGACGGGGAGGCCAAACTTTGCGTATTGGCCATGGTTGGGTTAATAGTTGAGGTGAAAGGCTGAGTCATAAAGGGTTGGGTGGCGAATGGTGTGGATGTCGTCTCCACATCACCCGAAAGGTCTCGCGTTGGGTTTCTCGCGAGATAGTTTTGGAGGGCTGCTGTATTAAGGTCCAAGAATCTCTCGAAATCTTGGTCCCCTTCAGGGATGATGGGAATTTGAGTTGAGGTCGGGGTCGGGGTCGGTCCTGTAGGAGTTCTTTCAGTCCCCGAGTGGAACTCCATGATAGGACTGGTTAGGGACGAGGGAGCGTGGTCAAAAAGCAGGGTCAGATTCCAGAAACTATGTTTTTGTAGTTCCAGAAACTTAGAATGGAGTTTTTGACAGAGAAGGGACAGGTTTTAGGTTGTTGGTTTTGAAAAAAAGGACAGTGACAGAGACCGACGTCAGTTGAAAAACCGATGTCGGTAAGAAAGATGGCCGACATCGGTCAGATAATCGATGCCGGTAAAAGCTGACGTCGGTGGAAGAACCGATGCCGGTGACTGTGTTTTCCAGAGAACCAAAAGATTTTAAGATTCTTTGGAAAAATAATGAAGAAAGCGTCCTCACTCACTCAAACAAACAGATGAGAAGAGAAGAACAGAGAGAGACAGACAAGCCTAAGCGATAAATCCTAGGAATTAACTTTAGAATCTTGTGGCTTATGCCTTAGATGAATGTTTAGGGAGATTGGCTATAAGAAGGGTCCTAGAATAAGGTGGTCTAAAGATGGTTTCAGGTATGTTAAGGCACTCAAAAATCTGTGTTAGGTCTGGTACGTGGCCTGGTGCTAAGGAGCAAGCTCCCCTCACTTCACGATTCCAGTGGTTAGCTGGTCTCGCTTAGCCAAGATATACCTCGCCTAGAGTTTATCCTCCACCAGAGAACGGAGTGGGCTTCCCCCTTGGTGATGAAATCCAAGTAGGGTCACCAGGATGGGTAAGGTATCCGCTGGGGGATGAAATCCTAGTCGGGCCTTGTCTCAAGTAAGTTTTATGTTCGTTTTAGGGCATGTGGTTTGGTAGTGTAACATCAAGTGTCTACGATTTATTCAATATGCGTCTAAGTTACTAGGTGTGGACTAAGAAGATGCAAGCACAAGCAGAAATGAATGCAAAGTGTTTTTAATGCCCAAGTCGAAATGTGATGTTTGTTATGAAGACAAGTTTGAGAAAGGGTTGAGAGTATGATGTTTAGACTAGTCTAGAAAGTGCAAGAAAGAAAAGAAAGATTCTTTTTAATTTCCTGCTTATAGTGTCATTGAGAAGAAAAGAAGGAGGAGGAAAGGTAAGAACCTAATGCTCCTAAATGAATGAAGAAAAAAAGGAACCCAGGAGGAACCTAGGGTCCCACCGGGCGTGCCAGAATGTTTCTATCGCTAATTCGCTTTCTACATTCAAAAGATGAATAAAGAAACTAAGGAAATGGACAAGGCTAGAAGTACCTGGATATAGACTACACACTGTAATCTAGACGCTTGTGAGCACCCCTCTTTGGCTTTGGAGGAATGACACCTGCAAAGAAAAAGAACTTGGACAAGAAAATGTTAGATGGATAGGCGGTGGGTTGCCAAGTGAAAGCTTGTTCCCAGAAGTATGAGAACTTCCTTAAGGGAGGTCAACCCACTATTTTGATAAAAGATAAATGACTGATAAATGACAAAATGCTAAAATAGACTGAAATGATAGCAAACTGAAAGAGAAAAGGAAGCAAAGGCTTACCTGGAAGAAGCTGTCGGCTTAGTCACAGTCGTCGGTGTCGGTGGTCCTACCGGCGTCGGTGGTCAAAGGTGCCGATGTCAGTTATGTGGCCGACGTCAGTCGGGGTAATGACCGGCGTCGATCGGGGCAATGGCCTCCAAATGGATCGGGTCAAGTTCTGGTCGAGTCTGGACAGAGTCTGGTCTGGACTTGGTTTATGGACGGGTCTGTGGACATACAAAATGGTCTGGGAGAGTCTGGGTTTAGTTGAAGGTCTGTGCAGAGGTCTTAGGATAATGGACAAAATGTTGAAAAGGGATAGAGAGATAAAGGAGGCTGATCAGAGAGATAGGAATCCAGGTCTGCCTGGTTAGCAGTCTGGGTTGGGGAAAAGAAGTACTGAATCTAGTTTAAAAGCAGATGACTAGAAAGCATAAAGAAAACAAACAGAGTACTTACCTGTGCCCTGTTGAAGAAGGTGTTGATCTTGTTGCTGATGATGTCGGATGTGAAGCCTGTTGCTGATGGAGAATCCCTGTTGTTCACTTGCAGAAGCTTGCTGTGTACCTGAGGGAGAGAGTCAGATTGATTGGCAGAGAGGTCAAGTGAAAAGGATGGATACAAGGGTCTGATGCGAAGATTCAAGAGCCGGGATACCAGAGAGAGTCGCAGAGAGCCAAGAGAGGGAGATAACAGTGAAGAAGCCATTATGAAAGGTGCTGATGCCGGCAATATCGCCGACGTCGGTCGACGGTTGACCGACGTCGGTGGCTAAAAGGCCGGAGAAAGGCTAAAAATAGCCTTTCATCCGTTTCCCAACCGCCGGGTCAAATGAATGCGAGGATGAAACGGTCGACGGGGGTTAAATGGGCGAGTGAAGAGATTGGAATGGGAGTCTTAGGTATTAAATGGCCATGTGGGGAATAAAGGGGATCCAAGGAAGGTATCCTAGGGTGGCGAGGTGGCAAGGAGAAGGAAAATGGACTTATTTAATTAAAAATAGATGATTATTTTCAATTAATAAGACTTAGGTAGGTTAGGGATAGTCGAAGTGGCAAGGGACCAAGGGGAGAGAGGAAGACAAAGGGTTAGACACTTTTTAGGTGTCTACACAAAGATAAGACTAATTGACCTTAATAGGGTCTATTTCTCAATCTTTTCAATAGCAGGGTTTACAAAAACTTTCACCACATATTATTCAATTTTTTTTGGTCAATAAATTTCCATCCTATCATTCAAATGGATTATCATACTAACTCAAATATAAATTCAAGACTCCTAATAAGATACATATCTAAATCTTGCAACTTTCCCTCCAAATGGTCTCTTGCCTACATTGCACTTTATATGATTTTACATATTATGACTACAGTGTACATTGCCTTTTGACTCGTGATCATGTTTTTTAAAAATTCTATAGGGTCTAAGTCCTCTTGACATGTTTGTGGCATATTTTTACCCTCTCAAGATGCATAAACCTCATTAGACAAGACTTAACACTATTTAAATTTTTAAATCATACTTTTGGTGAGAAAATCATTAGTTCAAATTCTAGGCCTATCTGAATAACCTAGTGATTTAATAATTTTGGGAATATTGGATTCTTATTCCTAATTTAGTTACGGGTCTAAAAAAATAAATTATTAAATAATATTTCAATAATTATAGTACTGATTTGTATAATATATTTGACTTTCGTAGCTTTCTAAAAATAGTAATGAAAGAGGAGAAATGCAACTTAGCTTAAAACTAGACTGAGACAACTGAGACAGAGGCTAAAACTAATTCTGAAAGACTAAGACACTATCATGAACTATGATCTAGATTTCATTTTGTGAAAGGATAAGATCATCAAAAATAAGACACTTTGGGGTCTGATGCTATAGTTTAGGTCCTATCGCTATTATCCAAAATGGTCATATAGATCTAAGTTTTATGGGTTTTGCCCATTGTCCCTGTGTGAGCCTACCTATGAAATTTTGGACCCTAAATTTTTATGGATGTCCTTGTAGATATGATTTAATCTCAAACCCTAGACATTTATAGTGCTTGAATAAAACTTGAGAAAAGGGGTTTAGTGTGTGTAAGATGCACTAAACGTGTATCCACACCCCTTGTATGGGCATGCTACCTATATACCAATACTTTGAAGATGGATCAATCCATATGTAGTTCTCCCACTTGATGTGCTTTGTGTAATAGTGTTATGCAGATGAAAAAATGCCAAACTGAGAGTGTTTGAGGTGGCTAGGGACTAGTGTGAGGGTTTGAATATGTTGGTAGTTGTATTAGATGGTTGTATGCAGAGAATAGGGAAATTTAATTTTGTGGTCTTTCTTATAATCTTGCTTGATTTTATAATATTCTCCAACCCCTTCTAAATGAAATTTAAATGGGATTTTATATAAATCTATTAGTCATGGGTTAAATATATTCACACTAGGCTAAAATAATGAAGAAGAGGAATCAAAAGGAAATGGTCATCTGGGCTCAAAATGTGATTGGATAAGAGCACTAGAAATGGGAAACCCTAGGTTCCATTACTATAGTCTAACCCTAACACTCCTATCTTACAATCTTAAGACTTAGGGGGATGGAACTAACATGAGAAATGCAGTATGGTTGAGCTGGAATCAGGTCTTAGAAGTCTACAGATGACCAGAAATAACTAAAAAATTGTCTAGAAGGATCATGAGAGCATGCAAGAGGGACATATGGGTTGGGTGTCACAAGCCACACTCAAGCTACCAATTTTGACATTTTATATGACTACATTTCCCTTCTCCCTTTATTCTAGTGATGTAGCAAAGTGAAATACTAGGTTAAAGAAAAATTAGAAAGTGTACCTAAACTTACTTGCAAAGGTGAAGCCCATGAAGCTATGTGATGTTGGGTGTACATAGAGAGAACACATTGTGAATTGTAAATCTACAAGATAAAATAAATATTAGATCAATTCTTACTATATACATTATATCTAAATTAAGAACGTATAAAAGCTAGGTAAGAGAGAGAGAGGGAGAGAAAGGAATGAATACACCTCACTGAGTACATGGACTAATAAAAAACTTGTTGTGATGTTGAGTAATGTTGGATGATGCTAGATATTTTGGATATGTGCTATACCTAGAGTAATATCATGAACATAGCTGAGTGCTCAATTCCCTAAGAGTGGCTCAAGAATGCAGAGGCTAGCCCTTTGGCTCCATCATCTCTTATTAAGTGAAGTTATGTGATCATGCATGTGTTGATAAATGTTTAGACTATGTTTCCAATCCTTCTAAGTAGGTGGCTCAAGAATACAAAGGCTAACTAGTCCTTTGGCTCCATCATTGCCCACTAAGTGAAGATATGAACTGATACTGATAAGAATGTGTGTCATATGAGATGGATCTTGAATCCCATGAATTCTCTATAATATGACAATGTGGCATGTATATCCTAATGTATAATAGAAATTAGGCCATTCTCAACCACTTTAAAAAATATGGAGATTAAGATTGTATGAAATCCACTCCAAAACTGGGCAATAGGCTTATGTGGAAACCACTAAAAAATGATGCCAACTATCTACAGGTGGAATAATGCATGCAACTACTAAGAATACTTGGGTAATATACTAAACTCAAAAAGACAAGAAGTCAACTATGCAATGCACATTTCCCCTAATCACAGGTGTTTGAAACATGGATTTTGATCTAGAAGTTATATCAACTACCTAATCTAAAACTAGAAGTGAGAGCCATCATGCCGTGCATGATGCCCCTATATCTAGAATCTCTATGAAAAATTGTTCTAAAAATGCTAAATATAAACTTATCTATATGTGACAAAATTATATTTGAGCTTACTTTTCTAGATATTTTTGGAAAATTTGGGTTTTTTGCTATTTATATAGGAGCACCAAAAATAGGACACCCTATTGTCCTATGTTGTTGTCCATGTCTAATTCTATTATCCTTTGCTAAATCTAATGACTATTCTATAATCATCACTATTTTTTTGGTCTATTTTACTTGGTTTGACCTTTGATTTCTATTTTGAGTGTTCTAAAAACTAGTTTTTTTACTGGTAGGAGCTCTGATCTCTATGACAAAACCCTTGTTTATTTCCCCCTCTTTTGAGGTTAAGAATGAAGACCCTATAATAAATAACCTCAAAAGAAAGAGCCCTAAAAATATGTTATGCTATGAAATACATAATATAGCAATGATAATTGAAAATATAACTCAAGATATATCATAGTTTGTATTGGATATTTATAGATCAATAAAGGTATGCCTATATATATATATATATATATAACAATGTAATAGCACGTGAAATGTACTAAATTGAAGTTGGAAATGTTAGTTGTTAGTTGTCAAGGAGGGATGGATCATGATTTCCATCATGGCATCCAAGAAAGAAATATAATGCATGATGTGGATCATAGCATTGCAAAACAATTGAAAAGCAATCAAGCAATAAGAACACAAGGCAAAAATCAAGAAGCATACAAGAGTGGTCAAGGGGCCAAGAAAATAAGGGACATGGGCACATGTCACTCAAAATGGAAAGCAAGCATACAAGGCATGTTCAAATGCCACATACACATACAAATGAAACAAGCAAGGTTAGCATAAGGGCCACATGCACATAGTAGAGTAAAAGCAAAGGACATTGGAAAATATCCTAAGGCACACACAAGAACATAAACAAAGGAAATTGTTAAATGTCCTAAGGCACATACAAGAGACAAAATAAGAACTAATAAATGCATTCACATATAGCTATGTAAATCAAGGAAGGAAAGCATGTAATATGCTATAAATATAATTGCATATAACTAATCAAAGCAAGAGGTGAAAGTATGCAAAACATGGAGTACAAGACTAGGTATATGCTAGGAAATACATAAGTGTTGTATACTATTGAATGTTGATAGATTAATCTATGTAAGCTAGTAGGTAATGTATATCAACAAGATACTAGAGTGTGTGGTATAGGAAAGACATAAACTAGATGGTGTAGTCATGTAGAAGATGCCTCCGATGGGTAGATATATTGATGTATGTCTCAAATGTAGACGTAGAATGCCCCCTCAATGGGTAGAATGAAGTAATTAAAGATCTAGATCTCACTGTACACACTCAAAGAAGATCAAGTGAAGCATAGTAATGTAGATAAATTGACATACAATAGCATAAAACAACAAAATGTAAGTCTAGCATGGTAATATAAACGTAAAGCATGGGTAATGCATATAATTGAAATGTTTTTGGTATTTTTGAAATTTTTTAATTGATTTTGTATTTTGAAATATTTTGAATGTTTTTGTATTTTGATATAAGCTATGTACAAGAAATCATAAGGAGACTATGCACAAGAAATTAAAAAGAAGCTATGTACAAGTAATATTGAGAAGAATGATACTAACCAATGAGTCTCATGAAAGACTCCCTATCATAGTGTCCTGTATCAAATAAAGGAATCATGCATGATTGTGAAGCATGAGGGAATGGATATGAATATGACTCTAAATATTTGTATTCATTATTAGTATCTTAGAAATCATAATAACCTATATTGTTCCACTCATCATTATCATCTTGATTTTGAACCAATGGAATGCTAGTGTTGACTTTTCTTGTATCTAGATCTTTTCCTTTGATAAATTATGTCTATAAATGATTTTCCTTAGGATGTTCAATAAATCCAAAACCCTAGTGACAAACATTATCAACTGCTAGAATAAGAGTAGTGATGCCTTCAACATGCCTACCCAACCCTTGACCTTGATAATCAAACTGTTGTAGATATTTTTGACCAAACCCATATTGCTTTGAAAGTTGAGCCTTATGTTGGAGAGGTAGATTTGCATCTTTTTCATGCTTTACCTATGATTTTGGTACTATTTCTTGCTATGATTTTGCTTTTTGATCCTTCTGTTGTTTTAAGTTATGCTTTGGTAACCACTTTTGTACTATTTTTGAATTTGACCCTTTGTGAATGTGTTCTTGTGTCACTATGGATTACTTGACTGATTTACCTTGTATATGATCATCATTAGTAATTATCTATTGTATATGTTTTTTTAATTCCAAACATGAATCTGTGTGATGCCCATACATTCTATGATACGCACAATAATATCTAGATCTTCTCACTGGATATAGAGGAGGTAGTTTGATCAACTTATATTTAATTATTTCCCTTAGTACATCACTTAAACTCTTATTTGATCTTTGAATTATTTTTGAATCACTAGTTCTAGAGTTATTTTTTTATGATTTTTTTTAATATGTAACATTTCTTGTAACCAATTGACTAGGTGAAAGTGCATATACATGATTGGCACTAGGGTGCCTTTGAGGATTTTGTATTATAATCTAATTTTCTAATGTTGTGATATTTTCATGTAATAGTGAATTCTGCATTTATAAATCTGAAATTAACTTTTTCATACTGGTGATTTGATCCCTTAGAGTCTCAAAAGTGCAAACCCTAGTTGATTTTGGTTGGACATGTAAGCACATATGTTGAAGAGGGTTTGAAAAAGCTATAGGTTGAATGTATATATTAGGAACAATAGTATAGGTTGCCTCACCTTTTGGAGGAGTGATAACATGGACCTAGTTAGTGGGAAAGTAGCTATCACCCTCTTGGGGGAGAGGAGGAGAAGGAAATTGTTTCTTGTGCATAAGATATGACATTGAAACTTGACAGGTGGTTGTTAGCTTATGGAATGGGTCCTCTAGGTAGAATCCATGTATGTGGGATGAAATGCATGTAATTGGAGTTATAATTTGTATAGAAATTAGATTATAAATAACATTCTACATGAAAGATAGCAGACAAGGGATAGAGAGCATGGAACTTTGCACTAATGCATTAAAGACTTTGACTTGTGATATGACACTTCTAATATGTTTTGCAAGATAGACTTAAAATGTATTCCACATGAGAGAGAAAGTATGTAATGAAGCCTTGTATTAAATAAAAGTAAATATTATTTTTAAATAAAGTGATCTTAATATGTTTAGCAGTAACTTTCTTAATATCATCCCATATTATGGAAAGTAAGCATGAAAGGGAAAGAATGAAGCTTTATATTAACATATGGTAAACTTCATCATTCATGTACATGATAAGACCGAGTATGGACTCCTTATTATTTGCAAGAAATGTAGTGAAATAAGTGGAATCCATTTTTTATTTTATATGTGAAATTTGATTTAAATTGTCAGGTGATATCTCAAGTAGACAAAGGGACCTAGTATATGCAACTAGGGTTTGAAATAAAAATGATTTTCAAAATTACTATGGTAAATTTTAAAAATTAAATGAGAAATTTTGATTTATGTGTAAGGTGATACCTCAAAAGCAATAGGTCCTAGTATAGTACAATTAGGGTTTGAATGAAATTATTTTTAAAATTACTAAGGTAAATTTAAAAATTAAATGTGAATTTCTGATTTAAATATGCAAAAAAATTAGAAAAATACTAAAAAAATATCGGGACCTAGTATAGGCAACTAGGGTTTGAATAAAATAATTTTTAAAATTACTATAGTGAATTTCAAAAATTTAATGTAAATTTTTTATTTAAATATGTAGGAAAAATCAAAAAAATATTGGAAAAAATTGGGACCTAGTATAGGCAACTATGGTTTGACTAAAATAATTTTTAAAATTACTATGGTGAATTTTAAACATTAAATGTGAATTTTTTATTTAAATATGTAGGAAAAATTAAAAAAATATTAGAAAAAATTGGGACCTAGTATAGGCAATAGGATTTGACTGAAATAATTTTTAAAATTACTAAGGTAAATTTTAAAAATTAATATGATTTTTTGATTTAAATATGCACAAAAAAATTAGAAAATTACTTGAAAAATTAACAAGGAATTTAACCTAAGGTTTTTAGGGTTTTTATGTGAAAATGAAATAAGTTGGGTTCACCACATGATTTAATAATTTTGGGAATATTGGAGTCTTATTCCTAATTTAGTTAAGGGTCTAAAACAAATAAATTAGTAAATAATAGTGCAATAATTATAGTAATAATTTTTATAATTTATTTGAATTTTGTAGCTTTCTAAAAATAGTAATGAAAGAGGAGAAATGAAACTTAGCTTAAAATTAGATTTAGATGGTTGAGACAAAGGCTAAAATTGGTTATGTAGGACTGGGACAGTATCATGAACTAGGATCTAGCTTTTGTTTAGTGAAAGGATAAGAGCATAAAAAATAGGGAACTTTAAGGTCTAACACTATAGTCCAAGTTCTATCCCTATTATCCAAACTGGTCACAGAGATCTAAGTTTTCTAGGTTTTATCTTTTGTCCTTGTGTGAGCCTACCTATGAAATTTTGGATCCTGAATGTTGATGAAGATCCTTGTAGATCTAATTTAATCTCCAACCCTAGACTTTCATAGTGGTTAAATAAAACTTGAGAAAGAGGGGGGGTTAGTGTGTGTAAGATGCATTGAACGTGTATCTACACTCCTTATATGGGTACATTACTTACATACTAATACTTTGAAGAGGGATCAAGCCATATGTAGTTCTTCCACTTGATGTGCTTTGTGTAATAGTGTTATGTGGATGCAAAAATGCCAAACTGGGAGTGCTTGAGGTGGCTAGGGACTAGTGTGAGGATTTGAATATGATGGTAGTTGTATTAGATGGTTGTATGCAAAAAATAGGGAAATTTGATTTTTTCTTGCTTTTGTAATATTTACCAACCTCTTCTAAATGAACTTTGAATGGGCTTTTATAGAGATCTATTGGTCATAGATTAAATGTATTTGCACTAGACCAACACAATGAAGAAGAGGAATCGAAAGGAAACAATCATCTGGGCTCGAAATGTGATTATATAGGAGCACTAGAAATGGGACACCCTAGGGTCCAACCCCAGTGTTCCTATCCTACAAGCTCAGGACCTAGGGGGAGGGAACTAGCATGGGAAATGCAGCCTGGCTGAGCTAGAATTAGGTCTTAGAAGTCTATGGATGACTAAAAATAAGCAAAAGGGTATTTAAAAGGGTCATGAGAGCATGCAAGAGTGACCTATGGGTTGGGTGTCATAATCCACACTCAATATACCAATTTTGACATTTAATATGACTACACTTAGACTCTACAAAAGGACTAATCATGATCTCTAATAATTATAAGACATCTACTAGACCAACTTAAGACCAAAAATGGATCAACTTAAGGTCATCATGAGAATCCCTTGCATCACCTTATTTGTCATGGGTGTAGTATAATTTAAGGATAAGATCACCAACATTAAATGTGTGAATTGTAACACATTTATTATGTTATTTGGAAATATGAGCCTTGTATTGATGATTATGTTGCAAGGCAAAAAGTTGATGTTCATCAAGGAAATCAAGGGCATGAAAGTGAGCATTAAGTAATTATTCATTAGGAATGATACCATGAAGAGATATATGGAGAGAAGGAAGCTCAACTTCCAATGCGAGAACTAACTTAGACTAGAGAGAATGGCATTTCCCTAGTGGTAGTATGTATGCTAGTCTGATAGGCCCAAAGAGTAGGATAAAGGTGAATGTGCCAATCCATGTGGGTTTTATAAATTATCTTTTGGAGAATTTTGTTAGTATCCTCAGCTTGACCATTATATTACGAATGATAAGGTGTAAATTTTTTTGATTGACCTTGAATTTAGCATAAATTTATTTGACATGTTTATTTTTTAAATTACCATCATTGTCTAAAATGATAGTATGGGGAACACCAAAATAGAAAATGACTTGATTAAGGATAAAATTGGCAATGGTGTTACTAGTGATTTAACAAGGAGCATGGCTTCAACCCATTTGGTAAAATATTCAGTAGTAGTGATGATAAAAACATGTCCATCTTGGGAGGGATGTAATTTTTCAATGAGATATAATCCCCACATGGAGAATGGCCAAGGAGATTCGATAGTTTGAGGGTTGGCTAGAGGTGAATGAATTAGATCAACATAAAGTTGGCAAGGAGTGCATTTTTTAGTAAATTCTATTGCATATTTTTCAAGAGTAGGTCAAAAGTAACCCATATGTAGGCATTTGTAGTCTTTAGCATGTATGCTACAGTGGCCATTGTAAATGCCCCCATGTGCTTGTTTAAGAGGAGGAAGAACCTCATATTGGATAATAAAATGGAGTAAGGTACCTTCATTGTTGTGATAATAAAGGATGTTATGCCAAAATACATACTTAAAATCTTGTTTATGAATGTGTGTCTTTTCATGAGAGTCTAAGTTAAGAGGATAAGTTTGATATTTCAATAATTGAATGATGTATTTATACCATGGACTTTTTCAAATAGTAACAACCTTGATGTGATAGATAAGTGAGTTTGGTGGTTGAGTTAAGGATAGAGATTTTCTTATTTGGATAAGAAAATTAGGATCATAAACAACTTGGTGTGGATGAAAGAGAGAAGTTGAAAAAGCTAAGGAATAAACAATGGAATTTTGATCTCTAGGGATAGGCTCAATAGTGAAAGAGAAGAAATTCTTAGCAAGAGTGGTTATAAGTTGATTATATGTAATTAGTTTTTTTATTTTACATTGTTAATCATCATTGAATTGGAAATAAATAAGTTGAAAATCACCTAAAGCATGTAAATATTAAAGTCTAAATCAAGAGAAACTCTCATGCCTAAGATTAGAGCTTCGTATTTAGCCATATTGTTGGTGACATCAAAGGTAAATTGAAAAGCTAAAGGAATGATTTTTCCAAGAGGACTTGTAAGTATACAACCTACCCCATCTCCTTGAAGGTATTTATCACCATCAAAGCGAAGGGTCCAAGTATCATCATGTAAGTCAACAATAATTTTTGGAAGCTCCTTGATAACTAATTTAGGTTTAGTAGTATCAGAGGGAATAGAGGATTTATCAAGATTATTTGCTTCAAGATCAATAGTAAAGTTATGGAAATAATCTTTAAGAGAAATAGCTTGATTAAGACCTTCAATATAGAGGATATTATCATCTTAAAGACTATCTTGAAGGTGATTGGTAGCTACCACAGGAGCTGTGGCAAGTTGGTCAACTATGACTTGCCCTTTGACAACTTTTTAAGTGATGATGTAAAGATTAAATTCCATCAAGAAGACCATCTATTTTTCAATTCTATCTCTAGGAAGAAAGTCTTTGTAGAAGAAGTGATGAAGGGGGTCAAAATGAATGATGACATAATTAGTCTGGTAAAGCATGTAATGGCAAAGCTTTTTAGCTATGAAATAAATAGCAAGGCAATCATGTTTGAACTTGGTATAACATGTTTCATAATCAATGAGGCCTTGGCTAATGTAATAAATGGCATACTCTTTTCTAGTATCATATTGTTTATCAATCATTACCCCAACTGATATAGGTGTGGAAGAAGTATATAGAATCAAGGGTCAATCATTAGAAGAAGGATGAAGTGTAGGTGGGTGAAGCAATGACTCTTTCATGTTATCAAAGGATTTTTGACATGGGTCCATCCATTATAAAGAATTACCTTTATTAAGAAGAGAATTGATAGAGTAGATGTGATAGGCCATTTTAGGGATGAATCATCTAATTGGCCCAAGTTTTCTCAAGTATGAATGTCAGGAATGGAATGAAGAAGGGGCATGTTGATGATAACACTAATCTTAGCAAGGCCAACATCAATGGCACAGAGAGAGACTAGGAATCCTAATAATTTTCTAGATGTGACACCAAAGACACATTTTTAAGGATTGAGTCTAACCTAATATTTAAGAATTTGATAGTAAGATCTTATAGATGAGTCTTACAACTTTTATATTTAGCAATGAGGTCATCCACAAAGGTTTTAACAATTTTATGGATAAGATCATGAAAGATATGAGTCATTGCTCATTAGTAAATGGATCTAGCATTTTTGAGACCAAAAGGAATTTTGACATAACAATAAGTGCCCCATTCCATGGTGAAAGTGGTCTTATGTTGGTCCTTTGGGGCAATGTGCATCTAATTATAACTTGATAATCCATCCATAAGAGATAACATTTCATAACTAGCTACAGAATCAATGATGGCATATATTATAGGTAAAGGGAAGTTATCCTTGGGACAAATGAGGTTAAGATTATTGAAATAAACACAAATGTGAATGATCATAGTGACCATTTTCTGAATGGGCACTATGTTAGAAACTCATTCAGAATAGTCCACTAGTTTGATAAATTTAGAATTGAGTAATTTGATGATTTCCTTGTGACATAAAGTAAAAACCTCGAGTGGAAATTTATTTTTCTTTTGATTCATAGGTTTGGCATCAAGATAAGTAATGATGTGATGCACCATAATGTTAAGGTCAATACCAGGCATGTATTCATAGGACCAAGCAAAAACCTCATGATACTTATTAAATAATAAGCTCAAATTATCATGTTCAGTAGGTGAGAGTTCATAAAAAACTATAATTGGTCGAGGACAAGATGGAGTACCATATTTAATGTGAATGGTTTCTTTGATAAGCATGACATTGCCATCTTGAAAGTGGTATGGTGCATTAGGTAAGGTAGAAATAGGATTAGTTTTAAGATCAATGCTAGAAATGAAGTTGTTGAAATAAGGGGTTTTGGTTTTAAAATTCCCAAGTTTATGATGTTGCCAAGGAAGTTGAGGTTCTCAAGCACGAAGTATTTTAAAAATAGATTTGTCACTAGGAAAGGTAGGAATAGGACCATAATACACAACATCTACTTCAAGATAAAGAATTTGATTACCATGGTGATCATACTTAGAATGTATCTAATGGACATTGGTTACCTTGGCATCTAGTGTAATCTCAAGTATATGAGAGGTAGATGGATCAAAAGGGATTAGAGTGTCATTAGTTTTGGTGATGGGAGAAGGATCAGATGCAATGATTGGATCAATAGGTGGTAAATGAAATGTTGGAATTTTCGGGTATTTGGAAGGTATAATTTTTTCTACCAACAAAAGAGTATCAATAAGATGATAATTGGTAGGAAGCACATGACCCTCAGGATCTAAGTCGTGATCTATAGAAATGTTATGGACATCTCAATTAAAATCATGAATTTGAGCTAAGGTTTTTTGATAATGCTAGACATCCAGGTCTCGATATTGAGTTTGGGCCATTATGTAATTATCATCATATGTTGGAGAAATTATACATGCTTGAGATTCAGGGGTAGTTTTGAAAGGTGAAATTCTAATATTATTGAATGTACAAGGAGACATGATGAGAACATCTTGAAATAATTTGGCCACTTCAAATCATTGCAATTGAAGGAATACTTAGGTAAAGAAGGATCTTGAGCATTGCACAGAAGGGGAAAGTCAGTAATCTCATCAATAATAGGAATAGTATCATCCCTAGGTAATAAAGAAGGAGTAAGCCATTGTGAAATGTATGAAGGTAGATTGGTAGTATTTCAAGTATGTTGAAAATCATTATGTTCATCATCAGTGGAATCTACAAGAGTGACTTGTAAATAAGGATTCATGTTGATGAACTTGGGTAAAGGAGCACTATTGATCTTAAGAATGGTAAGAATACAATATTGAGATTTTGGATTAGTAATTTGATTACTCCATGGGTTAGGATTGGCTTCATGTTTGTATCATTTCCCATTATGTAAGAATTTAATGAATTAGATACTAGAAGAAGTAATATCCCTCATTTGATGAGTCCAAGGGTGAACAAGGATTATATTATAAGATAATGGTAAGTCAAGGACAATAAGATTATTTTGAATGGTCTTAGGTCCAATGGTTAATGGAAGCCAAATGAAAACAAGTGGATTTTAATTTGTCTTATCAAAACCATGAAAGGCAAGATGGTGTTGTAGAGTTATCAATGATGTCATGGTGATGTCATAGAGGTGTCCTAGTGAGTGGATGAAGTGCTTTGATATTCTAAGTAATAATGACAAAGTGTGTAATGTGCTTATCCTAGTGTGTTTGAAGTATGCTTGGTTGATCTTATACTTTGGCATGGTTATAAATGTTTAAGGATGAGTATGGAGTATTTAATATGTGAAAGAGGTCCCTAATATGTTTTATAAGCTTTGAGTGCTTGTGTACATGAGTGGATTTCATTTGGTTGATCATATTTTTTTATCTAGACACTTTGGGTCTAGTGGCAAAAAATTTGAGTACACATTTTGATGACATCACCATTACCATGTTTAGATGAATTAGGAGGAAATGGTCACATGGATTTGTTCAGTATTGTGCCTAGTTCTTATGTGCCAATTTTTAGGTCATGTGATGTAGCGCAACAAAAGATATACAAGTGCAAAGTTGGGATCCTAGGAATTTTGATAGTGTTTTACCATACTTAGCCAAATTTACATGAGGCAAGAAAGAGCCAAGTAAGAATTTTGATGATAGCATATCTCACACTTGTGGATGTTTTAGGAGAAGATGATCATATGGTTTTGTTTAATTTTGTACCTAATTTATTTGTGCTAAATTTTAGATCATGCACCAAAGTGCATCAAAAGATATGCATATGCAAAGTTGGCCTTTTAGGCAAGTTCTAAGCATAGTTGGCTCTATGATAGAATATTTTGAGAAAGAATTTTAATGATGTTATATCTTGTACATGTAAAGGCTTTAGGAGTAGTTTAACACATGGTTGGATTCTCTTATGTGAGGAGATCATATAGTCTAAATTTAAGATCATGGGAGTAAGTGAAGAAGACATTATTGAGGTTCAAACTTAGCTACTCAAACATATTACAATATTCCCCATAGTCAATTTTGCACATGGTAAAGTTTGATAAATATCGACAGAGCGCATTTGCTCCAAGATGTCAGGAAGCAGCAAGATGAGGACAAGTGCATGATAAAGATCAAGATTCTTCCAAGGATCAATGGTGAGTGGGAGATCATACAGATAGAGATAAATAGTGCATATTAAATTCAAAAGGTCAAAATGAAAACTGTTTATCATTGTTAATGATCAATTTATGTACAAGAGATTGATGGAGTGCATGAGGTTAAAGTTACAAGGGTGCACTAGATGAGGTCAAAGTGACTGAGGTTTAATGTTTGAGCATTGGTACCTATGCATTAAATTTTGGATAAGATCAATGGTATGAGATTTATATAAATCTTAGAGGACATGAGATGTGAGCAAAGTTTTCAAAGTTTAACTGTGACCATTTACATTTAAATATTTGAATTTAATAAAGGAAAAACTAGTTTGTGGTTTTTGGACCATAACTTTTGATCTAGGATGAATTTATTCATGCTATAAAAATATAAGATGAAGAGGACTCCATGGAAAATATAATTAATCTAATTTGAATATCTATAAGTGTTTAGAGTCAAATATATTATGTTTCAAATTTGACTATGTGTTTGTGCTTGTTCTGCAAGTGACTCGAGACGAGTAATTGTTTTGATATTATTTCGATATCTCTTGATGAATTAGCTATTGGGGAGTGTTGTATACTCTATAAGGATGATATATGTGCATTATAAAGATTTTAACATTTTTATATAGTATGAATAATGGTTTATAAGGTGACTATGTGTTTGTTCATAATGATCGTGTCCACATAATGTTGTTTGAGCGATTTGTGCTTAAGCAGAAGGGTACTATGTTGGTTGTTGGAACTTAAGGGGGACCTATAAATCATATGTAATGGGTCCATTATTTTATTATTGATTATGTGTTATTTTTTTATTTGATGAAGTGCTAAAGGATTTAATGGGTTTGCATGAGACCTATAAGGGCTACAAGGGCCTAATTGAGAGGTGTAGTTCCTCGAGGGTGACCCATAGATGCTATGGGAAACATATGAAGATTTTATTAAGTTGTGTCTTTGTATGATATATTTATTAAGGGTTAAGGCATGCCTAATAGATGACCAAGGTAGTTATTATCATGATTGCTCTATAAATAGTGGAACCAAATGTGTTGGTTTCTAGACTTTGTGAGAAAGACTTGAGAGATATTTGAGAGGGGGTTGTGTGTGAGAGTTTAGGAATGAAGGATGGGTAGAGTTCCCTATGGATGATTTGAAGATAATAATAGATTGAGGACTATTTTTATGACCTATAGGTCATAATTCTATTGGTAGAATAGAGATCTAATTGATTGAGTATGAGCAAAGGTGAAGAGTGATAATCATAGGTCCATAATCATGTGTTGAAGACATCAATTCAAAGGTGGATGTGTTCATATGTGTTATTGTGGTATCTCAACATTTAAGGTGGTTATATCCTCATTTCAAGGTAAAACTTGTTAAAAGTTTGGTTGTTGTTACAGCTCAACTAGATAAGTGTAGAAGCACCTTATGGAATTGCAGTCTCGCTAAATAGGGACTGTAGTTCCTTGATTAGTTATAAATGGTGTAAATTGGTTCTTGTAATTATATGATAGTAGTCCAATTTTAGGTTCTAGTGGGTTTTATTCCCCAAGAGGGTTTCCCACGTATGTCATGTGTTATGTGATTAATCTTACATTGTCTCTCTTGCTCATTGATATGAATGATGTGTGTGTTTTATGAATGCTTGTGGTAACTGATTAAGTGTTTGTAAACATCATAATTGAATTTGGATTATTTGGGCTCACTAATTCACCCCTTAGTGATTATACCTCTAATAGATGGTTTTACTTGAGATGATACTTGTTATAACTGAGTTGTTGGATAAGCCACAAAGACGTCAGATTAATACTAGAGCTTTCGTCAACTAGAAATTTATGAATGAGGGTAGTATTGATGGATATTTTAATAAATAATGGTGGATCATTAGCACAAAAAATAATTTCATCATTGATCATGTCTTCTTCAAGAAATTCAATAGAATGCTTGGAAGAAGGACACATAGTTTAAATGGTATTAACATTGGTAGGTTGAGATTCAATAGAAGGTGGTTCTTCATCTATAGAATATGGATCTTCAATTTCTTGGAGTTGTTGCATAAGTAAATTGTGATGATAGGTTGAAGTACAAACCAACTCCATAAGTGGAATCTTACAAGGCATAGATTGGAATTCTTTAATAAATTTCCAATGAGATTTAGAAGAAGAACCAACACAAGGTTTAGGAGGTAAATTAGATTTTTATGGAATAGATGTGGTTGGAGGTTCAGAAGGAGGAATTTGTTCTAAATGGGATTGCAAAGCTAAATTATTAGTTATAGTATCCTAAATAATTTGTTCTTCTAAGGATGGATTTTTGGGTTTGGTAACGGGATCTTTGTGAGCTATTTTACAATGATAGTTGACCTTGGTAGTGTTAACATACTAAAAATTATTATAATATTGATCATAATCAGCATCAATGGCACAAACATACTTGGTATTTGGTTGATTGTTTTAAGAATATTTTTGGTTATTTGAGGTAGAAACTTTGGAATCTTATCATTTTTTAGAAGTAATAATGTACTCTTGATGACGAAGGTTGATCATGGGTTCATGATCAAATGAATCACCAAACATATAGGAGACAACAAATTTAGTGAGTCCTCTACAAGATTTATGGGAATGACTAATGTTGGTATGGAACCAACAAAATTGATTAGGTTCATACCACTTAAGAGGATTATTAGGATAGGTAAAAGGTCTAGAGGGTGGTAAGAGTTGTTTTATTTGCTACACAAAAAGTGGTGTGTGAGAAGATGAAGGGATGTCAATTTTGGCAACTCTTGGTTTAGTTTGCAGAGTATTAATAGTGATAACATTGGTATATGTTTGAAAATATCCTTTTAAAAGTTTAGGATTATCTTTGAATTGCTTCATGAGAAAGTCTTGATGTTTAGCTTGGTTAGTAGCTTCATTAAGTGTTTAGGGAGCAAAGGTATGAACCTTATATTGAAGAGGAGTAAAAGTGGTTATAAAGAGTTTGAATAAGTTATCACTAGTCATGTTATGGTCAGATTTATGGGCCAATGAATTTCATCATTTGATAAAGTCATGAGCTGATTTAGTGGGAGATTGATTAGCATTGATAAAGTGGCTAAGACAGTTTTTAGAAAGATCATTGTGTTGAAACTCTTTAAATAAAGGATTGACCAAATCTTTAAGTTTTCAAATAGAATGTTGGGGTAATTGGTTGTAACAATTTAATACATTACCAGTAAAGGTTTTGACTAAGAGTTTAGTTATGGAAAAGGTATTAGTTTGGATCCACTCTTTGTAAAGGTTACCTTAGGCTTTGAGAAATGAGGCAGGGTCTTTAGTCCCATCATATTTGATAGTTGGAGATATGTTACCATTATCAATGAACAAGATAAAGGGAGCTAAAGGCTCATTTTGAATATTTTTAAGCATCATTATTTGAGGCATCCCTAAGAAGTGGAGGAATGTAATTAGGATTGGCTTGAGGGTGAATAGTCAATGATTGATTAGCCATATTAATCAAATGATGTTGAAATTACATCATTTGGTTGGTGTTAGAGTTTTTCATTATGTTCATTTGTTGGATAATTTGGGCAAGAAGTTGATTTGTATTAGGAGGTGGGTTGGTGTTGGTAGGAGCACTCCCTAAATTTATATTAGGGGGAGGGTTATTAAAAGATGGATTATTGAATAAAATTGTGTTAATTATTCCCACATTAGGTTAAAGGGTTTGAAGATGAGAAGCATCTTGGTAAGTATAGAAAGGATCAGACCCATCAAATTCATCTTAAGGTGTGATTTGCACCATGTTATAAGTCATGGATGAGGGAGGGGAAGAGGTGCCCCAAGATTGATGGTGCTGTTGGGAGGAAAAAAGAGGGAGGAATAAGCATTCCATATAGTATCTAAATGGATTCAAGCTATCCAAGAATATTATGATAGGAGACTTCATGATGACTTGAGATAAATGAATAGAATGCTAAGAATGATAAACATGCAAGGTTGAAAAATTGTACAGAGTCAACTGGGTCAACCTAGCATAGAGAACAGGCTCTAAAAACCATATAGATTCAATTGGGTTGACCTAGCACAACAAAAAGGGGCTAAAAAGTGTGCAGGGTTGACTAGGTTGACTTAGCATAGTAGATCAAAAAAAGGATAGTCTGTAAGAGACCATGTCGACTAAAATAATTGTGTACTGAAATAAGAAATATTTTTTCAAGTATTTTGAAAATCAATAATTAAAGGGAAACACACAATTAATTGTATCAATGAGGTTGATCCAATTGAGGCACACTACACAAAACCTTGCATCAACACTGGATAATTCAAGTTTTTACAATACAACACACAATTGAGCAAAGAGCAAATAATCAACTTAGAAAGTAAGTGAACTAAGTGGTCAACCTGAATGTTTTTAGATTACTAGAGTATAGTTTTAAATGTGATAGGAAGTTGGTTGTAAGAAACTATAAAGCAATATAAGGATAGTTTCAGGATATTTAAGATGAAAAGGATCTATATTGGCAATGGTACAATCCTGGTATTGGTTCCTACCACTTCACTTCACAAACCATAATGATAAGTATTTTGGTTGCTTAGCTGAAATATACTATTAACCACATGTTTATTCTTGGCTAAAAAACCAAGTCAACTTCCCTCTTGATGATGAAATCTAAGTAGGTAGACCTTGGGTAGACAATTGTTAAATTTTTTTTAAGATTTTGTGATTTGGTCATGTGTGAATAAAAGATAAAATAGTGAAACTAAATGCTATATTGAAAACCACCTAATTATAATATGTGATCTATTCTAAGCATGCAAGCAATAAAAAATGAAAGCGTAAACTAATTACTATCATATAAAGGTTAATTCCAGCTTTGAAACATAGTACAGTGTTAATTTAGTTGATAGTGTATGCAAAAAATATAGAATAGGTTTGACAGGGTCACCTCTATACTGTAGAAGCAAAAATTTTGAAAGTGAACTACGTTGATAGAGTCGACCTAGCTTTCTAGACTACACATAGAATACAAAATTATGTTGATAGGGTCAAACTAATTGATTGTATAGGGGCAGTTTTAAAGACTAAAAAATATAAAAATATGACTATAAGGAAAGAGAGAAAGATAAAAAGGAACCTTGGTGGGTTAGAAGATGCAAAGAAGTGAGATTGTTGTTGAAGAGCCTTGATAAATTCTTGACTAGGTCGACCAAGTTTTGTAGAAGCCTATTGTTGAGTGCTTGAAATGTATAGGGTCAATTGGGTTGACCTATTAGTGTGAATCTAATGTCTAAAAGTCTGAAAACCTATACTATGTTGATAGAGTTGACCTAGTATCCTGAACTTGGAAAAGAAACTACATAGATAAAATTGAGTTGTATGGATGCAATTGTGTGTTAAAATTGTACACAAAAGTTAGAAATGTATCGATACAGTCAACCCAACATTTTGAATATATGATATTAAAAATGATAAAATATTGAAATAAGTGAAACAAATCTTTCAAGAGTTAGATTCATGTTGGGTTCACTGAAATGTATGTAATCAAAAATACATCATGTCTATAAATCAATCCTAATCTGGAGAAGATATATCATACCATACACATCTAATTGGGGACACATTTTTTAAGTGGGAACATGACCAATATGTGGATCCACTAGAACCAATTAGGGGATATCTTATCACAATACATGGTGCTATAGAGGGTTCCAAATCCTCTAGTTTAACATAATCATGCAATAACCCTAAAGGGGTCCTGAGTTTTGATATTTCACCTATACTAATAACAAGTAAAATAAATTAATCTAGTGTTCATCAAAGCTTGTGGCACAATATGAGGGGTTAGTAAACAATCAAATAATGTATAAGAGAATCTTAATTAATCTAAGTATTAGTAAGACCCTAATACATGGAATATGAAGAGTAATATTATTCTAAGCCAATACTTATGTTACTCCTATCTACTAAAAAAAGGAGAAAAGTTAGAGAATACTCACCTAAATATGAATACGTCGAGACTCAATCTCTCCCTTAGCCAATATGGATTTGTAAGAGGTTTTTTTGGTTTGTAAGGATCACTAAGAAAAGCCAAAATATCTAAGACTTATCCACAAGACTAGATTCTCCTAGTAGAAATCCTAAACTAAGACTCCTCAAGTAGAATGGTGGAAGAGCAGATTGTAAAGAAGTATGAGCAAATAATAACTCTTGATTGCATATTGAAATAATGATTAAATGATCTTACATTTATAGGTGAATTTGACCCCAAACCCTTTGAAAAATCTTGACTGACAAGGTCAGCCTAGTTGACCTAGCATAATTTTAGACAATTATTCACTAGGTTCCGAGTTAGGTTGGCCAAAGGCTAACTTATTTCCTAATTAAAAATATCCCAAAACTATACAGGGTCAACCTAGCACAACTGACTGATAAAAGGGACTTAAGGTGAGGAAAAGAGGAATGAAAAGTGGAAAAGACTGGAGGAATGTACAAAGGAGGAGTAATATCTTAGGGAATGGTTTTAAGAGCTGGTTGGATTGGTAATAATGTGGAAATAAGGAATAATAATCATTTGAAGCATCAATGGTCTATCCACCCCTTTCCTGTGTACCCTTTAGGACATGTACTTAGAGAGATTGAGTCTCAATGAGTTATTACAAGATGTAAAGCATCAATATTTGATAAAATTTAAAAATATCAGGTGTATACAATATCTTCCCCATCGATGAAGTTAGGAAGATCGCTAAGTATGAGTCTCCATAAGCCTTTCAACTGAAGGTGTATCTTCATTTTTATTTTCCAAGTGGTGTAATTTAATGTGTTGAGGGGCTCCATTATTAAAATACAAGGAAGAAGTCAGGAAGAACAAATAATGATCAACCCAAAAGAGTAACTTCCAATTCAAAGAATGATAATGAACAAATAAACCCCCCAAAAGAGTGTAGGCCCACCTAGAATTTGGCACTTTATAAAAGTAGTGCATTTTTACAAATTCATGACACTAACAGATAGATAATTGAAAACAATACACTTTAAAAAAAAATTGAACTCAAATATGAGTTATAGTTCAAAAGATATAAGCTTTACGAATTCTTGTAAATCAGTCAAAAACCTTAAAAATTACACTACAAACTGATTTTAGTGACCAAAATGGAAATGAAGGTAGGCTTCCAACCACTAGTTGGAACTAAAAATTTGTTGTGGATGTAGCAAAGCCAACCAAAGTTAAAAAAATATCTTCCCTGATGTTTGTGGGTTCCAAACCACTTTTGAAAATCAAAACCACTCAATTTATATCAACACCACATTTTTAATGAAAAAATACCTAGAATAGTAGATTAAAATCACCATAATTTTTTTATTACTCATCATAATTTAAAATCGTAAAATGTTATATAAATCTGTGAGAGAGGAGCTCATAACCTAGAAATATTTTCATAAACATCCTTATGAGTAAAGAGCAGTTGATCAAAACATATCACATTTTGGTTAAAAAATAAGTTTGTCCAAAAATGGATTTCCCAAAAATTACCACATAACAACCTTCCAATGCGACCTCAATAGTCTTCCAACACTAAGTAGTAATTTTATAGCTTCTTTTTATGTTCCAAAAATGCAACTTCAATGTAGTCTAAAAAAAAGGAAATAGAGGATAAGACAAAAAAAGATAAAATGGTTCAAATGAGAGAGGATCATGTAGTTCAAACCCTAATGCTTCCTTCCAAGAAGAATGATGTAACAATCCCTTAGTACATTCCTCCTCACCTCCAACATAGCACTAAGCTTTACACTAAATACCTCTCCTTCCAAGTGGCAAGGGAAAAAAAAAGTTTTTCAAACTTAATAACAACTTATCAATGAATGGCTGCAACCCTTTGTGACTCTAATACCATGAAAGAAATAAGAATAATATCAATCCAAGCCAAAAGCTTTGAATCTCTGAAGCAAGATCTTAGGCA